>CM060831.1:28925000-29435000 GCA_030762175.1 Metallyticus violacea | reverse complement strand
TAAGCTAAAGGAGACTTTCATGTTACATTCTGCCTCGATTTCCTGCCTGCTGATATGCTCTAGCCTTGTTCTAACTTACTTCTGTATATTTTATTATTACAATGCCTCGTTGCCATTATGTTTGTCTAAAATGTGTCCCTCATATATGCGTAATCTTTCTCCGATGTAATTAACCTGAACACTTTCACAGTTTGAGTTATTAGTTTGCACATTTCGGCTTTGTCTTTCTTCGTAATTTTGACGGAGAGTAGCCCAGATAGCTCTTCTTTATATTAATTAATTAAATTTCTTGGCTTGAATATACGATTTAAAATACATGCCCCGCATCAACAAACAGTCCACGGAGTAATAATTATCCCCGAAACAGCCTTCTCCATGCTCGGTTAAAGTCGCTACACTAGTAATTTTGACAAGTGACTAACGACCAAATTTTACGATTCTGCCATTGTGAAGCCTGTCACTTTTTTTTTTTTTTTGTGCAGCAAATTTGTTGGTGTCAAATATCGTAGGCATATACTATTTTAATATCTCTTCTTTATAGAATCTCTCATCTTTCCATATATTGCTTGCTGCATATACCTACTCCATATATGTTAGTTGAGAATGTACCACAGTTAATATATAACCATTGATCCGTTTTTCAGAAGTCGCCCCTTTTAGTCTACGAATAATTCCCAATATGAAGAATTTTTTTCCTATTATGTTCAATATGTGTCTCATGTCACTGTACTATCAAATGACGCAACATATACATTTAGAGGGAAAACTTGTTTCAATTAAGTCTACGAACATTTACCACACTTCCTTGATGATGTGCATACTTGCCCGTAAATGTGAACAATTTACAGTTAAATTGGGGAAATATTTTTCCCCTAATGACATCACTGTCCTTTCAGGCTTGTAGGATGTTTTCCCACACTGACGAGAGTGTAGCCGACTTTTCAGGTTGGGATGTCTGAAAGACTCAGTTGCGTTATACCTATGATAGCTGTCGGGGGGATAGATGATAATTTGGCAAAATAAAATCCGGGGACTTTGTGACCCAAGTGTCCCAAACATTCACTTTAAGACCAAGGGGAAAACTGGCCCAATTAGGAATCGAACTCCAGTCCCGCTTAGAAAGCACGAATGCTATCATTAGAAAGTCTGTTACCAAGGAACAAGGCAAATAACCAGTAATAGTGAACATTTTCCACTGTAATCATAATAAGGTTGAAATGTATTGTATTAGGTTGGCATGCATATATCAGTTTGACATGTATTTAATTATGTTGGCATGTAATTAATGAAATTGAAATGCATTTAATTAGACTGAAATGAATGTAATTAAATTGAAATGTTTTTATTATTTGATTAGTATATTTGACATGTATTTATTAAGTTGAGTTGTATAAAATTAGATTGACATGTATTTTATTAGGTCGATATGCATTTATTAAGATGAAATGTATTTAATTTTATTTAAGTGCATATAATTAGGCTGATATGTATATTTAATTAGATTTAAATGTAAGTAAATAAATTGAAATGAAATATATTTAATTAGCTCGATAGGTATTTAATTAGGTTGACACGTATTTGTTTAGGTTGAAATATTATTAATTGTGTTCAAATGTTTTTAAATAGGTGACATATGTTACCATAAATTTAATTATGCTAACCCATATTTAATTTGGTTGACATGAATTTAATTAGGTTAAAATGTATTTAATGGTATGTGCATGAATTTTATTAGGTTGGCATGTACATATATAATTAGCCTGATACGTTGAAATGTATTTAATATTGTATTGACAGGTATAATGGTAGTACAATCTGTAAATGTTGTAATTGCCACTTCCAATTGCAGATGTAATAAATATATGCATATGACAACCGTATATTGTAGTGTAGAAACAATGCGATTGTATTCTGCATAGTCTTTCCAATTAAAATTGAACTATTTTGAATGTCATATTAAGTAATATTACAAAAAAAAAAAAAAACGGCATAATGTATTTAAAAAAATGCAATACAAATGCTAAAGAAAACGATAGATGAGACATATCGTACACGAATCAGTAAAAGTCCATCTACTTATATATCTTACCATGAAAAAAGTTTATTTTGTTCGTCAGGATTTATTTATTCGAGTAGGTAATGTTGGGCTAGGTGTTTTCAACTTCAAACCAAAGTTCACAAGATGATTTCATTTGTATGTTATTTCTTTCCCAGCAGAATTGTATCTGCACTCTTGCGTTAACCGTCAGTTTCCAGGAATGAAGACCTGGCAGTCGCCCTAAAGTGACCTGGTCGAGCATTCCTTCGAGTAACTCAACGCGTAGTCTGCTTGCTTCCTGCTAGGGTAGAAAGTTACGCAACGTCATTGTTATCAGAACGCTGACACATACATCACGCCATCAAACATTTAATACCTCACAACAAGCATTCAGGCTATACTACACCCCAAGGACCGTTAAGGCGAGGACTCTTAGTTCGATTCCCACCAGGACCGTCCTCCCTGATTTAAGTTTTTTATTTTTTCAGGTTTTTCTCAGTCTTCATTAATGGCAAATGCAGGGGAGTTACCCTAAACTTAGGCTTGGAACTTTTTCTTCCTTAAAAAAGGAAAATCATTTCCCAGTTTTCATTTCACCTATATATGTCTGCATATAGTCGGTCCTGGTGGTGTAGTGATAACCATTGCCTTCTAAATCCCAAGATCGTGGGTTCGATCCCAGTCAGGATCGATGGATTTTTTCGGGCGTAAAAATCCTAAGTTCTTCCTTCGGAAGGGAAGTAAAGCCGTGGGTCCCGTGTCGTACATTTACGACACGATAAAGAACCTCAAGCCTGAAAAAAAGAGGTCTCTAAGTAACATTTGACGCCCTGAATTGAATGGGACGCTGATGACTTGAGATGTTAAAGAGCGTCCGTAAATAAACCAAATCAACATCTCATGTATCGTCAGTATCTACCGTCTGTGATGCCTTAATAGTTAAAAAAGTAGTTAAACACCATTAAAAAGGCTGTACGGCTGGTAATAATTAAATACTCCTTTTTAATCATTTAACATCCATATGATGCAATAGATTTCGTCAAAAGTCACAGTTTAATTTTCCATGACATAACATAAGAACAAATTTTAAATTAGCAAATACAATAAAATACGATTGAGTTAGACTATAGCAAATATTATTATAAAAAAGATACCATCTGTAAGCAAATCATATCCCACACAATAAATTATATGCAGCTTAAATCATCATCAAATTCATTTATACTGTACAAAAGTCCATTTTTGAAACTTTTCATGCTCATATTTCTTATTTGTGGTGGGGGTTTATTGTATAGTCTTACACCCATAGTTTATGACTATTTATATAGACAATTTTATGTACGAAACATCCAGGTCATTTATACATACCGGCTAAATCATCTAAAACTTCACCGCGATATTTCTGAAACGGAAGGGGCTGCTTTCACATAATTAAAGTTTAGGGAAGAGCTCTTAATTGCAGCCCATACACAGATGCTAATAATTATTAGAATGTGTATTTCTTGAAATAAGTTGCATTTTTTTCAAACGGAACAATGTCTATTGACATTAAGAAAATAACTCTAGAGGAAATTAGAATGTCAATGATGTTTTCTTTCATGGTTGTAATGAAGTAGTTTACGAGATATAGTAATATGAACATTTTAAATATCTATAACCTGCTCATTCATCATATTTGACCCTTTAGACATTTCTCTGTGGGGAAAGCCAAAAGACACTGTCTACAACAACATGCCGAATACCCCAGAAGATATGAAACGACGTATTACAGCTGCCTTTTCTGAAACTTCAGCTGAAATGCTGCAACAATCTTTACATGACAGACGGGAAACTTTTATTGTTGCTGGTGGTCTTCTTTTTGGCCGTAACTTGTGAAAGCCACTTTTCTCTTTCTTCTTCTTTTTCTTCAGAATTAATAGAATTTGTTTATTCACTTCCATATTTCTTATGAGAGTGCTGGCACATGGTACATAAAAACACACAAGCACAAAACGCAACATATGTTTTTTGCAAGTTCAGAAAGAAAGAAAGAAAGAAAGAAAGAGGGAGGGAGGGAAAAAAACACACCCACCTACACACTAAATAAAAAACGTTCGCAAGCAGGAACTGCGTAAACTAAGCGAATTCCTCAAAAAGTTGAATAATTTTAAAAAAGTAAAATAAATCCAAATAAGGTCTACTAATTAATTAAATGAAATAAGTTATTGCATTGCTGTGTGGTATTAGGGGAACAAGATTTCAATTCATGCAATCTATAAGTATTAACAAAAGAATAAAAAAACATTATTATTAATTAAATAAAATATATAACAACTGATAGACAAAGCTGTACTGTGTGGGTATTTTTAAACATTTTTAAATGTAACCATGTTTATGAACTGAGCCTTTGATACCATCTTTACTTCACTTAAAAAGAGAACAATAACAGAAAGTTTCCAGTTACATTCTGTATTTAATATGATGTTCATATGTTTCAGTAAAACAAAAACATAATACTATTCAGAAGCAATTACAATGTACCAAATATACACAATCA
This sequence comes from Metallyticus violacea, assembly GCA_030762175.1. Lineage (NCBI taxonomy): Eukaryota > Metazoa > Arthropoda > Insecta > Mantodea > Metallyticidae > Metallyticus > Metallyticus violacea. The sequence continues at coordinate 29,430,426 of CM060831.1, read as the reverse complement.
ACAATAAATAATAGAAAGTTTAATCTATTTTCATTAATTTGGTATCACAGTCATTATTAATAATATTTACGAGTATATAAATTTGGAACACATTTATGAAGAAAATTATTAAGCTTATTAGATGTTATCAAAAATTTTATCTGGCTTATGTTCGTGTCCAGTTGTCGCCATTTTTTTTATAATTCCGTTATTTTTTAAGTTTATTAACAGTCTTTTGTACTAAAATAATGATTTCAAATTTCTTGTTTTTGAATTTTTATACATTTTTTTATCTATTGACACCAGTAGAATACCGCTATGGGTGGCCGAGTAGTTAAGCCGCGGATTCGTGAGCGGGTGATCTGGGGTTCAATTTCCGCCAGGACCGTCCTCTCTGACTGAGGTTTTTTCCAGTAGTCATAAATGGCAAATAACAGGGGAGTACTTCAAATTTAGGTCTGGGACGCTTCCTTCTTTTAAAAAAAATCCTTTTCCAATATATCATTTCGTCTCATGTATCACCAGTGTCCACAGCCTGTGAGGCCTCAGCAGTAAAAACGGGCGTTAAACACTGTTTAAAAAAATTAATAGAATACTCCAGATTTAGCGGAAGTGCGAGGGATAGTCAATAACTACTGATAACGCATTTTTTACTTAGAAGTATAGAACACTAGACAGGATCAAGGTTGGTGTAGTATTTTTTGAAGTGGTCCCCTTTGATTTGTATGTACATGACCCAACTTGTCTGCCAGACTTAGAAAACAATTTAAAACTTTCTTTTATGTCATCTTCTGAACTTCCGCAGTATTTAAACGACAGCTGTTGGTGAACCCAAATACCGGGCCCCGCAGTTCGTTTTTGAAACGAAGGAACTGAAAAAAGTTCCGTCACGCAGGAGCTGCGTGAACTAAGCGAATTCCTCAGCAACTTAAATAACTTTAAATGAAAATGGATATAAAATCCAAATTAGACCTTATTAATCAATGAAATGAAATGAGTTATGGCATTACAAATCACATTTTTAGAATTATTATTATTATTATTATTATTATTATTATTATTATTATTATTGTTGTTGTTGTAGACATTAAATCACAAACATTAATGGTATATTATTAATTAAATGAAATGCATCAGCACTGATAGACAAAGCTATACTGTGTGGACATTTTTAAAAAAATTAAATATAACCATGTTTATGAACAGGGCCCTTGGTATCATCTTTACATTCACTAAAACAGAGAGAAATAACCGAAAGTTTCGAGTTATATTGCGTATTTAAGAAGATGATGTTCATATGTTTCGATAAAACAAAAACATATTACTATTTAAAAACAATTACAATGTACAAATCAACTAAAAACAAATGAAAGTTATATCGATTAGCATTGGCTTTAAAATTTAATATAAATATTATTGTAGTAAAAACATGTGATGCAACCGTTTTCTGAAAGTTATTAAATACAAATATAATTCTGAAACATAATGTATTAATATTTCACATCTATCTCACGACGATACGTTTATTAAATGTAATGTGCATTATTATAAATACAGTTTATACGCTGAGTTAAGTTGTCTTTTTATTTTAAAACTAAGAACACTTTTTAAATTTAGGTTTTCAAGTATATCCCTACCCCTAAAGGTCTGTTTTCCCTAATTCTTGGAAACTACCTTTCTTATTTTATTTAAATTGCATATTTCGAACTTTTTTGTGAAGAAACCAACATTGGGGCTGCTAGAACAATTTTAAAAGTTTGAGTTTCAGATAAACCCTGACTCGTAATGGCCTGGTTTTCCTCATTTTCAGAAACCATTTTTCTTGTTTTTTTTAAAATGTATATACCGAATTTGCGAAAGAAACAAATATTGGTGGCGCAAGAGTAATTTTTAAATTTTATGTTTCAGATAACCCCCCACTCCTATTAATCTGATTTCACTGATTTTCATAAACTATTTTTCCTATTTTATTTCAATCGCATATACCGAGTTTCGTTGAGAAAAAATAAAAAAGTGTGGCCCTTGAGCGATTTTTTAATTTCGCTTTAATACCCACTCTTTAAATTTCCGTTTTCAGCTATACCCCCACTCCTAATGACTCGGTTTCCCTAATTTTCGGCAAAAATCTTTTTTTAAATTTATTTTGTTCATTATACATAGCCATTGTTCATTAGAGGGATTTTTAAATTTTAGGTTTCAGGTAAATCCGTTTTTTTTTTTTTTTTTTTTTTTTTTGTTTGATTTCGCTTATTTAAGGACGCTCTTTAACATCTCAGGTCATCAGCGTCCACTCAAATCAGGGCGTGAAACGGCCGATAAATTTTGCTCTCAGGCCTCTTTTATCAGGCTTCAGGTCCTTTATCATGTCGTAAATGTACGGCACGGGATCCACAGCTTTACTTCCTTCGCATACTTAGGATTTTTACGCCCGAAGAAATCCATCAATCTTGGCCAAATATGAATCCGCGATTTTGGGTTTAGAACACAAATATGGTTACTATTACACCACAAGGACCGACCCGATTTCCCTAATTTTCAGAAACTATTTTTCTTGTTTTATTTAAATGGTATATACAGTTTCGTTACAAAAAAAAAAAAAAAAAAAAAAAAAACAAATATTAATTCTGATAAAGCGATTTTTAAACCCCTCCTTCTAATAGTTCCATTTCATTGGTTTTCAGAAGCCATTTTTATTATTTTATTTCAATGGCATACATCGAGTTTCCTTTAAAAAGTTTAAATTGCGGCCACTAGAGTGATTTTTATATTTCGCTTTAACCCCCACTGCTAACGGCCCGATTGCCCTAATTTTCGTCAAGTATCAATTTATTTAAAGCAATATGCCGATTTTCATTGGGGGAAAATTTGCGGCAGCTAGAGCGATTTAAAATTTTTCGCTTTAGGCTAACCGCTATCCCAATTGTCCAATTTTGCTATGAACTCGACGTATCGTTAATTAATTGATAGTTATATGCCGAGTTTCGGTGAGAAAAAAAAAACTGCGACCTCTACAATGTTGACAGACACGCACTTGTGTATATTACCTATATAACTTTTTTCATTGTCATTTTCGGTGCCTAGTAGGTAGGATCGATGAAGAATTGAATACATTTTTAAAAATCGTATCAAAAACTTCTTTCCTTTAGACTTCGCAAGTAGAGAATCCTGTGCACTAACTGGTTGAGAACGTTCAAATCTGAACCGCCAATCAACCCCGTACGCTTTAGGCAACACGCAAAACGCTCGTGTCATACAGATTGCAGCCTTGACGGTTAAAGAATGCGTTTGTGTAATCATTCTGAAAACATCCAAGAAGGTGAGAGGGATTGTTCTTTGGGTGTAAAAAGCGGACGAAAGTGAACCCGTTAGTCATCATAAAATGATGTTTTAAAGTGCAACAACATGCAGTGTGTAAATGCAGATGTAAGGTGTTAAGTTGCAAATTAAAACATACCAATATACAAAAATGTGAAGGATTAGCCACTAATGTGTGGAATAAATTTCTTCTTGTTGTACATGATGATAAATCCCCTACTGGTTATGTATAATGTGAAAATTGTTCAACCCTACTAATATTCACATCTAGTACTCTCATTTAAAAGCACATTCGTTTAAAAATAATGATGATAGACCAATTTCACATCTGACTACAGAAGAAAAAGATATTATAATGAGAGAGTTGTGGTTCTGTGTGCTAAAGATCTACATCTCTTTAATATCATTTATAGCAAATAATTTGAGATGTTGAGACAAGAACTCATCATTACTGATGACATTTCACTCCATCCTATCACAATTGCTCATCATGTGAAAGACCAGGCTGATAACATAAGAAATATCATCCCTCGAGTTATGGCTGCGGCTGAAAAAAGAACTTGTGCAGCAACCGTCGATTGGTGGACTGCTTCTTTCAATATTAGAAACATTATTTAACATATACATGAAGATTGGAAACTACAGAATAATGTGCTTTTCATGACTAAGTTTCATCATCTGCAAAAAGCTGGGAAAATTTTATCCTAGATATTCAAGAAGAAATGGATGAACTGGGGAATTCTTGATATTCCAAATAACATTCACTGTGTCTGCTAGCAATCAAGAACTAATATTAAAAAGTCCATCATGCAAGAGTTGCGTAAACTAAGCAAATTTCTCAGCAAGTAGAGTAACTTTAAAAAAAAAAGAATATAAAATCCAAATTATGACCTTATTAATTAATAACATGAGTTATGGCATTACTGTATGTTAATCAGCATGACAAACTCTAAAGCTAATCAATAAAAGAAAAACTGAACTATTATACATTACTACTTTACTGTTTGTTTTTATCCCTTGAAAATCATATGAAATAAATGTGTATAGTGAAATTCTAATCTTCAAAAAGTGCATAGAACAAAATTAGAATTCTTGCAATCTATAAGTGTTACAAATGATAAATCACATTTTCAAATACAAAGGCGCCGGATTTTGTATCGTCGGCTACGAAACTATGTACAGACTTATGATTGGAAGGAAAAAGATTTTTGTCGTTAGTAAATAAAATGAGATTTTGTATTTACTTCATAAAATTAAAACATTTATGTTATTTTAATAAATATGATTTCTCGGACAACGAGAAATGCAATATTTGTAATGATTACCATTGAATACTTAATTAATAAATATTTACGATTTTAGGTCTTTGCATTTTAGAAGACACACAGCGCAAGGAAACTGAAGAAAATGAAAAGTATGCCCCATTTGATAATTAAGAAAATAGTGCGGATTAGTTTCACTACCTTGGAAGTATATACGATTTCAGAAATATGAACACAAATTAAAAACAAACCCCATAGTATATACAAGATAATTGCTCCTACCTTTGAATTTGTTCATACGGCCGGATATTTATGTACTAATAAAACTCAAAAATAAGTTTCATACAGCAGAAAGTAATGCAAGTACCCCGGATTTCCTACGAGATATTCCGTTACAGTGACGCACGAATGTGCAAGTCGAATTGGGCATCTTTAAGCTACGACTATTATCAATCTTATAGGTTCTGCATGTTTATAATATGCAATAATTCAAATGCTCTCAGTTCCCATCTCATCTTGTAAAATTTAACGCATTACTCAAAAACTCTTTATTCATGTATACATCGGCAATTTTGTGTGTTTTCCAACTTAGTCATGGAGTGTGGGAAGAAACAGATATTTACGATTATGAGGTAGCCATGCTGTGTGAACAACCGATAGCGGCTATAGTGCGTTACCCTTCTGCCTGCTCAAATTAACTCTTCAGCTCGTTGCAAATTCGCCTCTGTGGCATCTCCATTAGCCGGCCAACGCTGTGTTCGTCTTCGATACGTGTCCGCCCTTCAGATAGCTTCTGCAAACAACATGACGTGATACACTCTTCTCGGTAAGATGGGAAGTATTTATTTATTAATATTCCTTAATGCCATGTCTTTTGCCCACAAAAATCGCACAGTGGAGCGCTGCTACTCACTTAGAGGCGCTGCCATCTTGCAACTACTGTTTCGCTATTGCCTCGTGTCACCAATTCCCAATTAGTGAATACTAGATAGCAACTGCTTTATATTCCACCTTAGAAGTAGACCACATTTATTATATTCCGCTGCAACTTCTATCTTTAATCATGTGGTGCAGCTCTTTACTCATTGGCTGCAAGACCACTTACATCCCTGATGTGACGCAAGGTAGTCCCTAAAGGAAATTACAGTTTAGACTTTAATAAAGACTAGTTTTCCAATGTTAATTTGGTTTATTTATGGACGCTCTTTAACAACCCAGGACATCAGCGTCCCATTCAATTAAGGGCGTGGAATGGCCGATAAATTTTGCTCAGAGGCCTCTTCTTTAAGACTTAAGGTTCTTTTACGTGCCGTAAATGTACGACAAGGGACCCAAGACCTTACTTGCTTTCCGAAAGAAGTCATACCTGGGATTTTATGCTCGATTCTAGCCGGGATTGAACAGCGATCTTGGGTTTACGAGACATCCAAGTATGGTTACTACTACACCACCAGGAGCGACTTTTCATTGAAAAACCATATTAGTGAATACTGCAAAAATCTTGAGAGATACCAGTCATTATAAATACCTTATTATTAATTTTAATTTAGTCATTTACACACATGTTACTCTCTACACAGTGATTAACCGACACATGTAGTGCACACTTTTAAAGCATGGAATGTGGTTTAAGCATGCACAACTACGTCGGCCAATTTCATTAATAAAGTTTGTAAATAATAACTAGAGTTAACAATTAAATATGCTGCATTAAATAGTGCCACTTAACTAATCAGAGCCATGTATGGAGAACTGATTATAGTTGAAACTGATGGCACAGTCTGTGATAAAGTGCCTTGAAATCATGGTGTACCATCCTGGGACCCATAATGCTATTTTATAAACAGAAATTGTCCATATCAATCCATTGCAGAATTAACTTAAGAGTAAATAAAGTATGTTTGAACATTAAAAAAAGGTCATATTTGTACACTTTAATTTTCTTAAGGCTTTACGCAACTCTTGCATAATTACAATAAATGGCATGCAAATAAGTAGGTCCAAAAGCACTAAATTCTTGATATTGTAGTTTGATTCCACCTTGTCATCAATCAAACACATTGAAAAACTTTCTAAGAGACTTAGTTGCTCATACTATGCAATGAGAGTACTTAGCAATACATGCACTTTAGATGTATTAAAAACAGCATATTTTGGATGTGTTCATTCAATCACCCTTTTGGGGTGTGCCTCCCAAATTTCAACAAAAATATTAATACTACAAAAGTGATATTTAAAAAGTATTAAGCAGGTACTAACTGACTCTCGCAATAAATTAATTTTCAAAGAATTAATTATCTTACCACTCCCATGCATTTCTATTTTGAAAACAGTTCATCTTATTCACACTAATAAACAAAACTTCAAATTGAATGCAAAGCATCTGCACTTAACCCAACATTGAACCACAAAGTACATAGACAGCATCTAACACAGAGGGATACTTCTTTATTTTTAAAAAAATCCAGAGATGTTACATCTTCATCATTCACATCAACTTCAAGGAAATCTGAGAAACATACTTATAGAAAAACAATTCTTTAGTGTAGAAGAATATACAAACCCACATCCTAATTAATTCTTGTATACTTATAAGTAAATTCCTTTATGCACACTTCCAGAATATGTCCTTACCACTTATATGGGGTTTTGCATTTCGGCCAAGACCAGCTAGCTCCTCATCTACTTACAAACTTATCTGCCTACCTAACCATCTATGTACCTACCCATCCACATACCCATTCATCCACCCACCCACCAACCCAACTCCTAACCTACAAGGGTAGTTCTGGTCTCACCGATAAGGGTTATTGCCTTCACAAAACCCTTATCTGGTGTCATACCTCATCTGTTAAGTAAATAATTGCAGCTGTAACTTCCACTCCACTGCATTCAGTTGTTCAGATATAGTTGCATAAAGAAGGCTATAAGTAGAAGATTGTGACATGTTCAAAATGGAGTATCAATTAAACAGCATTTGGATGGGATAAATGGGGAAATATCTCCTTCATATTCTCTCATAAAAAATGGGCCAAAGTTTTTTGAATGGGTCAAGAAAGCATTAAAGATGAAGAATGTGCACATTGACTGTTGGAGGTGCTCACTCCTGAAAACATTGCTTTTGTTGAAGGAGAAATTATGGAAGAACGGCAGCTCAAAGTTACAGAAATAGCAGTAAGGTTGAGCATTTCTAAAACAACAGTCCTTTAAATTAATCATGAACATTTAAACATGAATAAGGTTAGTGCAAGATGGGTGCCAGACTTCTTTCCTAAGTCCAAAAGCAACAAATCATCTGTTGTGAGGCATTTTTGGAGCTCTGCTGTGGCAACGAGAGAGAAGTTCTGCAAACCATTGTCACAGGAGATGAAACTATGGTCCTTTACTATGATCCCTTGTCCAAAAGAGAGCCAATGGAGTACTATGCTGGCCTACTGCACAAACTATGTGCTCCCATCAAAGAGAAAAGGCGAGGAAAGCTAAGAGGTGGTGTGCACCTTCTTTACGACAATGCGCCTGTGCACACAGCTCTTGTTGCAAAGGAAGCTATGAAGAAATGTGGCTTCAAGGAGATCGACCGTCCACCCTACAGTCCAGATCTAGCTCCCAGTGACTATTTCCTCTTCTCAAAACTCAAGAAGGACCTTCGAGGAAAGAAATTTAAATGTGATGAAGAAGTGATGTGTGCTGTTTATGCCCATTTTGCACACTGGACTTCTGACTTTTTTTTTGAGGGGGGATTGAAATGTTAATTCAAATATGTGAGAAGTGTATTGCAATAAAGGGTAACTATATTGAAAAGTGAAATATAGTTTTTGTCTTTACTATGCCTAGAAAATGATTAAGCCGCAAATTTATGGACCTACCCTTATACCTGCCTAACCCAGCTACCCACCCACCTACCCATCCTTTTTTTTTTTTATTGATTTATTTATGGACGCTCTTTAACATCTCAGGTCATCAGCGTCCCATTCAACTTAGGGCGTGAAACGGCCGACAAATTTTGCTCAGAGGCCTCTCTTTCAGGCTTGAGGTTCTTTTTCGTGCCGTAAATGTACGACAGGGGACCCACGGCTTTACTTCCCTTCCGAAGGAAGCCATACTTAGGATTTTTACGCCCGAAAAAATCCATCCATCCTGGCCGGGAATCCGCATTTTGGGCATAGGAGGCAAGTATGGTAACCATTACACCACCAGGACCGACCCCTACCCATCCATCTATCATATTTTGATTTACATCATTGGCCTAAGAAATCATATGGATGGATGGATGGATATCAGGGGATTAATGGAACATTTGCACATTCTGCAAGTGGGTTCATCTTTATAGAGATACTGCCACAGGTGGCCGAGGTTGTTAAGGCGCAGACTCATGAGCGGGAGGTCTGGGATTCGAATCCTGCCAGGACCGTACTCCTTGACTGAGGTTTTGCCAGGTTTTTCTCAGTCCCATAAATGGCAAATGCCAGGGGGGTACCCTAAACTTAGGCCTGGAACGATTCCTACCTTAAAAACAAATCCTTTCATCAGTGTCCATCGCCTGTGGTGCCTTCTTTATAGAGACCCATTTTTCGCAAATGTTTCCTGAAGTGACCATGTTCAATGATTAATGCAATTACTTTCCTTATTCCTATTCTGTCTAATTGGAGAAGGGATGTGGAGAGATTATTGCTAGGACCTGGAAAGAATTTAATAGTTTGCCTTTGTCCAGAGTATGTTTGCCACCTTAGATTATGTTTATTCCCTATCCATGTTTTTACCATGGTCTTAGCAGTACCATAGGCTCAGGGCCAAAAAAGGATTTAACACCACCCCTTTTTGCCTACTGATCTGTTGATCTCATTCCCATGAATACCCTGATACCCTAGCACCCATTATAGTTCAACCTACCGTCTGTGGTGCTTCAGCAGTAAAAATGGGCATTAAATACCATTTAAAAAAATTCAAACCTGTTGCAGTATATCTAGGCAGACAGGATATTTTGACACTCCCATACCAGTTTAGATCTTACCTGATCACAGTAAGGCGCTTTTAAAGCACTTCCACTATCTGAGAGGATGAGATTTAGTTTTTGGTAATAACCTTTCTCCAATCCTTTATAAGCACAGTTCAGGATAGCAAATGCTTCCACCTGAAAAACTATACAATATTTACCAAGGCTTATGCTGAAGTTTGTTCTTGGAGACTGGCCATATATATCTACATCAGATTGTATCATCTCTGTGGGATCCATCGATGTACCATATAAGTTGGTTATCTTCTTTCTGTGCATAGTTCCTTCCATTCAGTCTTCTCAAGATCTGAGAGTAGCCCTAAATGAAGGGAAATTGCAATATTGAGTATTCATTAGGACTGACCTTATCCCCAGTTCTGGAATGACCAGGAGATTAAGGATGAAAGTATGTCCGGTTATAGGAAAGCTATTTCTCCAATTTGGTGTGTACCAAGTGATGTGCTGTGAGCCTAGCCTCTGCTTGTAAATAAATATCCATGGGAGGGAGGCCTAGCAGTCTCCAGTGCAATGGTTGGCATACTTCTGAAGGCCCCTGTAACACTGAGATACACTAATCTCTGTAGCTTGGTAAACATACCTGCTATAGTGGTTTTTAAAATTATCTGCCACCAGACAATGACGTCATAGGTTAACTGGCAGCTGACTATTGTGACATATAGCCAATGGCTAATGTATGGTGTAAGGCCCCAGGTGGTTTCAATAGTGTGTTTAGTGGTTACAATGGACCACCTGGCTCTACAGAGAATATTATTAATATGACTGTTCCAGGTCAGTTTCTTATCTAATTCCAGACCTAGATACTTACGAGACTTACAATATTCCAGGGTTGAACTACCAAGCTTAAGATTGCCTAAGCCTTTGAGATTCCTCCTGTTAGTAAATGGAACAACTGTTTTACTTGGATTTATGGATAGATAGACCCTCCTGCATACACCAGCTGTGACTTTTTTTCATGCCATTTTCATGTCTGAGACTGTATTGGGAAATTTCTCCAAAATTATCAGTGCTATATCATATGCGTGGTTTTTTATGTAATAACCCTTCCTGGATCATATTTTTTGGAATGACAATCGATTTTGGTTGACCTTCAAGAAATTCATCACTGAGAGACACATGACCACCACGAAATTCTGCAAATCAATTGTAAACCCCGTCTTTTCTGATGGTGCTTCATTACCAAAAGTTGAGCAAAGTGATTCTATACATTGCTGTTGAGTTAAGCCTTTATTAAAATCTTAAAAAAATGATTCAACGAAAGCCTTCAGGTGGAATTTTCATTTTTTCGGAAAATTGCTTTGTTTAAATGCTACTCGGTCAATTTCTAGGCTGCAACTGTTTCCACGCTAGGAAATGTCAATTGTTACTAAAATAGTGATGATATATCTCAATAGCGCCACCAAGTGGTCGTTTGTAAAAACTATAAGGTAACCCTCATACTATCGAGGCACCACAGATGGTGGACACTGATGATACATAAGATGAAATGATAAACTGGGAAAGGATTTTTCTTTTTATTTAAAGGAAGGACGCATTCCAGCCTTAGTTTACGGTACCTCCCAGAAATTGCTATTTATGAGAACTGAGGTAAACCTGGAAAAATCCTCAATCAGGGAGGACGGTCATGGGATTTGAACCCCTGACATCCCGTTCACGAGTCCGCGCCTTAACGATCTTGGCCACCCATGACAGTACTAACAAGGCAGTGTAACACCGTTATGCAAGACTTGGATGACTGATAGGCATGTTCATTTTGATGGAGGAGAGTGTCGAACAACACCCTGCTCCGGATATACCTTTCAATCAGTCTTTCCACAGTCTTTAAAAGAAACGATGTAAGACTAATTGGTTTATAAGCTTTCGCTTCGGTGTAATTATTATGACAGTACTTAGGAACAAACACAACCCTGGTGGCTCTCCAGACCTGAGGAATATTGCTGAAGGCTATACTGGTCCAAAGAGGGTACAGAGAAGGATATTAAGCTAGACAGGTCCTTTCTCCAACAGAGCAGGAAAGATGCCATCTCCACCTGGCGACTTAAATGGGTCAAATTTATTAACTGCCCATTTAATACATTGAATAGTGAACAATGACGTGCAAATTCCCAGTCCTTCTGTGATGCTCTTAGTTTGGAACTTTTGCAGTAGTCTGTGGGTTTGCATGTTGTCATCAAAGATGCATCCAGGATATGTACTTCAAATAGAACTTTGAGTGTTTCTTCAGTCGAGCTCGTAAAACCTCCCGTAGACTTATTGTTCTTATGGGGTTTATAGGGCTGAGAACCAAGGCCCTGTGTAATCTGGCTGCCTCTGACAGGTGAGATATTTCCTGGCAGAAGGCTTGCCAAGATGACCTTTTGGCCTTACATATGCCTTTATTAGTCTGTGAGGGCTGTATAATGTGGCCCCCTCAGTTCTTTTTGCCTTTTAAAAGAGATGTTGCACCCTGCCTCTCTTGAATGCAAGGTCTTTAGTTCACCATGACATCTTCTTGAATTTCACCCATGATTGCATGGGGCAGTTATCATGATAGCAATTAAGTATGGCCTCTTGGATTAGATAGGCAACCTTGTCGACATCACCAAAGGATCTAATGCTGCCAATCTGCCCAAATCCTACCTGAGAGATCCTGCTTATAGGACTCCCACCAGGTTCTTGTGGGATTCCTGCAAAGATTGATATTTTTTATTGCATTGACATTAAATGATATATAATTTTGGTCCAACAGTGATGGTTTATTTACCCTCCATTTCGGTAATCTCAATAGAGATATGCTCCATGCTAAAAGTAATGTCAAAAACTTCCTGCATTATACAGTTGGCAAAGGGAGGCTTGTTACTGCACTAAATATGTGTACATTACTATAGAGCAGGTAATCTAAAAGGTACTCACCCCTTTTGTTGATATCCCTGCTGCCCCAGATTTCATGATGAGAGTTGGCATCATCCCCTCTTAGTGAGCAATATGCAACCAAATATTCTAATTCCTGGTAGGTGGAAGTCCTCCATCAATGGGGAGATTGACAGAGCTCAGAAGTATACCCTTCTTCCCTCCCCCTATATTGCAGCCAATTTTCACCATTGTGACATTACTAGAACAACAGAGTAGGCATTGAATTCCATTGCGAACAAGGATATAACTTCTGAATCAATTTCCTTTGCTACAATGTATCAACTTACCTTGGCATTCTCCTAGTCCCTGTTAATCCAGAGTTCTTGAATCATAGGTCTATTTCTTCTTCATTGAACATTCTGCAGGGTAGGTCGCCGGAGGATGATCTGCAGGATCTTTAGGTACATCCTTGGTTAGAGTCACGATGTAACTCTGCTGGGGCCCTAAGGTTCTTTAGCCCAGATTCCCTCAGAAGAGTTGATACCCTCCATATCTGAGGTTTGCTCCAAAAGAGCTTCCTCATTGAGGGATAGAATTGCAATGGCTGAGGATTCACAAATGTTGCCCTCAGGAGTGAATTATTGATTTTCTGAGTGGTTTCCATTCAGGTCTCATGAGAAACTAGGGAAAATGGTCCTCCAAAGCAGAGTCCAGCACATCTGGGTAAGGCTAGATATTCCAGAAGGTTGGCAGGTATTCCAGAGGCTCCATTCAATGCATATCGTCCATGTGCTATGCATCTCCTCAGCATGGGTCACATTACACTTTGAGGTTGGGTGAATAAGGAATGAGTGATGAGTGAAAATGAATTTGGAGGAAGATGAATGGCTGAAATGAGAAGTGATGAAGTTGAGTGGCTTCTTAGTCTGGCCTCTCCTCACAACCTATCCAGCATGGCTGACTATTAAGCTACCAATGATATAGCCTGTTGATTCATAGAGGCTCATGAGCCCCGCCACCAGTGACAAGGTCCTGCAACTCCTAGGCAGGGCTAAGAAATCAACATGAACAACAACTAATTAAACATCAAACAAATAAAATAGTTAATGAATTGAAGGCAGTCTGTTACATTTGATGTCCTTGTGAAAGAGATACAAGCTTTCAGATGTTCTGCATTCAAGAGTAAATTCTGATTGCAGAGTGAGTTATTATAGATTTGGGGTGCAAATAATCAGATCCCCTCCACTTTATGGACTATGGGCAGCATTCATGAATAATTGGCACACAGATGGTTTTACAAAGGATGAAAGACATGAACTAATGAAAACAATATTATTCATACTGTACCATAATTATGTAACAGTATTGCACTAACTATTTTTCTCTCACCATTTTTCAACATTTGCTACATATTTCAATGTTTATTAAGTTTTGCAGAAATATGTCCTGTTTATCCTTAGAAGAATAGCTGTTTTAAAAATTACTGAAGACATGCAGTCCATTCTCTTCAGAGATAACAGTATCAAAGCATTTCTTCTTGCATCTAGAATCAACAGCAGATTTTATAAATATTTGGATATAACTACTACAATATATAAATAATATACTTGAATATAGCAACTACAAATTGAATATTACTTGCCAACAACAATGCTTTTAGCTGTAATAACTTTCTCAGATTTATTACCATATTCTTTACCCATTAATCTTCTTAATTATACTTTGTATCCACTAGGATAAACTCTTCTTTTCCCAATAAAAACCTCATCTCTATCTTCAGAGCCACTCATCTTGAAAAAAAACTTAATTATGGCAATGTTGTGTGAACAAATCAACACTGAACAATAATGCACCAGTTCAGTATATGTTCTTTGTTTAGGATAGTATTCACATCCTTACACAATGGACAGTACCTTTCTTGATTAATTTCATCCTGAAGAGATGTTCTGACAACAATTAAGCAGAACTGGGAAACTCTTAATTTTTCTTAATTTCAATAAAATATGTTTGAAAGTGTTTAGATCTTTATATGACTTTTCCTTCAAGTATTTGTTGGACATTTTGTTGCTCTTGTTCAGCATCTTTTTATGAGTTTCAATTTAAAAGGAAGTTCTAGTTCAAAAGATGGTTATTCTTGGCTCCTGTTTTACCTAAAGTATCATCAGCAATCTTCTCATTCCCCTTTAATGCATTAGAGATATGGGTGCAGACTTTAATACAAAATAAATAAGCCTTCGGCAGTATGCTTTGCTAACTTACAGAGTACTTTAAGCCAGTTTCACACACACACACTCACACACACATACACATATATATAACAATTTGCAAATCTTTCTGTCCTTAAGATATATCTGAAACAGCATTTTTGTCACAAACTCATATTTCAAAAATTTATTAGTTTTACTGTTTTATTTTTTGCTCCTAATATTTACTAATTCTTATTATGCTGATTTTATGCAATTACTTTAATTTCTCATTGGTTCATATGGTTGTCCCAGAACATGCCTTAGGCTTAAACTTGTTAGTCCGTGATGATGATGCTTTCAGTTCATTCAAGTAGATGTGGCATTTTTTATAGTTTTACATATTTTAATTTTGTAAAAATTGTTAAGTTTTATTCAGTAATATAAGACAGCCCTTTCATTTGCTACAGAGACCACCACAGGTGGCCAAGATGGTGCAGACTCGCGAGCGGGAGGTCTGGGGTTCGAAACCCGTCAGGACCGTCCTCTGTGACTGAGTTTTTTTCCAGGTTTTCCTCAGTCCTCATAAATGGCAAATGCCAGGGAGGTATCCTAAACTTAGGCCTGGAACATTTCCTTCCTTAAAAAATGCCTTTCCAAATATATCATTTCATTTCATGTACCATCAACCATCAGTGTCCACTGCCTGTGACGCCTCAGTAGTAAAAATGGTAGTTAAACACCATTCATTCATTCATTCATTCATTCTGCTGCAGATTTGCTCACTGGACGATATTACATATTCAATAGGTAAATAAATATATTTGTAAACAATTCAACAAGAAAACAACTAATGCTAAATTGATGATGATAATTTTATTGCAAACTATAGACTCAATATATGAATTTCACTCATTGTCACATATTATTTAGCTCTTACAAAAAGTTATTTACAAAACAAGTTAAATCAAAACAAAAACAAAATAATAGAAAATAAATGTGAATGCTAAACAATGCACCATTTTGCTTAATACCATAATTCACTTTCTCTATATAAGCATTTGCTAATTAAATATGTTTTAATTTCCATTTTGAAGTTATTCCCTTGCTTCAGTTTTACGAGTTTGGTAATTTGTTGTAGAGTATAACTCTTTTTACAAATGGGTCCTATTCAGTCACTTTTCTATTCACTTTCACTCAATGCAAATTTCCTTTCTGCATGATGATCTGTCTAGTTTGTAAATGATTCTTAAACAACTTTTTTGTAAAACGAGGATTTTTTTTTTTAAATTACCTATACCAGTAATGCTTCAAACGTCAATTCCATACTTTAAATGAGAGTAAACCAATCCCGCAGTACACCAATTCCAGGATGGAAGTGCCTAAATTGTGAGAAAGGTTCCTTATGGTAACTAAGTAGAGACATAATGGCAATTTTCATGCTGAACCTCAACAGAATATAAGTTGAGCTTTCTGAAAAACTATACTGTCTATCCAAACTAAAATTTTACTACTTGTTAAGCAATTATTTCAAAATCATAAACTGCTTTTAAATTTTGATTATCCTTAATTGTTATAATTTTATAATTGTTTTAATAAACAAAAAAAAATATTCATTTTTAATATTTTTGCTGCTTTAGATGCACTTTACCTTTAAACTATTAATCTCAGCATCCTCAGATTTTACAATCAGTTTGGAACTTAAGAAAAATTCAGTTTTGGTTTTGGAAAATCCTGTGCATAGTCAAATTCATTGATTGCATATGAGTCACTGGTTTTAACCTCTTTAAGAAGCTCTCTCATCATTTCACAGTACTTTTCCAGTTACTTTAATTGAAGTATATACTCAGTTTTGCATTTGTCATTAGAATAGCTGGTTAGTTTAGTTCCCACATGGTGTACAAAAATCATAGACAGTTTTAGATTTTTTAATATGAGAGTTTAATATCTGCCTGAAGAATTTAAGATATGTGTTATATTTTATGGCCAAAATTTTATCCATATGTTTTTTAAATTATTGCCAAAATATCTCACATAAAATCTTTACATTTAAATTTGATCATCAAAATAACAATAGTCAGATTTACTTTGGCAATAATGACTTCTCTTATGAATTATTTGTAATTTAATTTATTTAATTTGTGCCAAACAGCTTACAAGAAGAATATGATTTGTCTTCAGTCCTTGCTCTGTGCTGGGCATAAATACGAAAGTACAATATCTGTTTAGTACATAAACCTTAACAGAAATTCTACATATACACATTGATATATTACAACAATTAAATGATTGAAATTTTTGGCAGGTCCCACAGGCAGTGCTGCCATCATCCACCACAGGAGCCAACAGGTATATGAGGCAGCATTTCATTCACATCTCCTGCAACTGCACTGTACATTACAAACACTTGATGTATTGAAGAAGTTTAGCTTTAATTAGTTTAATTATATTCTTAATTTTCTGGTGGGGTCATTGTCTTAATACGGTATTTTCTGATGATTCTTTCTACCTTATCTATAGACCTTTGCACAAATTAAAGAAAGGAATTTTTTATGCCTTCAGTTAATTATTTTTCTGTTGACAAAGCATCTGAATTTTTTTTTTGTGTAGTGTTTAACGCCCGTTTTTACTACTGAGGCACCACAGGCGGTGGACACTGATGATATATGAGATGAAATGATAAATTGGGAAAGGATATTTTTTAAGGAAGGAAACGTTCCAGGCTTAAGTTTAAGGTACCTCCCTGGCATTTGCCAGTTATGAGGACTGAGGAAAACTTGGGAAAAAACCCTTTCAGGGAGGACGGTCCTGGCAGGATTAAAACCCCAGACCTCCTACTTACAAGTCCGTGCCTGAACTATCTCGGTCACCCATGGCGGTTATCTGAACAATGCAACCCATTTTGTTGTAATGCTTCCATAAGATTTTGCTTTTCTGAGTGAAAGTTTTCTTTATTAGACATCATTAAAGCCCTATTCACCAAGGAGTTTAAAATGCAGTTTTCTGAACAGATGATGATATACAATTGCACGTAAATATCTGTCTGAATGCATTGTTTTTCCTATAGACTGCATTGCCTAATGCTCCATTTTTTTTTATTTAAATATATAACAAACACAACAAGAAAGGGGCAACATACATTGTTTTCAATCTGCCTTGAAACTGAATTTTAGAGTGAAGAAAATTTAAATGAGTAATGTAGACATTCTGCATGGCCTAAATACAAAAGGTCATTCATAAAATGAAGAAATATTTTTTTTATTTAAAAGTTGCACAAGTCACAGCTTTCTGCTCACAATATTTCATAAACAAATTTGCAGTTTACAGGTGAAGTACGCACCATTAACCTGTTCATTACAATGTTCATTAAAATAAGAATATGTGGATTTACAGCAATAAGCAGCGATTTTTGGAATTCTCTTAGACTGTTTCCAAAGTAGATATAAGTATAAAAAAAGATTTTACATTGACACTAACCAGCAAATCAACACTCTAATTTGTTACACTTCATTCCTATGCATTGCTCTTATGGTTAATGTCTCATATTAAAACAGACAACAAAACTCAATGGCAAAAGAACGTTTAGCATGGCTTCAGGCTGCATCCAATCATGATGCAATCTCAGCCCTTGTCATCAGTTATATGAATTTGGTACATACTTTATCTGAAATAACTGACGTGGCAAAATTTCTATTTTATGCTCAAAAATATTTAAAATATAATATTATAGCCAGAAACAGCTTAACATATTCAACATGTCCATACAAGTTTCTGGTTTGTACGATGCATAATTAGTGACATATTCTTATTGATTTACATATATTGTTGCTACTCAGCAATAAACTAAATATAAGCTAAGCAAAGAGGGTGATGTACTTTCAAGATGCATATAAAATCAAAACATTATGATAAAATTTAGATATGCATGTGTTGGTGTGTACCCAAGTTTGCTTGTGCTCAAAATGTCATAAGAAGACAGTAAAGTGTTTACTCTATTAGTGTTGTATAGCCACAGTTGAAAAAGTATGTATAATGAGTACAAACTTTTTAAAAAAAAGTTCCTTATCCCAAATACAGAGCAAGTGTTGACATCTCAAAAACTCAAGAATTGGTCATTGAAACTTGCTCTGATGAGTATGAGTTCCTGTCCGCATACACTCACTTGGTTTGGCAATGCTGCATAATGATAGGTTGAAGTATAATGCAAGCAACAATGCTGTGATTTAACCTGTATTGCAGTCATCTCACTTAGTTTATAAAAAATATATGATTTTATTCCACTAATTCGAATTACACAAAATAATAAGTGCTAAAGTACACTTGTAATTAGATGGTATTATTAATTAAGAGAGTAAGAAAGATAGAATACACTCTTTGTGCATATTGTTGACATGTTGTAATACTCTTTGTACATGTTGTTACTTTTTGAATGAAAGATAGAACCATATTTTTTGGATTTATGGATTTTAACAATTACAAAGTGCAGTGTGTGTAAATATATAAATCTCTGAAACATCTTGTTTTGCTGCAACTTAAATCTTATTAATAAAGCACAACCTCAAACAAATTTAGGAGGATATGGAGAGACGTTATCAGATAATACTCCATTTTATGCTATAGATAAGAAATGAATAGCAAACTTTCAGTATGGCCATATGAAACTGAAAGATGACTCTCATTCTAGAAAGTAATGGCTACAAATTTTGGGAATCTCTAAAATTCTTTTTAATGGATTTTCTTCAGGATTGCACCATTACTTAAGACAAATGTACTTATTTAAAAAACTAAGAAATGTCACCAAGAAAAAGTGTTATGCATGACTAAAGAAAAATGCATCATGATCAACTGGCTCACAAAACAATGACAAAAATGGTCATCATTATAACTTCAGAAGTGATAAGCAAATAGCTTAAGTGGAAACAAAAATTATATTCCAGTCATTTTTTTCCTAATTAGGAATAAATATTTCAGTCATTTTTTTCCTCATTAGGTATAAGTATATAGAGAGCTCTAGCTGCTTTTCTTCTTTAGTTTTTTTGTCAATTTATTATAATATGCTTTGTGCATAATTTAATTACAAATTGAGAAAAAGAAGAAATAAGCTGTTATACAGTCACTGAGACCAAGGCACAGTTCGATTCTAAATCTTAGCGAGTCTTCTCCTCCTTTTAAAATGGGTTGCTGAATTTAAACATGATCAAACAAATTGTAACAATTAACATTATAGTGAGCAATCAACAGAGGTGACAGCCAAAGAAATTATTAGAAAAATCCACAAAATTGTAACAATTAAAAATTAAGTGATAAGTGCTGTGAATGACTATTTTGCAGATCTTGACAAATTGTCCTATAAAGAAGGCATTATGGCTTTCAAATACCATTGTGCTGAGTATATTGGGCTGAATGGAGAGTATGCTGAGAAATAAAACTGATTTTAGGTAAATTAACTTTTTGTTTTTTTATTTACCTTACTTATCAAACATTTCTCATATAAATCTTGCTTTCTTTGCCTATCAAATATTCCCACAATTCAAAAAGAGTTTGTGGTATTTATTTTCCATCTAATGATGCCATGACAGTTGTAAACAACTGTTTTCACTATTGAAGTGGTATAAAAAATGTTCAGACCTCAGGTGAGAAACAATTGCAAATTTATCATCTTATTATGAATGCATCAACTTATATAATGCTCTCCCAATTAATCTGAAATTATTATCATCTGAGAATACGGAAAGATTCAAATTTGCTCTTACATAATATCTGTGCAATATGACCTAGTATTCAGTGCATGAATTCACAGATGAACAATGTAAGATGCTAAAATAGTCATAACACAAATATAAAATATGGTAATATATTACTAAATAGCATACAATAATCTATGAAATGTACTGCTCTCTTTATTTCATATATTGTAGCTTAAATATTATTTGCTATATGTATCAGATTGAGCATGTGTATTTAACGTATATATGCAAATAATCCCCACACAGAATAGAATAAAAACATTTAAGATGCTAACTTAGGTGGACACATTTTCTTGTTACAGAGTACTGGTGGTTCTGCAACTGCAATGTGATTATGAAGATTACAACGCAACAAATTTCTTAAATGCAATAGCATTTTAACTTATAATTTATTGTAGTCTTTAATTTTTTCAATATAAATTTTTAATACAGCTGTACAGACAACTTTTCTTTCCCAAATATCGCTTCCTAAAATCTGGGTGTGAGGATTATTAACATATATACTGTATATACTTAAAACATCTTTCATTCCCAATAAGATGTCATTAATGTAACTTTATACATTTGGACTTGTTCCATATTCTGCAGTACATATACTGTATAAGAGTATTATGGAATGTAAATCAATCTTAAGTTTAATCTTAATAGAAAAATAATAGGCAAGAGTTCTGCTTAAGCTCAAAATGTATTATACAACCTAAAACTTTCCAAATTTGTTACTCAAAAGGAGAAACATATTAATGCAAGTTTTATTGTAAACCTTTAAATTTGTTCTTTCAGTTTACAATCCAAACTATTGAGACTCTTTCTTTCCTGAGATTTATAGCATTTTACCCTATAATACAAAAAAAATTATTACAGAGTGAGGTCTTTTCCTGACAATAATAGTGTCACCAGAAATCATCTTTGTCCACATCACTACTTCCTCTACTGATTTTGCCAATAGAAATAGGATGCTCACTGCTTTCTCCACTTTCTTGAACAGAGGCACTATGATGGGAGGCACTGAAAATTTCTTCATCTTCTCTTGCAACTGAAGATAGCATACTTAGCACTTTTGACACAGGCTTTTCCTTTTCTTCAGGATCAAGATTAATCACTCTGATAACTTGTTCATCAAATAGGTCAGACCTGCTCTTATCAACTTCACAAGTTTTTATTTCTTCACGCTCTCCTGAAGATGGCAAGTTTTGTTCTGAGGCAATTGCAGCTCCTTTATCTTCTTTTGGTACTAGGTGTTTAATTTGTTTCATTTGATCAATTCCAAACACATCTTCTGCAAGCATGGAAGCACTTGAGTTTACTTTGGCTTCAAGTCCAATAGCTGCTGTAGCTGTAAACTTTTTCCTCTCAGCAGATAATGCTTCAAAAGGAGTGCCAAATAAGTAAGATAATTTCTTAGGCTTTAAACTTCCGTTTTCCCTTTCACTTAGGCTTCTTTCAGGCAAATCACTTTCCTTCCCAAACATTATACTTTCCTGTACTGTTTTAGCTGGTGTATCTGGAACAGATGATACTGTTCCAGAATTTGTGTTTATTGCTTTTTCTTTAGTTTTATTTTGTTGCAGTATCCATGAAGAATCTGATTCTGATAATGCTTTCTGTATCACATTTGTATTTCCAACTGCCAACTGCATTTCAGATTCAGATGAATGCAAGCTTTGCTTTTGTTTGACTTCCAAAAATAAGGCAACCCTTGGATCAGATTTTCTAAATGATATTTCAGTTTCTTTTGGTTCAATTTCATTCTTTGAAGTCAAAACTTGAACATTATTATCATCAGAATGAGAGTGTATTGAAGATAGATCTAGCGAGGGAAGACTAATGTCCTTATGAACAAGATCATCACTTCCTCTAGTGCTACGAGATGTACTTAATGTTAGCTGTCTGCTAGATGAAGACTGAGTATCCTGAGGTGTGAATTCATTTGCAGTTATTTTTACTTGAGAGAGTGATGCTGCTGTATTAATGGCAAAATCTAAGGATGAATGAGTCTCATCTGTGGCAGATGTTGTGCCTGCTCCCCTAAGTATGCAATGTTTTTGTAAGCTTTCACTGCTGGATCCAGAAAATGAAGCAATTTGAGGTCTGTTATATATGCTGGTGGTTCGAAGAGGAGTTCTAAATGAGACACTTTTTGCCTGCGTTTGCTGCAGATCTGGAGCATGCCTTCCTGAAGCAGTAACCCTAGCATCTAGTGCACTTCTCAAAACATCTTTTTCCATTTGAGATTGTCTTTCTCCGAGACAACCAGATCTGCTCTGGCTTATAAGTAAATCAGCTGGCCTTGTAACTCTTAATGAAGGTGACACCCTGGAGGAAACAATGCTAGAAATGCAGCTAGCAGTGGTACAAGTAGAGATCTGACCAGCAGCAGTGTATGAAAGTGCCTCACCAACCCATTGCATCCTTGATGATGAAATTCCCCCCAAATGGCTGTGTGGTCCTGTCTGGATTTCAAGACCAGAAAATCTATTTAAATTATTGTGTGAAGAGAAAAGAAAAGGTCTGTAATCATAAGATCGCTGAGCTGGTGGCAATAATGTAACAGAACTCATAGGAAACAAAAGTGATGCACTAGCAGATAAATTCTGGGCCTGCCTTGCTCGGAAATCCCGGTAGCTTCGATCCACTGCCTCGCTCTCTTCTTCCAATCTCCGTAGCCTTTGACGTGCTTCTTCCAAAATCTGTTCTGTAGGACTTGTTTCTTCTGAACTACTTCCATTATGATACATACTGACACGTCGTGAAGGTCTTCTTCGCCACTCTCTGGGGAGGAAGCAAAATAGAACATTAACTTTCATTTACATCCCACAAAGCTAGTTGCAGCACAAGCTCCATATTTATAGTAAGAATTGCGACAGCACACAACAATGACAAAAGGTTTGCTAAGACCACATCAAATATGAAATTCTTCCATATATAAACCCCAATTTTGAAACATAATGCTTAATCCATTAAGTACATAATTGTAAGTATTTTATATGAATAAAATCATGTGATATATGTCGTACTAAACACTCTTATTGCTTCACTTACTTTTGTGATATTTGGAACCAGTTTCAAAGACCTTTGTCTTCATCTTCAGCTAGGTCGTACCCTTGGCCAAAGGTCTTCAAAACTGGTTCAAAATATCAGATCAGTAAGTGAAGCAATAAGAGTGTTTAGTATGACATATATCACATGATTTTTCATATGACTTGGCTTCACTATGTTAGTTGCATATATTTTTTTAATTAATTTTCTTTTTTAAAAGATATGTTTTAATTGAAGTTTTTTTATGTTTTGAGGGTATGATACAACTATATCTGTTATAGTTGTCAAATTGTTAAAATGTTATTTGCTACAGTGTGGAAGATGTGCTGGGTAACAGATTTTACATCATGATGTAGCAAAAATAATCAAAAGAAAGACAAATATGAAGATCACTCTGACAGTTATAGCACAGGCTACAATTTTTTTTTGGGGGGGGCGGTTGGAGCTTCTACAACTTTTCAAAGTATTCACCACAAACACCTGCATTTTTCTGCATTTATTGATACCATTTTGAAAATTACCAAATTTATTAAGAAGTTACAGCCTTTGTATAAGATCTAATGGCCTCTTTATGGCTTGAAAACTCATAAACTTTTCTTTTGATTTAGAGAAAAGAAAACTATTTAGACAGGGTCAGTTCTGGAGAATATGGGGAATGCATAAGCATTCTGATTCTTTGTTTGTCCAGGAAATTCAAAGTTCTAGCTGCTGCATGAACAGCGATATTGTTAGTGTGCTGCTACAGATGATAAATTTCCTTGATCTCCAATATTTTACTTTTTATTCTACAAAGTTTGTGGAAGATAGTGGCTTACACACCAAGTGCACTCATGATTTTCAAATGTTACAATCAAATGGTCTGCTATTTGTGAAGGAAGATGTCATTCATATTCTTTCCTGCACTTTTACTGGTAGGTTTTAGCCACAAATGTACTGCACTTCCAAATGTTTATGAACAAAGTTCACTCAATACTCCTAATTCAAAAAATGGATTCACTCACAATGTTGAATTCCCGGCACTGTATTTCTCAGATTCATTTTAACCACCCCTTCAAGTTCCTACCAAGAAGATTAACTAGTACACAAAAATGGTCAGTTACCTGAAATTTCTCAGTTTATTTCTTGTATATATATATATATGGGCTTAATTTGAAACATGTATATTTCATATTAAACCCATTCCATCATCCTCTTCAAACCGGGATGGTACCCTAAACTTAGGCCTGGAGCGATTCCTTCCTTAAAAATGAATCCTTTCCCAATATATCATTTCATCTCATGTATCATCAGTGTCCATCGCCTGTGGTGCCTCTGTAGCAAAAACAGGCGTTAAAACATCATTCATTCCTCTTCAAACCTTAAAATATCTTGTCATTACTGTCCAGGATCCTGAGATCCTTTTAAAATATGTTGTCAGTAATATAGGCCTATAAGACATGGAGATTCTCGAGATTTAAACTATACAATGAAAAAAAGTTAGTAATTTGAAGACTACACTGTATGGTGATAAATCATACTAGTAGTACCTACTGAAGGCTTAATTGTAACTGACATCTTTGAACATTAATTCACCTTTTCATTTATTCTCATCTATTAATAGGCTAAATTCTTCCTTTATTCCTCTCAGAATGATAAACACTGTGTAAATTTTCCCTCTTGATTTTCAAGCTGTAAAATGAGTTTGAAAAAGTGAAAAGTATGCAAGTAAATGCAATATTGTAATTCTACTTGCTTGCCAATTGTTAAATTTTTCAAGCATAAAACTACCATTCCATATGCTCCAACTTCTGCTCTACTGTGGCACCTAACAAGCATAGAACTTGCTGGCTTAAAGATGATCCTTTTAAGAGGATATTAACTGCTATTTATCCACTGCCAAGAAATCTCAGTACACTTGATGTGCAGGTCCTGCATGGCAACTTCCACATAGCTTTAACTGTTTCAGGAATTGCAGCTTGTGAGAGAGCCTGAGAAGACTCATCTTTAAGTGATGTTCAAGCTATTTTAAACTCATGTTGCAGAGTCACCAAGAGTGCCCACCAAAGAATCTTACTTTGCCCAGTGACTATTTTATATCCCTACTTAAGGACGATCTTGAATCAATATATAATTGGACAAGAAAACTTGAATTAAACATGAATCCAGATAAGACGCAAGTCATTTGTTCAGCCTGCAAACATACCTTCCATCAATAAACCATGCTCCAACCTCCGACCCTCAGCAACAAAACCATTCCTTTCAGTGATAGTAAAAAATTTTGGTATCTATTTTGACTCCAATATGAACCAGAATTCCCAAGCCAGATAAACCTGTAGCAATGTCTTCTTAAAACTTCATTCTTTTAAAAAGACTAAGAAATTTTCTTCTTGCAAAACTTAAAGAAATTCTACTTCAGACTTTGGTGATGGCTCAGTTTAATTATTGTGACATTTTATACAGCAGTCAAATTGTGGAATTTTCAGAGATACATCATGCATTTGCTTTATTTTTATTAACTCTGATTACTTCCGAGAACTTTCTTGGCTTTGTTTAGAGGACATGTGATAACTCAATTTCTCTCTGTCTGCTGTACCAAATCATCAATATTTTCACACTTAGGTATGTCTCTCACTTCATGCTCACTTCCCAGCATTATCATGACACACAATCACAACATAACTTCATCCTAACAATACCATATGATCAAACATCTCCATAGTGAGATTCTTTCTCAGTAGTCACTGTTTGGTCTTTGAATTCATTGTCACAGAATATTATCAGGGGTAGTCAAAGTTTAACTACCTTAAACATCAGAGCCAGCTGGGGAGATTTCACAAGGAAGATTGTGTCACCATCACGGAAGGAGGTATTAGCTACTTGGAGTCCAGCAATCACAAACAGTGATTTGAAAGCAGGGCATTTGAGCGATGGGGAAAACACAAAAGGGAAAGAAAGTGTGGATCATCAGAGTGCAAATCTTTAATAGTTCTGTAGTTCTGAATAAGTTCAGTGGCAACACAAAACAAATTTAATTAAGAAGTAAAAAGTGATTGGATGTATTTCAGAAATAGATTGTGTTCTAAATAGCAGCTAGAAAAGGGAAGGCACTTTGTTGTCTTGGAACTGAGAAGGGTTAAAGAAATAACATAGTCAATTGAAACTTTATATCATTTAATGGCAAAATTAGGCATTTTGGTGATGGTAGAGGTGTGGTTAAAACAGAAAGTTATAAATGCTAATAATTTTAATTATTTTGTAAGACAAGGGGAAATATTAGCTAAGCAAGGGAGAATATCAGGAGGGTTAGAATGTTTGTTAAGAAGACATTGATTAAATAGACAGAGGCAGTGAAAAATTTAAGAGTTTTGTGAATCAAATTCATTTTACACTTTAAATGGAAAATATGGAGAGGATGAGTGTTGGTGAATTTACATTTGTATATAAAAATGGCCAAAGTGTAATAGATTATGTTTTATGGCTTATTAGTATCAGCTACATAGAAAATAATTTAAAGTTTTAAACTTTGTTCCAATAGTGGTCACTTTGGACTAGTAATAGTCATTAGGGCTAAAGTTGATTGTTAGATATGCAACATTTAGAAAAAAACGAATATAACATGAATATTAGAGATTTAAAGTTGAGCAAGAGTGTGGGACAATATTTATTTACAGAGAAAAAAATCAAATATTGTATTCAACTTTTTGTAATTGTGGGGGATTACACCTAAAATGGCCTGGGCCAGACAGATGAAGGCCCCTTTGTATTTTGTATTTTTCTTAGCATTTCAATAAATTTCAATTTCAACTACTTTTAAATCCATGCTATTTAGATATTTTTAGTATGCAGAACTAGGCATCTAAGTTTAATTTTTTTCCACATCAACTGACATCCATGCTTAAAATACTAAAGAATGTTAATTCTGATAGTGACTCAATCATGGTTGGTTGAATGGTTGCTAATGGCCATTGAGAATGCTGATATTTATCAGTTTTCCCCTAGCTTTCCAATTATTTTTCATTTGTTTGTTGCTATCAAGTTGGCTGCAATTCAGTAGACATTCTTTGTTTGGGATGTATTCACATCCTTATACAATGGGCAGTTGCTGTACTTGATTAATTCATCCTGAAGATATGCTCTGACTGACAATTACACAGAATTGGCAACTCCAATTTTTCTTGGTTTCAATAAAAGATGTTCAAATATCTTATTTATGTTACATCAGTATAGTAGGTTTTCCAAAGCTGATCTAATGGACATCATTTCACCATCAAAATTGTTAGCATACTGTTCCAAAAGTATATATTGAGAGAATTCTTCCAAAGCCTGCTTCTCCATTTTTAAATTATCCATCTGCATGTATATACTCTACATTATGCATCATTTAGATAATAGTTGTTTAGTGTACTAGGTGCTGTCAATCTTAATACTTCAGGTAGGTCATTCTTCTTGCAAATCACTGTATCCAGATTTCGTTTCACACTGATATCGAAATATTGTAATGGGTCAATTAGTATGATGGCAGATTTAGTGTTTATTTTTAAAATTTTGTCTAAATCATCTTTCTGTATGTAATTTTTGAAGATCTGTTGTGTTTGTAATCATTGTGTGGTGTCAGGAATTAGAAACCATTTAGTCCTGTATTGATTACCTTTTAATACTGCCATTTTAATATCTAGCTGTTGTTAGTTATGCTCTACATTGCAGAAAACAGATGATGTTACTTTTATTATCACTCCTGTTATTATCCTTAATGACCTAGATCATTGTATCCAATTTAGTTGTTTAGTTGTTTATTGTGGCTATCTTTCCATAAAGCAAATGGGGCTTTATGTAGCTTTTGTTTGTGTCATTAAGAAGACCTATGGGTCCTTCCCATTTGACACCTGCTAGTCTTTTTAATCCAACCTGGGAGAAAAATCTATATCTACAAATACAAAGACAGCATAATGAACTTCGACATTTCTGGGGATGAAAACATAAACTACAAGTTTATCACACTGCCACCAGAGCAGAATATACATTCCCACAGCTCAACGAATGATCCGACAGTTGAACTTTAGCCTGGCTGAAGATGGGAACTAAATGTTCTCAAAACTGGTTCCATACATTTATGAAAAGTAAGTGAAGCATTAAGAGTGTGTAGTTCAACTGAATCATACAATGTTATCAATTAATTTACATTATACTTTTTTACATAATGTTCATATTAATATTTGTTTTTCTTTCCTGTATTTCCCAATAACTATATTGCTCAGTGTTGTCTTTATTATCTTTGTTATCAATTTAGATATACATCATTATCCTCTTGTCTCTTATGTATATATCTATATATTCATGCAATCATTTTATGTATTTGTTATTTAACATGGTTGAGTGTAAAAGATGGCTTTATGGCTAAATTCTTCCAGACAAAATAAACCATATTATTAATTATTTTAATAACAATTAAAGAAATAGCACACAATTGTGTATAATCAATGCCAGATGTTAACACACAGGAGCCAAGGTGCCAAAATGGAGATGATGCTCTTCATTCAAGAATATAGCCCACACTCTGCAGTAATTAGAATGTGCCAGTATATTGTATTATTATTGTGTTATCACATGTATGCTCATATTTTATACATGTACATTGTCCTATTATATCGACATAGCCAACCAACAATTTGTACAAATTCTTATAGTGAATTAATCTGAATCTATTTAAAAAGAATGACAATATACTAAACAAATATACATACTCAATAAACAACTGAAAGTTTCATCATTTTCAGTGGCTTGGAAATTTAATTTAAATCTTATTGTAGTAAAAACATGTAACACAAACATTTTCTGAAGATTATTACAGAGCGCCCTTACATACAAATGTAATTCTCTCAAACACATATTAGATAAATATTTCACATTTGCTATCTCGCGACAATGCTTTTGTTAAATATAAAACATATGCATCATAAATACAGTTTATATGCTCAGTTAAGTGTCCTTTTATTTTAAAACAATAAGGAGAAAATTACATGCACTTTTTAAATTTTGGTTTTCAAGTATACCCCTACTCCTAATGGTCCAGGTCCAATTTTTCTAATTTTCATAAACTATTGTTCTTATTTTATTTAAATGGTATATACTGAATTTTGATATGAAGAAACAAATATTGGAGCTGCTAGAGAAATTTTAAAATTTTGGTTTCATGTAAAGTCCTACTCTTAATAACTGGATTTCCCTGATTTTCAGGAACAATTTTGCTTAAATGGTATATACACAGTTTCATTGTGAAAAAGCAAATATTAGTGAGCTTGAGCAATTTTTAAATAATTCTGGGTTTCAGGTAAATCCTCACTCCCAATAATTTGATTTGACTGATTTTCAGAAACCATTATTCTTATTTGATTTAAATAGAACATGTCAAGTTTTGTTATCAAAAAAAAATATTGGTGCTGCTAGAGTGATTTTTACATTTTGGGTTTCAGGTAAACTCTCACTCCTTATGGCTAGATTTCCTTGATATTCAGAAACTATAAAATAAAAAATAAAAATAATAGGCCAATTGAGATGATTCTCGAAAAGTAATTTTATCAATTTATTTTAAAGAGATATATGGAGTTTAATTGAGAAAAAACAAAAATTGCGGCTACTACAGTGATTTATCAATTTTTTTTAAAAAATACGCACTTTAGGTTAACCTCCTAACCCCCAATGGTTCAATTTTGCTTCTTAACAAAAATGACAAATCGTTTGTTAATTGATGGTTATATGCTGAGTTTCATTGAGAAAAAACAAAAATTACAACTGCTAGAGCATTAACAGACTTTATATATATATATAATTTTTTCCCATTGTCATTTTCAGTGACTAGTAGGTAGGATGAATGGAGATTTGAAGAAATTTTTCAAAAATTGCTTCATGTGTGCAACTGCAATAGCTTCATTCCTTCGGAATTTGCTAAAAAGTGCAGTTTCAGCATCAAAAATTTAACCATATATGATAATTTAAAATAACTTCATTATTAAAGGCATTCCTAAATGACAAAACTGAAAAAAACACTACGTTGATCATAGTAACTTTACAGTTTCTATTTAAGTAAGTGTAATAGGGTTTGTTTTGTTTGTGTTTGTATATATTTATGAATACTATATGTAGCCAAATCTGAAATTCCAGTGAATAATC
Source organism: Metallyticus violacea (assembly GCA_030762175.1). Classification (NCBI taxonomy): domain Eukaryota; kingdom Metazoa; phylum Arthropoda; class Insecta; order Mantodea; family Metallyticidae; genus Metallyticus; species Metallyticus violacea. The sequence goes on along the minus strand of CM060831.1, from coordinate 29,399,915 downwards.
ACTGATGAACCTTAGACCAAGATAGGTTGGGGAGTTAATTGAAATTTGTTAACTGCTTATGTAGAGATATTATTGGTGAATAAGATCAATTCAATTCAAATAAGTTTAACTTTAACTGAATGTTAAAAGATAACTACAGAGTTCTTCATTATACATAAATGGACTTGGGAGGTTCTGCATCTGGATACTGGAAATACTGTCTACAAATACAGAATGCAAAAATGGCATTTTATTGAAATTGATCATAATTAAGGGTATATAATGTACCTGCGGCTGTGAGGCCTGGAAGTCTGACTTGAAACTGGTGTCTGTGCAGAAGCAGCAATAGTGACAATCACAGATGCTGGAACTGGTCTCTGAGAAGAAACTGAAGCAGGGTCAAAGTGGGACAATTCTCCAGCTCCCATTTGTTGTGACTGCATGATACGTGTTTCAAGCTGAGGGTTAAATGCTGGCAGTGGAGGAGGAGGAGGTGGCTGGGGTGCTTGGGCAGGAGTTGCAGCAGCCAAAATTCCTGCAGTAGTTGTTGGCGTCTGAGCAAGTGCATCCACTGAGGTTGAGGCCTGGTTTGATAGCACTGTCACAGCAATTTCTGTATCCTCTAATCTTCTTGCTAGTTGTGCAGCATGATTTGTCAACTCATCGATCCGTAAATGCTGCTGCTCCGTGTGACCTCGTAATTCCTCATTCTCTTGCTGCATCAATCGCAACATCTCCATCAATTCATGTCTTGATGGTTTTTCCTTAGAAGGAAAGTTGTGGTTAATAAACACTAAATCTTGTTCTCATTAAAATACATATTATAGGTTGGAGTGGTTTATAGCCATTTGTTTTATTCATTTCCAATCTTCAATCATCACTATATTTCTAAGCTCAAAACTTTATAAAAATGTACCAATATGAGGAATCCAGATTATTATCAACCTGTTTAAAATCAGTTAGCAAATACAACTTTGCAAGTCCCAAGAATCAGCATTAAAATAGAATACACTGTTGAACCTGATAGCTCAAAGTGCTTTCATAAGTTGATAATACTTGAAGTTATTAAAAAGTCAAGATATAGAACATACCAAAAAAGTCTTCACTACATTAATTATATATATCCATAATTAGTATCAATTCTAGTCTATTTCAGCACTTAACTAATTAAGATTTTCATATTAAATATTGTTAGAAGTTATAGTATTTTAAATTTATATAGCTAAACTACAGAAAATTAATATTAACTTGTGCCTGCTCACAGAGTATAAAACTTTATATCCTACATTAATGTATTTATTATGTTCACACTCTTGCTCCCATCATCAGCTGTTGAGCAACTGCTCGATTTGGTGGCTGGATTCCAAAGTGCTTCAGGATCCAGTCACCAAATTAAATAGTCAGTCAACAGCTGATGATGAGAGCAATTGCCCCTGAAACATGTCCATATGGAGAGCAGCAGAACCATAGATCTTGGCCACCAGAACCATAGATCTTGGCCACCACTATTTTAAAACTTGTTAACCTATGATATCAATGATGCTGATAATACAGAAAACACATAAATATGATTACATGTACCCATGTTCTATATTGCTAAATTATATAATTAAAACATTTATCATGAAATTTAATATGAAAATGTGAATTTTAATAAATATCTCATAATAAGCTGTAGCTGTATTTTTTTACCTCTGGTCTCTCCTGACTGCCATTATCTTCTGCAGGGAAAGATAGCTGTGTTTGAAGGGCTTTGTCAAGCATTTCTATAGAAGAGTGGACATTCTGTTGTGAAACTCTATCAAGCTCAAGACGTGTTGCTTCCAACTCTTCCCTAAGATGCATACACTGATGTTGGAGGCCTCTCAGAAATCTCACTTCTGACTGAGATTCTTCCAAGGAGCGTGATGCTTCCAATATTTGCAGCCGACGCTGTTCCAGCTCCTGCTGCATAAACCCCATTGCCTCACGTTCAACACTTAATCTGCATAAAACAACATTTAAAAACATCACATTTCTGTTCACAATTTTTAAAATTGAAGTTTACAAGTGCACATGCTTTGCATCTAAGAACTGGAATACAATATTATCAAAAGGATCAGGATATTATACATATCAAAGTACTACAATTTAAATAAAAATGTTTACTTTAATTGCCTACCATTTGAAAGAGTTTGGTTCATGGCTTCTTTGCTTCAGGAAATGTGAGGTGCAAATATGCAAAGGGAAAATACATTTGTCAATATTTTTTCTGCATATGCAATCTGTCTTAATTTTTCTTGTTTCAGATTCAAAGTTTCTTGCTGACAGGTATGTCTTGGAATATTTTAAAATTGATTACTAATGAGCTAATTCTCTATTTTTATGCCTTCAATGAGAAATATACAATCAAAATTTTTTCATTACAGAAACAGAAAAAAACAACTTATTAGATTAAAAGTGATTTTGTATCATGAAATATTAACAGTATCCTAAATAGTCATGCTTACATAAAACCATTATATGAGGAATTATGCTTCAAAATGAATTTCTCAATCTTAGTATTTTTTAAGGAAGTGAAAAAGGTTTTTTATTCATAAAGTAGTTCACAAATGAGAAACACCATACAGGCAATTATTTAGCTAGTTAGAGGTATTTTTAACTGCACATAGAGAAAATTGAAACTCATTTATTTTGAAAAATGTATTGGAGAAGTCATGTTTTGATCCTATTTCATTTACAAGGATTAGACCTAAGATCTGTTCTGGGTCCTGAAGGACAATATGAACCAATTTATACAGAAAACACATTAAGGGTATAGCAAGGTTTAAAATTGTCAGTTTACAACATTCATATCTCAAGTTTGTAATCATAATACTATTTTGAGATGAGCACAGTATGGAGAGTATGTTTCAAGAAATGTAGAATGCTACTTTCATATACAGCATGCTAATTAAACTTTTGCCCCTTATAAAAATATAACACACAAATGCTTTAATGTTTAACTTTTAACACAACTGGGTATGACTAACATTTCTTATCTGTCAAAACTTAACATGAATATTTATATTAATTATGTACATCAAGATACCTAAAACTACTGTCACCCCCTTCTTCATCGATAGTCATATTCATTAATCTGGTCAAGCTCTATGAGTGAAATATTCTCAGGAATTAAAATGTTATTATGCAAATCTAATTTCTCATTCAGCATCCAACTCATTTACTGGTCAAGCCCTATGAATGAAATACTATCAGGAATTAAAATGTTATTACACAAATCTACTTTCTCACTCAGCATCCAACTCGTTTATTTGATCAAGCCCTATGAGTGAAATACTCTCAGGAATTAAATTTTTATTACACAAATCTAGTTTCTCTCTCAGTATCGAATTGTTTCCAAATCATTTTCAAAAGAATGACTTGACATGTTTCTTTTTACATTCTTAAATCTTGACCTGAAAGGATTGTTAGGTGCATGACCTGGAATTCATTTAAGATCTTTCGAAAAATAAGACATTTTTAAAAAATTCTGTTGGAACTGATACAGTGAAGCTTGTTAAATGTAAATTTTAATTAATCTGTCGTCAGAGTGAAGCATAAGAGTGTGTTAGATGACAGATTAATTAAAATTTACACGATCTGGAAGTTTAGTAACTCTCTTTTCTCACTTAAAAATAGAGGAACATATTTTTGTACTTATCTTCTAATTCCATACAAGAAAATGCAATCAGCACTATCTTGCAATATACATATAAAATAAACATTTACACAAATTCAAACCACATTTGCTTATCCTGAGTCACAGGACGTGCTGGAACTATTGGCAACAGAAAGAATGATCAAATTATGAAATTCTCAGTGATGTTGAATCTGGGTGCCAGCTTGAAAACCTGTTCAATTACTTATGTTAAACATCCACTAAAAAAGAAAACATTGAATGGTGTAATACTCCATGAATTAGTAACAATAAACAGAAACACAACCAAGGTCTAATTCTTTCCCAGCATCACAGACCATCTAAGTTCAAAATTCTTCAAACCTTCTTTTATCACCATACAATTCATTACCAGACATGGAAAATTTAAAAATTACTTTCATAGGTTCAATATAGAATGCTGATGCAATGTGCCAATGTAAAATGTCTGAAGAAACAGTGCCTTATTTGCTTTGTAACTGTTAACATCCATAATATGAAAAATATAACTTTCAAGAACTGTATAAAGCAAATATTTTTGACTTTAGATCATTCATGTAAATATTTTAAATAGCTTTATATGCCATTAGCATATTACTATATCATATAGCATAATGTTAACTCATAATAAATGAGTTAAAACTATAATCCTAGCATACCCTACATTAAAATGGAGTTCTGTTAATTGGAGATATAATAACATTATTTTGCTTAGGTCACCAAAATGGAAAGCTAGTTCCATTTTGCAAAGTAAATTTTGTTTGGATTCATTTCTTTCTCTTTGTAAATAAATCCTATTCATTTCACTCATACCTTGAAAGGATTTTCTGAATGAGCCTGAAGACTTTAAGTTCCAAATTTCCCAATATTGACCAAGAACTTTCATAGAACCAATCTTTTTATATGCTTTGAAGTATTCCTGTTATACATTTCTTCTTTACCATTAAAAGTTTCTTTTGAAAAATTTGTTGGCAAGCAACCAGAGTAACCACAAAGAAGAAAAATTATTAAAACAGTTTATATATATATATATTTTTCAGCAGTCACTGTGCAAGAGCATGAATGACGACAATTCTTATTCTGGTCTCCACATTTATAACAGAAAATATATCCAAAGAGGATCTTGTTGGAGTTCATTCATATAAAACATGAGTCCATAGACAATCTCCTACAGTTCTTGATCAGCTTCACTTTCATTGTGCAGAAGTGAGAAGATTCTTTAAGTGGAACTATATTGAGAGGGGAGCTGACTTGAGAGTAAAGAGACTGGTCAGCCAATCATTTTACCATGTCCTTTTGAGTTATAATAGGCACAATATAGAGGAAACACTGCAATCGTCAAACCACAGATATCAATGTCAAGTGAAATTAACAAAGTGAAACAATTTCTAGATATGAAATTAAAGCATTTAGAGAGCCTACACCAGTCAAGCAAGAATACTATAGGAATTATTGCTAGAATAGATGAATCACTTTAATTACATATGTGACCCATGACAAATGCAGAAATATGAAAAACATGCAAAAACAAATCTAGATATATTTGTGAAATAATTACAGAATTTTATAAACATAAAAAGAAAGACCTAAATTTAATTCTGTGAGATGAAAGCAGTCTCTGAATTGTTGTACAGATCTGAAAACTGAACTTTAATCAACAATCAACTAAAAAAAACAACAAACAAAAGAAAAATAAGATTTTTCCAACATATAGATTGAAATTCCTTATTAAATGCAAAAATAAATTAAACCCTTAGAAAATGTCTCAAAATGTTTAATGTGATAACAAAATGAAAGAATGAATAAAACTGGCATGAAACGCATCATATATAGCCATCCATGATGCCTACATTACTATTGCATGTGGCAGCAAAACGATTGCTCTGTGATTGATGTAAAATGTAACAACTCCCTTGGTAAGGAAGGGAGATAAGATTGAATGTCATTATTAAGACATTTCAGTTCTACTCCTGCATTTTGCCGATGCTGAGCATGATATTAGTTTTATTCTGTTCATTTCTCTTTATGATTTGTTAATATGGTAGTGGAAATGGTTGCACAGTCTAGTTCAAAGCCTAGCAGCAGTATATTGGCAATTATTTGCAGGTTCAAAAGTTCATTTGTAATATATTAAAAAAGTTGAGAAAAATAATATATGGTGTGGCACTTCAAAAATCCTAAAATTGAGATAGGAATCCTCCAAAATTGATCAAAGAGATCCAATTATACACACAAAAGGACAAAAAATCAACATTTCATAAATTAAATTTCATTCAGAGGAAATTTACAGTTATTACAATGGTTGGTTCATAAGTTTGATAAAAAAAACCAAGTTAAACACTTTTTGGAGAAATATGTTTAATTTCTCAATAGCCTTCATAAAGCAACAGTTATAGCCTTGATTAAGACCCACATGTTTGTATATGACCTCATTAAATGGCTATCTTGTTTTAAAAAAAATACCTGCAAAACAAAATGACAGAAGCCCTTACCAAACTAAGAGCTGCACAGAGGAATACAATGTGATAATTAATATAACAAAATTATTGTATAAATTTTCTCATTGAAACACAAGCATACGTCAATTTATAAATAGAAAATTCAAAAAAAAAAAAGGAAACTACCAAATGCTTTTAGAATACTCGACAACAAACTCAACATGAAAGAACACATTAATGAAATCTTTATCGTTATAGGCAGAAGAAAATGATAAATGCAGGAAAATAATGAATGAGGAAAGGAGTCTAAAATATGAGCATCTCTGGCATGTTACAATTAGGGGGAGGGGTTATTGACTAAAATCAAAGAAAGCCTGCAGGAGAGAAATATGCCACTATATTAATTTTAAATGACAAAATTTTGACTGGAATCGCACTCCCCTTCCCTATTTAATGATCCAAACTAATCTTTAAGTCTCTCATTAAATTTCCTTATGTACTTCATGAAGCATGCAATTACTTCAGTTCTTTTCATTCTGCATGCATACTGTAAGAGTTTAGGATGGAAAATGAAAACAAGATTCCTTGCTGCAAGGGTTAATTTTCACTTTGTTTGTCAACTGTTTTGCGCACCTTATTTCTATTCGTATGCTCCATTTTCAATGCTTCACACATGAGAAAACAATGTGCCCTTACTACAGTATTTAAAAAACATTTTACTGAACTTGATGTTATTTATTTATTAATTCATGATTTAAAAAGAAATGTATTAAGGATACAAATTACATAAAGAAAAAAATTATTTTCAACTGATACGGAAAAACATTCCTTTGAGGAACAATCAATGCAGGTTTTATTCCTATTGTTTATGATAAAATCATGTCTAGGACTACATAAATCAAAATCAAAAAATGGATCTGGGAAAATTATGCTTCTGGAAACAATGAACTGAGATTTTGCTGTACTTCAATTGTAGAAAAAATAACATCCAGTAATAATATCCTAAAATATCCAGGAGGAGCAAAATGAGAAAACACACAAGAGACCCTTAATAAAACATATAAAACCTGTATTAACTTATGGAAGTGAAGCACTAATTATTGATTCAAACCATCAAATGACAAGGTTAGAAATACTACAAAACAATGCACTAAAAATTGTAACAGAAGCAGTAAAAATAACACCAGAAACTACATTACAATTATATACAACCAATAAGTCTATAACATAGAAAATAATAATTTTTTTATTTAATTTATGGACATCCTAAGAAAAAAAAGCAAAATATAAATACAAACTACAAAGAAGCCTCCATCTATTTGGCCCAAGCCATTTTAAGGTATAACATTTACAAAAAATTTAAATACAATATTTGATTTTATGCTATCATGTTTATCTAAATTCTAATATAACTAAACAAAATACAAAATTTCCACCTAGATTGCATCAATCCCCAGTCCCCAGTTCATCAGCAGCAGCCTACTGGAATTCCAGGGAACTCTGACCCAATCCAAGGTCCTTAAATAAAGGTTTTTAATTTCTCTACCTGTGCCAATATTTTGTCAATATTAATGTTAATATTTTGTTAATAGTGGACACATAGGCATCCACTATAGGCATATAGAAATAAACACTAAAAAACAGTTTTCCAGGTTTTCAGTCTTCAGATGTTTTGTAACTTAAATCAATAATGAACTACTACAAGAGAAAGAACATACTAAATATCTTAGAATAACACTCAACAAAAAGCTTTCCTTTTCTAAACAGATTGACAGTATAATAAGAAAGTGAATAAGAAGACTCACACTCATCAAATTGGGGGGATCCGTAGGTCTTCTTAATGACATGTACAAAAGCTCCTCATAAAGCCCATTTCTAATGAAATGAAATAATATCCATAATAAACAAAACTTAAAACTAAATTGAATGCAATAAAATCCAGATAATTAAGAATAAAAGGAGATGTAAAAACAACACCTATTGAAGTAATGCAGAGCATAATTAATAACTTGCCGATTAAAATGAGCTAGATATTAAAATTATAATACAGGGACAGAAATAAAAAATTAATCAATACAGGAATAAATGGTTTTGTTCCTGACAGTGCACAACAATTACAAACACAATAGACTTTCAAAAATTATATTCACAAAGAAGATTTAGACAAATTTTTAAAAATAAACACAAAACTTGCCATCATGTCAACTGACCCTTTACAATATATAGCAATATATAGACATTAGTATAAAACTAAATCTGGATTCAATGGTCTCCAAAAAGAACAACCTATCTAAAGTATTAAGATTAGCAACATTTAGTACACTAAACAACTACTTCTGACTAATACATCACCTAAAAATGGAGAAGCTAAGGAAAAAATTATATCAGCATCCCTAATGGCCACTAGCAACCAATCAACCATCTTTTCATCTCATTTGAGAAACGGTTTTGTAAAGCTCAGAAAAATAGTAATTTACTGAATCAATTGCATCCTCTTTTCTTACCACCAAGTAATATTTTTGAGTCCAAGAACAGGAAGAAATTGCTAGAGGTTTGGCTCAGAAAAGAGAATGAGGGATCAGTTCAAAGAACAAATGTCTTATTTTGATTTAAAGTAAAACATTAAAAATCATGTCGTCACATTAAAACTCTCTTTAAGTTTCACAAACACACTTATAAAAGTAATTTTGGTACATGATTTGTGAGGTACATTCCTCACATTGTCAACCAAAATGACTGTGTGGAATCCGAAATTCCGTAAACATATTACAACAATTCATGTACTTTTGCCATTGCAGCTGTCAATGTGTGGGGCAATGTACTGTCCTGGTGAAAGAACATATCACCTTTGCCATTTTTCTACCAATTCATCCTTTAAAAAATCTAACAATGCTGCACAATAAGCTTCTGCCATTGTTTTTTTACTCTTTTCTATACAGTCTTCTAGATTTATTCCTTGAACTCCCCTCCTCCTCCCCAAAAGTAACCTTCACTTTTCTGGCCAACAAAGTCAACTTAAAGTTCTTTGGTGTGCGTTCATCAGTTGTTGTTAACTGCTTTGACCACTGCTCTGACTCACATTTGTAATAGTGGATCGATATTTTGTCCACAATCATAAGTTAATGCAAAATGTCCCATGAACTGCAATTAAATATCACCAAACACTGCAATACTCATGACCCTACAGCCTTTCACATGCAATCTTTGTACACGATATAGTGCACTCATTCAGTAAAGTTGCGTTGCACCTCAGCCATCTTTCATTATGATATCATGGAATTTTAAAGATTTCCTTCATGATGAACTCAATATGGCATTTAGAACATGCTTCATCTTCAATGAATACAAGACCACATTTAAATTCATTTATTCAAAAATAAATAATTTCTAATATTGGTGCAAAGTCTTCATGAAGTCTTCAAAGCCTACTTGCTTTGAACTATGCAGCAGTTCTTCATATTAAAATGTTTGATCAGTTCAAAGGACTAGCTCTATTTAGTGGCTGTCAAAATCTATCTAGCTGAAACTTGGTCGCAGATTATTACAAGAATGATGTCACTTAATATATTTTTTGGCCATTCATGAAAAATTTTCTAGACTTTTCAAATGACTCGGATAGAAAAAGCAAAAAGTATTGTATTATAAAGTCACAGCTGTAGAACTTAAAATACCAGCACCAGAAAAACATACCCTTATATGACACTGATGGAAGATTAAATTATAGCTAGGAAAGATGTAGCAGATAAACTTGCCATATCATATGGACATAATCTATTACAACTCCCTAATACTGAAATATATAGAGCCCATCACAACCCAAAATACTACTGTTGCTAAACAAACTCTGTTGCATACAAACATAATGAATATCACTACTATAACATTAGAGTAATTGATATAAAATATCTGAAGATTTGAAAATAAAAGACCAATGAAAGGACCAGTTTCTACATGGACCAATAGAAGTTACCAAATACAATGCATGTAGATAATGTATATATTTTTGTAGTGTAACAATACATGCAGTTATGAGATTTTCAATAATGAAAACCCTGTCATTTAACTCTGCTTGTCTGTATCATATTTGAGTACCCCTGGTGCAATTTGCAATTTTCATTTTCCTTATGCAATTTTTAGATCTAAACTATTGTATAACACATATACCGTTCAAACTCCTGTGCAAGCTGCTGCTGTCTAATTTCCAACTGGCTGCTTTTTTCAGCAAGCTTTAAGGCCTCCTCTTGTTTGGTCTGTTCAATGGTTTTTTCTTGGTTTTTTAAAGAGTCTTCTTTTTCCTGAAAGAATGCAATTCTTACATGTTTATCTCCATGTTTTCCAGTAATTTTGCTTCTCTAATGAGGCCATGATTTCTTATCCAAAAATGTGCTGCAACTGTCAATTTATCTGTGTATATTTGACATTCCTAAATTGCTCTTTTGTCCTAATTTCTAAATTTCTTCTTGTCCTGCCTATATAAATCTACTCATAATACTGATAATTGATTTGGTAAGCTCCTGGCTTCTTGCTGCAAGAAAATTGCATTTATAGTTATTTTATTATAAATTTTTACTGTTAAATTTACTCTGTGGAGCCAAAACTATATATTTATGTACAGAAATAGTTCTTTCACGTTGACCATATGTAAGATATTAGTTTGAAAAGAAGAATCAGACTTGAAAAATTTGGGTCATAGCTGAGATCGAACAACAGATTTTCGATCTTACATGCCAATGATCTAACCAACTGAGCTAACATGTCCTTCTTCAAGCATGTAACCATAAGCTTCTCGGAACCATAAGCTTCTCTCATCTGATTCTAATTCTCACATAGAGAAAAACTTAAATAGATTTTTTTTAAATCTGATTCTTCCCTTTCCAAATATATTATATTTATTGTTGAAAATGATTTCTTGGACATACAATGCATTAATAATGAAAATAATATAATTTTGGCAGAATAAATAAAAAATTTACTAAAAAATGTAGTGAAAGATTCAACTTTCCAGACAGTAAGAAGTCAGCTTACCAAATCATTTGTTAAGAGTGTGAGCAGATTTATATAGGCAGGACAAGAAGAAATTTAGAAACTAGGGTAAAAAACATTTTAGAAACATTAAATATAAACAGATAGATAAATTGGCAGTTGCTGCACATTTTTGGACTAGAAATCATAACCTGACTAGAGAAGCAACATTATTGAAAGTCATAAAGAATCCAATAGAGTAAGATTCTTATTCTGAAAAATAAAGAATGAAATATTGATATTCCCCCTATGGACATGTCAAATCTCACTGGAACCACCAAATATCTTAAGACTGTCTACCATCTTTCTACTAGGTTGTCTACTATTTACAATTAGGCTACAGCTGATGGAAGCAATGGCTCTTGAAACATGTTCTATATAAAAAACAAAAAGTGAGACATACCATTATCATTTATCAACAATTTTTCAATGTTTATTTTTATAAATGTTGGTTTATTTAGTTTTCTATTAAAATATGAAATATTATGCAGTTATTCATTTACCAAATTACATTAACGTTTTATAGCAATCTTGTACAAATCATATGCATCAACTTCAAATTTTTCAGAACAGAGCTCTCAGAACAAGATACGATTAGATTACTACCCATACCTACCAAATAAAATATCTATTACTTTACTGATATAATTCTACTGGCTATAAGTACCAAGTTCTCATGCTTTTAAATCATTACACAAATATTTCATTCAAAGTATCTTTTAGTATCAATATAATTACATTATGTTACTATAATAATTGATTGTAATGATGCCATATCAAACTTACAACAAATGTCAATAAGTGTACTACTTAATAGAAGGTAAACTTTTTTAAGTTTTGGTCTTCCAACTCTCCTTTCCTTTAACCTTTCAATTTACAGTCCATAATCCTCTTAATTATTTCTTCCCCAACCAATTTCTCCATTTGACCGGCCCATCTCAATCATGCTATTTTAATCAATTTAGTGATATTTAGTTAATGTATAAAATTGATACAGTTCTTCATTGTACCTTATTCTTTACTGCCCTCTCTCTTTAATTAAACCATAGATTCTTCTTAATATCTTCCTCTTAAATATATTGTCTTAATATATCAGCTTGCAGGGTCCAGGTTTCCCTCCCACACTGAGTACTGATTTACAAAAGTTTTATAGATTCTGATTTTAACTTTATTTACAGAAGCTGTGACTTAAAGTATTTAACAGTTCAAAATAATAATGATTAGCTCTCTGTATTCACTGATTTATTTCCTCTCCCAAAATTATTATTTTCATTAACAACAGAGCCTAAATATTTAAAACTTTGTACCCTTTCAAATTTAATTCAGAATATTAATATATTTAGTTAATTTTATTATTCCATGAGATATGGAATAGTTTTTCTTGATATTTATTACCATATATTTTGTTTTTTCTTCATTTATTTTTAACCCATTTTATCTACAAAATGTTTTAATGATATAAATGCCATTTATATATCCTTTTGTGTTCTTCCAACTATATCAATATCATTTGTGTATGCTAAACAGATTTGCTAAATGTTGTGTATGGATTTATAAGATATGGTGCCTCTCATTTGTATACCAGCATCTCTTATAACCTTTCCTAAAGCTATATTAAATGACAGGCATGAAAGTGAATGCTCTAGTCTAGCTCCTGTTTTTAGCTGAAATGGTTCTGATATGCCTGATATGATCTTCACTTGACCCATGCTATTTTCCATTGTTGCTTTAATCAGTCTTATAAGCTTCCAGAATTTCAAATTCCTATGAATATCCTGAATGGCTTTCCTCCGTACTAGGAGCCTATAATTTGGAATATATAATTGACTTTCCTATTTGGATCTGCTTAGACACTGCAGCACCAATAGATAATGCTTTTCTAGATGCAACAAAAATTCCAGTTTATTCAGTATTTTCTTACGTTCATGGCCTATGATGTTCAAATGCTGATAATACCAATTATAAATAGCAATTGTAGAACGTAGAACTATATTACTATTAGAGCAATGAATAGTAAGCTAATGAATAAGTTTAAGCAAGATATTAGGAATGAAAATTGACTGCCAGTCTATTTCAGTAACCTAGTAAATGATAAGTTTAATAAATTTCTAAATATTTTATTATTTCTGTTGAAGCCAATTTAAATTCCCTAAAATCAAGAATAAAGCATGGCTAAACTTGGGTATCAGAAAGTCCTACTAATAAAAGGATACTATATTTGCAATATTATACTAGTAATGATCAGGATTAAAAAAAAAAAAAAAACTCTTAGCTATATTGTAAAATACTCAATAAAATAAGCACTGAAGTTAAAAGAATATACTTTTTTCAGGTTATTGATAATTCTGATAACAAAATAAAACCAGCTGAAACATATAGAGAATGTAAATAATATTTCCCCAAAAGCCTTCAATGATGACGATTATGAAACTGCCAATGCATTTAGTTCATATTTCTTAACTGCAGCTGATTAAGGTGGTTAGATATGTTGAAAGTAACAGCACTTGACATACTGCAGGAAGCATACCCAAAAATGGAAAGTAAATTTAAAATATATATCATAGCACCACTAGAAATTCAGCAAAAATACTCGCAAGAATGGGATGAATTAAGCACAAAGTGTTGTGCACATAAATTAGGTGAGCCCCTTAGCAACATTTGCAATCATTCATTCTTAACAGGGATATTTCCAGAAGCGATTCAGCTAGCTATTATGCCTTTATTTGAAAAAAAGGGATAAGAGTGAACCCTTCAACTAAGACCTATTTGACTCTTAACTGCATTTTCAAAGGTTATTGAGAAAGCTATGTATAGTCACATTATGAATTACTGCTAGGATATTCAAATAATATACTATCAGTACCCCAATTTGGCTTTAGGAAGGAGATATCAACTAGCAATGCCATTTTTAAGGTCACTATTGAAACTTTTCAGCTCTAAATTGAGAAGAATTTCCTCTGGAAATATTTTGTGACTGTTAAGGCATTTAATAGCATAAATCATAAATTGCTGTTACAGAAGTTAAATTTTGTGATGTTGACAAGCCAGCTTTAAAAATGGTTTAATTCAAATTTAACCATTAGAACTCAAATGAACGATCAATAACCGCAAGTCAGCTGCTGGCATTGTTGAACTTGGAGTACCACAAGGCTCAATACTGGGTCCTATTTATTTTTTTACTTTTTATGAATGATTTACCTTGCAGTCTAGGTAAAGAATCTTAGACGGTGCTTTTTGCAGATAATACTAGTGTGTTTGTTTCTGATTTAGTCACAAAGGCATTTGAAGAGCTTAATACTTGGTTTGAAGCTAATAATCTTTCAATAATTTTGATAAAAAAAAAACTTTATTCAATTTAGAACTAAAAATAAACCAGTATCAGAACTTATATTAGTTACACTAATTACGCTTTTCTGAAAAGTTTCTCGTACCAAGTTCAGTTCTATATGCTTTGAGAAGCTTATAAACCAAAATGCATTAAGAATAGTGTATTATGCGAGTTTTCATACTGCAAAACAGAGCAGAGTTGGTCTTCAACAATCATGTAGATCATTATTTAAGAAGCTGAATATTCTTAAATGGAGAATATATATACTTTCATGAACTGACAACTTAGATAACACTGCATTTATCTGTACATAATCACAACACTAGACATGCTGTTGACTTGAATAAACCAATAAATTCATTAACTTTTTTTTAAGGAGTGCTATTTCTCTGCGGTGCAAATATAGAACAGTCTTCCAGCTTCACTGAAATTATTATGTAATTTGCAGAAGTGCAAACTTTTCATAAAGAAATTAAAGGAATTTTTAAATACTCAAAATTTCTATAATATGGATGAATATCTTAATTTTGGTATAGCATAATTAATGAATTAATCATGTTATTGCACAAAATTAGTGTTGGTTAATATAGTGGTGGGTTTTTATTGCTAATAGTTATCAAGTTGCATGACATATTTGTTATTATAAATTCTGATGGTTCATCTATTCTTAAACTAAATAAATGCTTTATGATTGTATGATATGTTCAATAACCTTGAGCTTTGCTCTCCAGAGGAACCATAGAACAAGAATGTCTACATTTCACTGCACCATTATCATATGCCAAGCTGAAATAAGTCGGTCCTGGTGGTGTAGTGGTTACCATACTTGCCTCCTACACCTAAGAACGCGGGTTTGAACCCGGTCAGGACCGATGGATTTTTTCGGACGTAAAAATCCTAAGTATGGCTTCCTTTGGAAGGGAAGTAAAGCAGTGGATCCCGTGTCGTACATTTATGGCATGAAAAAGAACCTCAAGCCTGAAAGAGAGGCCTCTGAGCAAAATTTGTCGGCCATTTCACGCCCTGAGTTGAAGGGAATGCTGATGACCTGAGATGTTAAAGAGCATCCATAAATAAATCAATCAAAAAAAAAAAAAAGCTGAAATCAAAAAACAGATGGCATGTTTCCATGTTATGCTCTTTAATTTTCTCTAAAACCTGCCTTGGTGTAAAAATTTTATTAACTGTGAACCTTCCTTGTCAAAACCCTGCCTGGTACCTACCAATAATTTTTTCTATCTATGGTAGTAGCCTTATATACAATAGTTCAGAGAAAAGTTTATGGACTGTTTACAACGATGTAATATCCTCCAATTTTTACACAGTATGGGTCTCCTTTTTTGTATATGGGAGATATTAAAATAGTTTTCCATTCATCTAGTATTTTCTCTTGCTCCCATGTCATTTCCATCAATTTGCATAGGGTTTCTACTAGTTTCTTTCCTCCACATTTAAGTAAATGCTATAAATATAGTTGTGTAATTATCATCTAATTATGATAATAGTGGTATTATGTTTTGGTATTAGAAACATATTTAGTTTTATTTCTTTGCTATGTTTTTTGTTGTACTTATAAATGAATATTTTACATTTATTAATATTTTGTCAAATACTATATCACTGCCTATTTTTAATGTTTCACTATCCCTATGTAAATATGAGGCTTTAGGCTCATTTAATTAAATCAATTTAAAAAAATCCCTGATGAAGCTACATGCTGTCTGAAAATGGATTTGCCAAATAGACATAAATACTGATATATTCCTTGGAGTCTGCAAAAGTTCCTCACAGCCAAAATTAGAATTCCCCATGATAATGCAAATTATTCAGAAAAAAATGATTTTTATTATTTATAATTTAAATTGTAATTTAAAATAAAAACATAACAAACTACACTACCACCACCACTACCACTACTATTACTATTATTATTTTTTTATTTATTTATTTTATTAATTGCACTTTTGAAATTCTGCTATGGCCATGTGCCCAGACCCAGCAGCTACATACCCATTTTCATCCTCTAGATGCAATTATTTCTGTGAGAAATTAGCACAACAAAACTGAAAAGAGTACTGCTCTAAACGCTGGATTTGTAGGTTTAAAAAACAAAATCATTTATAATCTCAATATTAATTAATGGAATGTAACACATGAAACACACATTAAAAATCTCTTTTGAGTTGAACTATTTAAAAGCACTCTCTTTGACTTCACTTACTAGATATTTACTCGGGATATAATTATTAAAAAAGTGAGGAATTTGTCAAAGTTAAAATGAACTCATTGAATAAATGCATTAAAGCCACAGTGGAAGACCTTTAAAAATAATACCCTGATTCAAAAAACAGAACCATAACCCATCTTTAGCCAAGATATATGGCCTTCTGAAGATTCTACGAGGTCAATTATTAACAACTTAAATACTCCAAACTACCTTACTACTTAAATTTAATAGTTTAAGTTTAAAAATTTCCATGGACATTATTAACAAAATTAATAACCAAGAATAATTGCCAAATGATACATTGGTTTCTTTTGATGTCAAGGATTTGTTCCCAGCTTACCACAATATTCAATTTTTTAAAAAAATAAAAAAAAAAATGGTTACAATCAATCAACCAAAACACACATCAAAGAATACATCAAAATTACTAAGGTGTGCTTAAATCTAGTATTTTTTGCATTTGATGACAAAACCTTTAAACAAAATGCAGGGCTAGTAATGGGCAGTCCATTATCACCTTTCCTAGCCAACTTATTCATGAGCTATTTTGAAATGCACATCACTAAGGTATTCCCCCACAAAGTTTGGTACACATATGTGGATGATGTATTTGCAATAATAAACAAAAAAATACATGGGATGCTTAAAAACTTTTAAACCTACATGAGCCTACAATTAAATACACTGTCAAAACTGAAATAGAAAATATGTTGCTATTTTTAGATCTGAACATAATAAAATGTAATAATAAACTTATATTTGGCATCTACAGAAAGGACACACATACAGACAATTATATCAGAGCCCATAGTTTCAATCACAGATCACATTAAGAAGCAGCATTCAACAGTATGACAGACTATATCATTGAACAAAGAAGAATAAAAGAACGAATACACATGATAGAAGGCATTAAATTAATTGGGTTCAGCAAACAGATGATTAATTAAAAAATTCCAAAAACAAAAAAGTATTAAAATGAGTGTTTTAGCAGAGAAAAAAAATGTTTCCAAAGTTCACATACCACCCAGTAGCAAATAAGAAATTTCAAACAATTTTCAAGCTAAAGTATCAACTTAGCACCTCAAAACCAATACAGAGTAGAAAATTCATTTGAATTAAACTAAACTGATTCCAGGCCCAAAGAGAAAAAAATCCAGAATTTACCAGATTAACGGTCATGGTTGTAAAAAACTATACACAAGATATACAAAGAGAAATATAGGTATTATATAAAAAAACATTGGAAAAACATCCATTACAAGCAAATAGAAAAAACAGAGTGGTAGACATTTTTGGAATAAAACCCATGAGATAGAAAAAAATTTAAGTTACTAAAAACAATCCAATAACCAAAGGAATTAAATGTATGGGAGAGGATTTATAGGAAAAAATATGACCAAAATTTAACGAACATTGACATCCCAGAAGCAGATAGCTCTTTATTCAAATTTATCACAAGACCACCGGAGTCAACCCAGACACCTACCAAACCCAACTTCTACAAATGATCCAACAGTTGTTTAACAGTTGAAGATATGGATGAGGGTTCACAAAACATGTCCTGTAAATCTCTCAGTAAGTGAAGTCAAAAGGAGTCTGTTTAAATAGTTTGGCTCAGAGGAGATTACTAAATCTTTATAGTCACACAATTTTTAAACTGACTTTTGAGCTGGGGAGGGGGGGGGGAATAGAGGAACAAAAAGGCGCTGGAAAAAAAAAAAACGATATCTTGATTCAGATACACAAATGAGATTCTAATTGGCTTTGCATTTTTTTAAAAAACTCATATTTAACTAGAGCCCCTACCTCTATTTGCTGATGTCGACACTTGAGCTCCTCTCTTTGTCTATGCAACTGTGCTGCCAATTGTGCCAAATGCTTGCGTTTTTCTTTAACATCTCGCTCTACATTCAGCCGTTGCTGAGTTAATGCTTCCTCTGCATCTAACAGTTTTCTGTTCAGCTCTTGTTCCTTCCTTGTCACCTCTTTCTGAATGTCATCTTCCTTTTCCTTAAGTCGCTGCTGAAATTTAGCTTCTTCCTCAGCTTGCACACGCTTCACTTCTATATCCTGAAACCTGAAGAAATACATAATCTAACTGCAAATATCAACACAACATTTGAAATGTAGTCAAATTATAATACATATGTTGTCTTACTTTATTCAGATATAGTATATAAATCTCATTTATGAATTACCTTACTAATGTTTATCCAGAATCTAAATATCCCTTTAGATTATTTGAATTTGGCTTTTAAAGGTGAAATGTGCTTCTGTTTCCCTTGTTAAATGCTATGGAAAGGAAATTAAAGTACATTGCAAATTCTGGCTTATTATTTGACAATGGCTACTTACTGATTCAAATGTTAGTTTCCTATAATTATGGATAAATTTTGAAACACATCTCAAAATATTTCTTCAATCTTTTTTCCCCATTAGTCATTTGCTAAATTTTGCTGCCAACCATAAATGAAGCAATGAATATTCAAATATGATTTCAAGCATAAAATAGATTCATATATATAAAATGCTTGGAAAGTAACAGGATTACTATCGCAATATTTCAAACAGATCCTTTTTTAAGTATTAACTTGTTATTGTTATTTTAGTCACATTTCATTGTGTTATTTTATTTTTCATTTATATTATATACTTGTTTTCATTGTTTTTAATAAATCACATTTCATTACATTTTAGAAAATGGAAAAAAACCAAAAGTTATTTTCATTAAAATGTGAATTGAAATTTGCACAGTGAAGCTAATCATATAATTGATATCACTGTATGATTTAGATGAACTACACACTCTTAATGCTTCACTTACTTGTCAATAATGTATGGAACCGGTTTTGAGAACATTTAGTTCTCATCTTCGGCCAGGCTAAAGTAAGTCCAACTGTTGGATCATGGGAATGTGTATTCTGCTCTGGTGGCAGTGTGATAAACTTGTAGTTTATGTTTTCATCTCCGGCAGTATTGAAGTTCATTAGATTGTCTTTGTGTTTGTAGATGTAGATTTTCTCCCAGGTTGCTAGTTCCATAGGTCCTTGTACTGATTTTAATAATTTTGCTTTATTCATTATGTGCAATTTTGTGTCCAAAAACGATATGGAACTGCTGATTTCTCTATCTGCTTGTACTTTATGTTCCTGAAATGTTCCTTTAACTGTGTGCCTGTCTCTCTTTGTTTTTCCAAAGTAGAGTTTTTCACATCCTGCAATGGAAAAACAAAAAGAAATATCGGCACACGGTTAAAGGAACATTTAAGGAACATAAAGTACAAGCAAATAGAGAAATCAGCAGTAGCATATCATTTCTGGACACAAAATCATGACATCTACAACTGTTTTTCCAATGTAGATTTTTTCACATACTGCATTGGAAAAACAAAGAGAAATATAGGCACACAGTTAAAGGAATATTCTATTCAATGTGTCCTCTTCACACCAAATTTCCAACTCATACAACATTTTAGATTCTACTGTGCTGTGTATATTCTTTTCAGCTAATTCACTCTTATATCAGGAATTTTTCTTAAACATGCTCTTATAACACTCATAGTGGCTTTTCCTTTTGCTATTGCAATTTTTGCTGCTCCAACTTCCATTAGCGCTTAAACTTGTCTCAAGATAATTAATTTTCCTTACCATCTCTATTTCTCTATTTAACTGACATTTTTCATCATTTTTCAACTTATAACTTCTTTTAAAAACGAAGATCTTTCATTTCTTTTCATTAAATATCAATCCCCATTGCTTACAAAAAGTATTCACTACTTCAATTGCTCTTCTCAAGATGATAGACAAGATGTGATTAGTAAATCATCTGCAAAAAGCAACCTTGGTATTTCCTTATTATTTATTAGTTATAGTTGTAATTTATCTCTTTTAGTTTCTTCCAAAATGTCATCAAAATAGAGATTCATGACAGATGTAACTTATCTCTTTTAGTTTCTTCCAAAATGTCATCATAATAGAGATTCAACAGTGTTGGACTTAATTTACAACCTTGTCTTACTCTTGTTTTACTCTGCATATAATCCATTACCTCATTACCAGAAAATGTGACACAAAACAGGTTATCACTATATATCTTTTGTAATAGTTTTATAAACATTTTGCTTATTCCTTTTCTTTTAAGTTTTAGCCTCATTGCTTTGCTATTTATGGTATCAAATCCCTTCTCAAAGTCTAAATACCACATAAACTCTTCTGCTTTTCTTGCTTAAATATTTATCTACAATTGTCTTTATTACAAAAACATTACCCGCAGTTCTTCTTCCTGCTCTGAAATCTGTTTGAAACTATAATAATTTCTTCTCTTTCTCAACCCATTTCCTTAATCTATTGGCTAGAATTCCTGTAAAAACGTCGGTCCTGGTGGTGTAGTGGTTACCATACTTGCCTCTTAAACCCAAGATCGCGGGTTCGAACCCGGCCAGGACCGATGGATTTTTTCGGGCGTAAAAATTCTAAGTGTGGCTTCCTTCGGAAGGGAAGTAAAGCCGTGGGTCCCGTGTCGTACTTTTACGGCACGAAAAAGAACTTCAAGCCTGAAAGAGAGGCCTCTGAGCAAAATTTGTCGGCCGTTTCACGCCCTGAGTTGAATGGGACGCTGATGACCTGAGCTGTTAAAGAGCGTCCATAAATAAACCAATCTAAAAAAAAAAAAAAAAAAAAAAACTGTAAAAACCTTATCTAAAATGGAAAGAAGACTTAAACCCCTATATTAGCTGGATTATTTACATCACCCTTACCCTTACCCTTATATATATATATATATATATATATATATATATATATACCATCATGCTCCTTCTCCATATCTTGGGTATTCCCCTTGTTTCCTTTCTTTATTAAACAATTTAACCACTTATATGTATAATTTTCGAAGCTATTTACAGTGAAGTCATCATATTTAAAATAATTCTTTCTAGATTCATTTCAGATCCACCAGAGGTCACCACAGTTCTCACAATAACTTGCAAAAAACCAACACGAACATCAGAAACCACTGGGTCAAAGGCTGAGGATGGGAACGCTGGTTCCCAAAACATTGTTCCAACTTAGGAAAATATAGTAAGTGAAGCATGTTAATAAGTTACCCATAGTGTATCATTTTAATTTTAACCACCATTTTTCTCCTATTATCTTCCTTAACTCAAATCCTCCAGAATTCCCCTGGAATACCATCAATACCAGTTGCTTTCTTCAACTTTAATTTCTTAATCGATCATAAAATTCTTCCTCTTAAATACCTCTATTTAAATCATCAATAGCTTCCTGATTTTCTAAGAAATCTATTTCTGTTCTAATTAAATTCCCTTGCCCTAATAAAGTGTTAAAATGAGCACACCAACTTTCTGAAGTTATATTTTTCTCTGTTATCCCATTTCTATATAAAGTTTTAACCAATGACCATATCCTCCTTGTATAATGGATTTTTCTCATCCATAACATTTTGCTTATTCTTTTACCCCATTCCTTCTTTTTGTCCTCAATGAGGAACCTATATCCCCATCTAAGCATTAAGAAATTTTCTCTTTGCTCTTTTTCCCCTGATTGTCTTCAAATTTCTTGAATTACTCTTTTCTTTCCATTTTACAATCTTTATCAAACCATTTACTTTTGTTATCATCATAAACCACTGCTTTCATATCATTCCTTGGCCTTTTCCCACTATATTCTAATTTATCTACCTGCTGTCTTATTTTATTTGCATTTATTAAACTCTCTATTTCCTTTTGTAAAATTTTACCTCTTTCCAAATTTAACTCTTTACAAAATGAGTCATATTTCTCTTCCTTCCACTTGTAAATGTCAATATGCCTACAATTCTTTTTCATACTTACTTCTTATCTCCCCTCTCTTCCACCAATTTTAATCTCTGTCGGAAATGACAAGACATTAATACCATATTCATATCTTCAAAATCTCTAATCAAATTATCAACAGTGAGTGAAAACAATGTACAATCCACCATACTTTGTTCATTCTTATTTACAAATGTAAATTCTCCATCTAAGTTAAATCCTCTCAATGCGCTACATGGCATAAGAATATTTCCTTCACATAAATCTAAGAGGTTTTCCCTTCTTTATTTAAAAACTAGTCCTTGCCATATCTTCTCTCTAGTATTAAATCCATATCACTTTCATCAATATGGTTAATAGTTAACTGTATCTGATCTTCCCCCATCCTTATATTATAGTCACCTAACACTATTATTTGCACTTGCTCATATTTATTTCAAAGTTCCTCAATACCATAGCTTACTTTACTAAACATATTTGTATCATAGTACTCTGAAATACTTGGCAGGTTATAAACAATACAAACGCATAAATAGCCGCATTTTGGGTAAATATTACAAAAGGACAGCCATAACACTGAATTAACCAGTTACATTATATGCAATTGGAGAGTTTGATATTACAAGATAAACATTTGAGTACGATTAGTGCCATTAAAGTGAAATTCATGAGTGAAGCAGTAGGGAAGATCAGAAGAGCTGAAGGAATCAAAGCAAAGACTGGACAGAAAAACAAGAGTGTATGATTGAGAAAGGTCAACTGATAAGGTATAAAAATTTAGAAGAATGGGAGAGAACAAAAAAGAAAAACATTTTCGAAATGCAAGTGGAAGGAAGGGTTGGTTGAGGAAGATTCCATAATACATGGGAAGACAGGACTGAAGTGAGGGAAAACAGTGTGGGACATGAACATATTGCATGAAAATAGAGAAGTGGATAGAACAAGGTCACAATTCCAGAAGGCATAAGCCATTGGAGTGTTAATCATTATATTTTGATAACATGTGTTTATAAATATATAATGGTCAGCATTATCAGTAATGTACTGTTTAGAATTTAAAATGATTAAGTCGAATTTGTAACACTTACATCACTAATATTTTAAAAAAGGAAATCTAAGTTTCTGGAGCTAATTGCTTCCATCATCAGTTTCGGATTGACTGCCGGCCTTGTTCTTTGTGGTGGTTTGGTTTGTCTCTGATGGTGATTGGATGAACTTCTGTATTATGATGTCACTTGGCAGGATTTCAAAGTCAAAATTCCACTCAATCATTTTAAATTCTTAATATTAAACATCATTGTTACTAAAGTTAACCATATTTAACTAATATATTGTTTGTTTCCAAAGAAGCATTTTATAATACAAGAGTTTTGCTTAATTTTCAATTAACTTCATGTACTTCCTTCCTTTCTCTTGGTGCTACAGCCCTCAGCAGCCTTAGCCGACTACAGCAACTGCTGTACCTTCCAACGTCATTGGCAGAAAACTTTTAAAAGGGGCATGTAATCAGCATAGCAACACCCTATCTTGTGACTTTCTAGACTAAAAAAAATCAGGCAGCTCTCCAAATGTCCTCACAAGGCCAGATGACCCCATTCAAGACTTCCCTAACTTAGAAAATTTCTAAGCACAAATTGGGAATCGAATCTGAACCTCTATAACAGCACCCTACAACAATGAGCACTAGGCAGTCAACTGCATATACTGCATATACTACCAAAATTAAATAAGTGCATAATTTTTCATTCAAAAACATATCTTTCCTGTTAACCATGGATTCTGTTATAATACCAACCAGACATTCCCATGTGAAAAGTTTCTTCAACTTTATTTGAATTAAATGAAGTAGTATTTTGGTTCAAACAGATGTCTCTACTAAAGCTAAATTTGTGAAAAGATATTTATATTTTAAGTCTAAATTCACTTTTACAAACTTTGCAACAACAAATGTGTTTTTGTTACAGAAAGAAAGATAAATGGCCCAGTTAAAACTTTAAATGGAAAAAAAAAAAAAAAAAATATTGAATAGAAAGAATCGCCATGATAATTTGTTGATGCTAGATTATAAAAAATAATAGGAAAATATGAATATGTTGCTGATATGACACTTCTGCACGTGTATGATGCATATAGTAGTTACAAATGGCTACATACTGCTGAGTTTAGAGTAAGTTCTTCTCCCAGAAAAAATAAAATAACCCAAGCTCTAAGTATACTTCCCACCTCTTAATTTGTTCTTGCAGCTGCTTTATGTGCTGAGATTTCATAAATGACTGATGCTTGATTTCTAACAGCTCTTCTTGACATTTCTGCAGTTCTTCTTTGGCAGAACCTGTAGCCCTTGTTTCCTGCAATAATCTACTCTTCTGATGATCAGCAGTGATTCTGCTGTGTCCTGGCTCTGACTCATTAAGTACATTAAATGCTTTACTTCGAAGACTTTGTAAAATACACACAAGCAATGCATTTGCTTCAGTTGTGTTTTCATACTCCTGTACAATATTGATCCCTTCTTGAGTTTCTATGCCAAATCCTAGGGTCTCCAGTATATTCCAAACATCCTGTTGCTGGAAATGAGGCATAGGCTCCTTCTCTGTATCTTCTCTATCTGATAACTTAGTGTCAGAAGTTCTAAACTCTGGCAAACTTCTTAGTAATGGTACCTCACTTGTGAAAACTGAAAGGGAATAATGATGCTCCTGTTGTAAAAGAAACTCTGCAACCAGCAGATTAATTGCTTGTATCTTTGGTGAGAATGATTTACTTGATGGTCGAGGGCCTAAAGATGTTTCTCTTAATGCCAAAACCATCTGATGTCTAAGATGTGCACGCAAGTCAGCCAAAACACCATGATCTTCAAACCTAAAGTGAAAGAAAGAAAAAAGTCAAACTAGCCTTTAATGAAGTTTAAATTTAGTTTAAATAATAATAATAATAATAATAATAATAATAATAATAATAATAATAATAATGCCTTCATGTTCTTTCTGCATGCTAACAACCAAGAGATAAAGAACAGTTTACTATAAAAGTTAATTGGAAACCTTGTGTTCTACTTGTGTGTGGATTCATATAAGTATAGCTGCAGTAGCTAATGAATGAACAATATAACAATTACATTTATGCTATTATGTACTAAAAATAGATTAATTCTACAATCATCTGCTTTATATAGTTTTCAAAATAGTTAAGAATGTAAACCTGTAAATCTGAGTATCTAGTAGTGCAATGAGTATTCAAATATGTAAATAATTAATAATAATTTAATTTAATAATAAACTCCTTTGGATAACAAATTAAATTTGCTGCTGTACTATCTAGAGTATTTTTCTGTCTTATGCATATATCTGAAGACTTTTCTTATGAAATTACATGCTGGAATCAGTTTAGGTGTAATGTACTAAATATTAAGTATGTTTATTGATCCTTATAAATCATGCAATGAGCAGATATGGTAGATGATACAGGACAAGTCAGAAAATCCTCATTTACATAACATTTTAAATTACATAATACTAGTAAAGATATACAAAATTATCATATGCTACCCCATAGCATAAAATAAATCTTGAAAACCTGTTCAACTATTCTAGAACCAAGTTATATAAAAAAGAAAAATAAATTAGCTTCACAAATGTAATTAGCTGCTATAATAAAATAAATTTTATTTCATACAGTGTAAGTACTATCACTTTTATTTAAAAATACATTTCATGAGTAGAAACAGTGATAAAATAAATATGTCACTACTGCCTTTTAAATAGTTCTTTTCAAATGTTTAATATAGTAATTTGTTGTACACTTTATGGACATTTGAATTACACTATTTTTATGTTTTGGTGTGGTTCTCATTATATGATCTGCTTTTCTTCTTGCATTGTGCTGATGTATTACTTCATTCGTTATATGTGATGCTTTTGCTACAAGCTTGTTTCTTATAAATAATTTTGCTTAAACATGTACATGCAGATAAGTGGTATTATTCTGTTTTCTGAAAATTGGTTTGCAAGACTTCTAATTTGCACCAGCTATTATTTTGATTATTTTTTCTTCATTACAATACTTTCTTGGAGTTTTTTCTGCATTACAAATACTTTCTTGGAGGGACGAGATTACCAGTTTAAACGATTAACTACTTAAATCCAAAAAATTAAAACAAGTACCATGCAAGGCTTATAGATTTTCGAAGGATGCAGATTAAGAGCATAATTATGAAAGACTTCATCCTATAAATGGTTATGGACACAAGTACATACAAGAACTGGGAACTTAGAAAATATTAAAGGAGCTTATCTATTTATAAGGTGAAGGTTCAAGACCCTATAATGAGTTAGTCTTAGGATGAGTTGTTTTCTAAGCAAGTTGCAATAAAGCATTCAGCTGCATAATCAATATATAATTTAGTTATAGTAGCAGATGCCCTGTTCAAGCAACCACCGATCAGTTTTCATGGAGCAGCACTTACAAATATTTGTTAATATATATTATACCACATTATGCCAACATTTCAGTTAAAAACTCTGCAATAATTTTATATCAATACATATGTACATGTGCATGTAGTAAAATTTGTGTAATTGAGTGACTTGTATATTTATGCTTTTCTGGTTTTTGTTTTGGTTGAGTTGTTCTAGGAATTGCTTTTTAATTTTTATACTATTCATGCAGGTGTACACGATCTTTTTTGTCAATGTAAATTGTGTGCCACTGTGGTAATTGTAAATGACAAGTTCTATGTTCGTAGGTCTCTGTGACTGTTTTGTAAAATCACTGAATGCTCCAGGAACTGAATTAAACTAAGCCAAATAAAACAGTACAGGCGTTTTCTTATAACACATATAAGAATATACTCAGTTCTCTTAACCTCAAACAAGCATTCTACATACCAATGGTACAAATTTCTTTGGAATTCTGATGCTGAAAGTCCATTGTGTTTGTTTCTTGAACTCGAAACTTTTTTATTCATAATTTATATCTAATCCATAGTGTCTTTATATACAAGATTTACTTTAAATTTAATTTTCCCATTTCTAACCAAACTATTTCCATATGCCTTTCAATTTTGTTTACTAACACTAAGTACTCGTGCTGCCACCTACAACTAAGTACAAATATGTTGTTCCTCGTTAAAGCGAAGCATTTCGTATAGAATGTGCAACTAATGATGTAACTGCAATTTAAAAAATTCGTTTACTACTTAAAATTATTTTAAATTAACTTAAATGTTTCAAACTTTAACTTAACAGAAATAATGGTTTAAAATTATTTAGAACAGGAAAGTTTATTCAGTGTCCCTGTGGCGCAGAGGATAGCGCGTTGGACTTCTAATCCAAAGGTCGTGGGTTCGATCCCCACCAGGGATGGTCATTTTTTTAATTTTCTAAATTAATGGTAATTACTCATCGTCCATTTGTATTCTATTGCGATTTAAATGTATATGCCACAATCCATTGCTGATAAGCTATTTTACTATGCTTTCTCGCCCTATATTCACTTTCATAAATAAATGTAAAATAAAAATGTAGTTTCAGCATATTATCAGAACTTTTATTACTAAAGCATGGTCAAAGATTAGCCATTACCTTTCGGTTTTTGGTCCTAATGTCTATTATAATTATGCACTTCTATTGTAAATCATATTGGAGAAATTAAGAATGAAAATGAGGTAAGCTATCGTAATTCAGAGAAAAGGGAAGAACATAGGACATAATCAGTTGCCTTAACGAGATCAATCACCGGGAAGCACGGTTTTGTTGATCTATTATTCCATACTGTCGCCCAGAACGTAAACAAATTACCGGTTTGTATCACCCCGCGGCCACATGATTGACAGAACACAAGACATTCGTTTAATATGCGCTTATCATCACTTAAAACCCATATATGTTTTTACTTTATCTCTAAATAACATGCGGCACACAAGGCATGGAAATTAATTGCTACTTAATGTGATCAGCATTCCACCAATCTGAGCTGAACATTGTCTTTGTGTCGCTCGATTCCCTGGATAAATCACACATTACGACAAACACAATATCCTGCAAGTTCCAATTGTTTTGTTACTCCCCCTATCACAAGTTGGACACAAGCTCTCCAGTTATCAGGTATTACAAACTCGGAATGCTGCATCAACTAGCGTAAGCACTATAAAGTAAGAGCATAGCTTTCTATGAGGGTCTGGTCAAGTCTCATGCTAAAGAGTATGAAAAATACGTAATTGACGAAATGGCTAAACTTGCGGGTCTAACTGTACTCCGATTGACTCTCATCAATGCTATTTAAACCCGATAGAGTAGGTGTGGAGCCAGGTGAACGTTACGTCACCAGAATTAACATATTATCCATTACAAAACGCTATTTGCTGTAATTTGAGAAAACCATGAGGTCGTTAGGACGCAGACTAGTGAGTGGGAGATCCGGGGTTCGATTCCGCTCAGGATGGTCCTCCCCGATTAAGGTTTTTTTTTTTTTTTTTTTTTCCCTGGATTCTCATAAATGGCAAATGTCGGGAAAGTGCCCCAAACTTGAATGTTTCCTTTCTTAAAAAATAAAAAATTCTCTTCCAGTTAATCATTTCATCTCGTACCACCAGTATCCCACTGCCTATGATGCCTCAGCAATTAAAACGGGCATTAAACACTATTAAAAAAATAATTGGGGAGAACCTTTTCAAACCACGATTTGAAATCAGCACTATCGAATTGCATCTATAAGGTCAGGATCGGAATTAACATTTTGTTTTACACTGACAAAGTCATCACACTCTTGCCTGTTGCGCAAGCTTCTTTTTGCCGTGAGTCGTAATATCACCAGCTGTGGACTTTTCCTTACGCACACTACATACTTATAATTGACATACAGGTAAATTCGGATGTTAATTTCATCACTTCATTGATAGGAACTTCTGGTTACTTCTGACAGAACTGGCTAAACTCATTCTTAAGTATAACATTTTCGCCACTTCCTACCGGTTTACCGCGCTGATGTTTCAATACAATTAGTTATTCCGTCACATTATTTTTATTATTTGACATTCCTTCTTGTTTCTTCTCCTATCTTAGCTACGGGGGAATCCCAGCTGAGCGCGCCGAATGAATTATTCTAGCTAGAAATTAAACAAATTGTATTTTTTTTTTTTTTTCATAGTTGAACTATACTTCATGCATAAATATTTTGTGCCTTAGCAAATACAAAGTGAGCTTTCAGATCTCAGTTGTGGTATTTTTAAGGGACTATTTAGAAGGTGGAAGCGCCACACAAACATTGAAGAAGACGCGCTGCGGTCAAAACTCACGTGGTTTGTTTGTCTAATTCGATCTCTTAATGGACATATTTTATATTTATTTCATAAAAAATAAACAATAGTAAAGAGACAGACAAACGTAATCCGAAATGATGGCTGGATGTAAAGTTGATTGAGATTATTCGAGAAAAGCATACTAGAAGAAAGGTTATTCCAATAACTACATGTAAACCCTGGAAACCTGGAGGCTCAAAGTGAAATTGCCACAGTAAATATTTGTAAATCTCGCTACTCTCTATATATTAGATTATATGTTCATTCAAAATACACAACGTTCTAAAAAAATCCGATTGTATTTGTGATGAGGACTTTCGTCTCTCTTTTGAGTTTACCCTAAGTACGCAGATGATCCTTCCCGAATTATAGTCGCCAGTATTGGCACATGAAGTTTAACGTTGTTTATATCCTCTAAATATACTATTAATTATTAACATTTATCTTCGGTAGCCAAAACTCGTAATGAACTGCAAGGTGTTGCTAAGACCTTGATAACGTCTACGTGTTTCTGTGATCTCATATGCCAACGTAAAACAAAAATCCATTGGTGATTAATTCTTTCCGTGATCATCGTTTTATAAGACTGTAGCCTTCCCCAGCACGGTCTGATTAAAAACATACAGGTATTTGTAAGGAAATCACACACGCGCGCGCGCGTGTTTGTACTAAATATTCTTAACATTATAAATGAAGAATATCATAATTGACTTAAAACATTGAAACAACATATATCTTTGGTTATTTTCACAATTTTTATTAATTAAAAACCTATACATTCCCTTTTAGACTAATACAAATTTAAAAGTTACTTTTTTTTTTTTTTTTTTTTTTTTTTTTTTTTTTTTTTCCACACATTTCTCATTTAGGTGTTCGGATCGTACGAGATTTTGCTTAATTGTTTGCATTTGTAATATTTGGTCATAAAATTCATTACATGTGCATTTGAACCTACAAGTATCAACATTTCAAAACAAAGCGATTTTGGGGATTTGAAATCGGTCTATTTATAGTGAAAATACTCTTTGCCAGCAGGTGGATAGTCTGAAGAGACACGAAAGCTTACAGCGCTGCATATTTAATGACTTGATTCTTAAATTAATCAAAATGTATTGCAGTTCTGCTAGTAGGAGCCTGCTTGCAATTAAGCCTCCGATGGACCCACTGTACATCAGTGAGTGTCGAAAGATGAGCCAATCTCTTTCTTGAAGTGGCCGATAAATTACATATCCCTTGGAGGCATGAAGTTTTTGAATATGCCGAAAATCCATGACATGGGACACATTGCTTTAAGTCCTTCTGGAGAATTTATCTATTCCTGGACCTCAGTAGGGTACAAACTCGCAAACTTCGGGGCTCGAAGAGAACGCGTTATCTAAATTCCTAAATGAAAATATTTAGGGAAGGGAGATACTTATCCCCAAAATGTGCGGCATATTTTTACTTTCTGTAATATTCTGAATATTGCTGCCCCATTCTATCTTCTATTCTATTTTAGTTTAATGTCAGTTTTACTGAGCCTTAATTTTTTTTAAAAAAAAATTATATTTAGGATAGAAAACTCCCGATGTCACATTTTTTGGATTTTCATGACCAGTGGTATTTGTATTCCTGGGTGAATTTTATGACAATCGAGGCATAATTGCAGAGCGCTTTGGAAATTAACTTCTCCCTCTCGAGAGTCCGAAAATGCACAAAATTTGGACCTATTTTGACCAATATCTTCAAATCCATTAAGCAAATTTTTAATTTTCTGGACATATGCTGAAACTGTGAGTCAAATTCTTACTATCTGAGATAGGGTCAACGATCTTCCGTTTAGTTTAATGTTATTTTTACAGAAACTTCAATTAAAAAAAAAAAAAAACGGCATTTTTGAGGATGAAAAAACTGGATGTCCCTTTGAATTTTTATGGTCATCAATAGGGGCGATAGTTGTATACTCGGGTGAATTTTTAGGACAATCGAAGGCTGTGAATGTGGAATACTTTCCAAATAAGAGTATTTATAGAAAGTCCGAAAATTCCCGAATTTTGGACATAGTTTGATCAATATCTCCACAAGCGTAAATTAGATTTGTTTTACAGCCACATGGTCGTCTTTCGTTTTAAATCAGTTTTCACTTTTCAAAAATGTCTTGCGATCTTTTTGGGGGCGAAATATTTCGATGTCATCTTTTGAATTCTCATGCCATTTTTAAAGCGAAATATCCGGTTGTTGTCTTTTGGATTGTTATGCCATTTTTTCTTCCTTTTTGTTTTTGTTTGTTTGTTTTTTGTTTTGTTTTAGGCGAATTATATGGATGTTGTCTTTTCCATTCTTATGCCTCCCCCCTTTTGAGGCGAAAATCTTTTTTATTCTTGTGCCATTTTTTCTTAGAGGGGTGGTGATTGTATTCTCTGGCTTGATGTCCTCGGGAGGTCTCAAGCTTCACATCAACAAAATATTTGGGAATGGGAATAAATTGTGCTTCGATATGTTAAACCGTGGGAAATGTCTCAGGAAGATTTTCTCTGGAGTTTTCCTCATGCCATATATACACAGATTAAGCGCTAACGCACTCAAAATTCGTTGGATTGTAAGGACAAGCACGTCGCATAGTAAATTCGGGGTTTGCGCAAGGAGTGAGTATACCTCATAATAAGAAAGGGGGGAAAATCCATATGTAGTTGTATAAAGGAATGGTATTAATTTCTTCATGAATGTTGTTCATTGTCGTTTACTTGACTATGCTCTTAGCCTTAAATGTGTCAACAATACAGTGCACAATGCTCATAAGATAAAATAACGAAAGTTCAATGACGTTTCGCTAGTATGATTATAGCTATCCTAATGGATTCCATTTTTGTCGATGAAGTATTATTTACATTTACAAACATCGAACCACTATCAGAATAAGAGATAACACTCGTGCAAATTATGTCACTTGAGGTGATGCACAAACTTATCTGCTCAAAAATTACTCACCTCAGTAATGTGATACTGTGAGGCTCTTTTAGGTCGTTGATCTCTTGTTTCAGTTAAGTATACACATGCCATTAAAAATTAGCAAACTATTCATGTATGAGCATTCATACAAACGTGCATTTAAACTATACGCATTGACACACGTGTTCCAGAATCGCCGTATAATTTTCCGCAGTAAGGGTTGGATAAAAGCAGCAGTTGATATAATAACCATAAATAGTTGACTGCTGAGAACGTGCTGCAGATAGTTCAAATTATTATTATTATTATTATTATTATTATTATTATTATTGTTATTGCTTTATTTAACGACGCTATTTAACATATCTGGTCATTAGCTTCCCATTAAATTCAAGTCATGAAAAGACCGATACATTTTGCTCAAAGGCCTCTTATTTCATGCTTGAGGTTCTTTTATGTGCCGTAAATTGACGACACGGAATCCACAGCTTGACATCCATCTGAAGGAGTAATAATTAGGATCTTTACATATTAAAAAAAATCGATCGACCCTGTTCATGTTTGAACCCTCGAACCGGGGTCTACAAGGCAAGTATGGTTACCGCTAGATCATCAGGATCGACTACGTATATTTTCTTTGACAATTATACCCTTTTTTCACTGATATAGCGTAAACACTTATTTCATGAGAACTGACGCTGAAGTCGGCAGTTCGGAATCACTATCAGATAAAAGAAAGTATATTTAATATAGGTTTTTAAGTAAAGGAGAAAAGAATTATACATAAATAATTGTGCATCGATTGAATATTAATTTTGTAGTTTATTCGGAAATGGAAATATTAGAGAAAGGTAAAGTAAAGAAACATACATAGGATCTAATTTTGTCTATCTCAATCCCTACAAGATGCAATCAATATCGCATGCGCGCCATAAAGTCAATTAGGAAATAATTTGAAAAAATGTACACTTACGCAGAAAAATTCATAAAATACCAAGATATTTACACTTGTAATATAAATTATAGATAAACATTTAGGAAACGTCTGCTGTAAAGCAAGCAGCAAATGTAGCTCTTCATAGAATTAAAGAAACCATTATTATTATTATTATTATTATTATTATTATTATTATTATTATGTAAACTTATAACAAATGAGTATAAATAGTGCGTCGTTTAGAATACAGTATTCTAGAGGAACATACAACTGATTAAATTGCATTGAGAAATATGAAGTGTTGACGGTCACATGTTGATTGGTGCGAATCATTGTTGCCACATATCTAGTATACCGCCACGGGTGGCCGAGGTCGTTAAGGCGCGGACTCGTGAGCGGGAGGTCTGGGGCTCGAATCCCGCCGGGACCGTCCTCCCTGACTGAGGTTTTTTCCAGGTTTTCCTCAGTCCTCATAAATGGCGAATGGCGGGGAGATACCCTAAACTTAGGCCTGGAACGTTTCCTCCCTTAAAAAATAAATCCTTTCCCAATATATCATTTCATCTCATGTATCATCAGCGTCCATCGCCTGTGATGCCTCTGTAGCAAAAACGGGCGTTAAACACTATACATTACATATCTAATATAGTGCAAGTCAAAATAATCAAGTTCTACAAATTGTAAAAGCCGCCTTTTATGTACGAAAAGCAACAAATGGTATGAAACAATCTTATGTGAATATTAGAGAGGTTTATTGAGCTCATGGACAGTTAAAGAAGCCTAAAATGTCAATGTTTATACTTGAAAGATTTTGTATCACAATTGGAACATCAGCAAAATGTAAGAGATACAAAAAGGCTTTCATTTTCACAGTTGCTATTCGCAGAATGTTAATTCTCTCATTAATACGTAATATTAACTCATTTAGCATTTTGGTGGAGAAAATACACGACCATAAGACAATCTCTTGTATAATGCAATCAAAATTTCTTGCTGCAGCCCCCAAATGTAGTAATTTTCACGCGATATTGTGTATGATGTTTCAAAATTGAGTGGTTGCCATTTGAAGTCATTTTCCTTCCTATAAAAATAAGCCACCACTTATATATAATAAAATTATACTAAAGAAAATTAAAATATTTCTCCACTGCTATTACCAATTGTTACATAACTACTCGTAGTATGGGAGCGGGGGGGGGGGTCAGAATAATCAATCGCATTTATTCCCACCATTCTATTATTGATACAATTAGTCCTTGTTGTATTCTATTGCTGCATGTAGGAAGCTACCGTGAGCAACAAGTTTATGGCTAACAATATAAAAATAATATTTACAAATTTTGGTAAGAGTGGCATTTTGAGTCACGCCTTACTAGTTACGGGTAAGAAAGTATAAGCTATTTTCTGAATCAAGTTCGAGATCAAGAAGGGTTGACTTATATGACAGTATACTTACAAATACATATTATGTGCAGTTTGGGGGGGGGGAGGATAGGAAACGAGCAAAAGTACTTCACCTAGTAGAGACGTCAATCCCAGAAAGGGAAGCACAAGAAAAATAAGATTCCTGAAAATACTTGCCTTCTTGAGGAATTCGTTATGAACGGCATTATCACTCCATGAGAAGTCACTGTCCTATTCCGAATTTGCACTCTCCGCTCTCCTGGCTTTGTTGTGTCACCAAAAGTGAGGGGAGATATTTGGAATCAACGCCCGGTCTGAACTTTTCCTAAGGTTAAATCTTCAGAGGGCACTGGTCTGTATCAAATCTCGCGTCATTGGGGAGTTCGTTACCCTCGCGGAATTTCCACAACGACCTTGTACATATCGGTCAGTGTGCCAACTAGGAGAGACAACACCTTTATCTCTCACCTTAGAGGGCATTAACCTCTCGAGAGCTAATGCTTTTCTAGGTAGAACTGACTTGTCATGCACTTGATCTCTGATTCTTCCAAAGTCATGAACAAATACGCACGCCTTTCCCACAACTGCGCATTGATGCGTGAATCCCCTGCACACATTACGCCAATCAGCCCCCAACTGGCGGAAAAATTTTATATGCATGATTCTTTTTGACATTTAGGTTGTTGTTTACTACCACTCGAGTCCATTCTCTGTCTCTTTTTTTATGCATTTTTTACTTAATGCGGACTACGTGAAGGCAACTGAGTGCGTGAGAAGAGCTAAAGAGGATAAAATGTGATTTAAAAGTCAGAGACGGCAGTGACTTACTGACTTGTAAAGCACCAGTGCAGCCTACAGGAAATACAAAAATAATATGATTACTAATTAAATTTTAAATTTTGTTTCCCTTCTATACAGTTTAAGAGATAATCCCCCCCTCCCTGTATTCATGTTACTTTCTATACTATTACATTTTATTCTCCTTCCTTTAATGTTTTTATATGCGTATCATATTTCAAGTGTTTATCAATGGTGGTTTTCCTGTGAGTACTGTGAAGAAGTAGATGGAAACAATATTGATAATATTAAATTTTGAACTGTTACTCCAGAATGGGCAGTTCTGCATATGAGGCATACATTCAAATATTACATTAATATTATACTCTCTAGTTAAAGTAGGAAAGAAAAGTGTTGTTTTTAATAGATAAGCCTTACGTTTGTAAGTTCCAAAATACATGAAATAATGTTAACATGTCCACCATTTTAATCGCAGTATAAGGAGACCCAATACAGGACAGCTTGGTACCCCCAAGAGTGGCGAAATCGTTAAGGCGCAGACTTGTGAGCGGGAGGTCTGGGGTTCGAATCCCGCCAGGACAGTCCTCCCAGACTGAGGTTTTTCTCAGTCCTCATAAATGGCAAATGCCGGAGAGGTACGCTAAATTTCGGCCTGGAACGTTTCCTTCTTTAAAAAAAATCCTTTCCCAATATATGATTTCATCTCATGTATCATTAGTCACCGCCTGTGGTCCTCAGCAGTGAAAACGGGCATTAAAGACTATTAAAATAAAACTGCCATGCTGTGACACGTCTCACTTCATTTCATAGCCAGGTCCTTTCCTGTGTGTCTGTCAGTAACTACTGCTACAGAAGATAAAATATAGTAACTACATTAAGTTACCGAATGTTTCATTGCTAAAAACTGTAAAGAAAAAGAAATGTTTTTTCCCCAATATTGTACTAAATACTATTTCCCCCCACATTTCTTTTGGATTATTTTACTTTAGACATTCTCTAATATTTTTGGCCATTGTCGTCCCATTCTCTTCAGGGCGTGAAACGGCCGATAAATTTTGCTCAGAGGTCTCTTCTTTCAGTCTTGCGGTTCTTTATGACATGGGACCAATGGTTTTATTTCTCTTCCAAAGGAAGCCACATTTATGATTTTACGCTCTAAAAACCCATTGGCCTTGGATCTACGAGGCAAGTGTGGCTATCACTAGACTACCAGGACTGACACTAGATTTCTTTCGGTGCCAATTCCGCTCTGGATATTGGATATTTGATCGGTCCTGGTGATCTAGTGGTAATCATATTTGCTTGCCCCGTAGATCGTGGGTTCAATCCCGGCCAGGGTCGACGTTTTTTCGGGCGTAAACT
Organism: Metallyticus violacea; assembly: GCA_030762175.1. NCBI lineage: Eukaryota > Metazoa > Arthropoda > Insecta > Mantodea > Metallyticidae > Metallyticus > Metallyticus violacea. The sequence goes on along the minus strand of CM060831.1, from coordinate 29,362,704 downwards.
TCCTAAGTATGGCTTCCTTCGGAAGGGAACTAAAGTCGTGGGTTCCGTGTCGTACATTTACGGCACGATAAAGAACCTCAAACCTGAAAGAAGAGGCCTCTGAGAAAAGTTTATCGGCCGTTCAAGCCCTCGATTGAAAGGAATACTGGTGACCTGGTATGTTAAATAGGGTCTGTAAATAAACCAAATAAATGGCGCTTTATTTCCATTTTAGAACTCGTTTCCTACAACTCCCACCGTATGATATGAAACTCTTTCTTACATGAAATGTTGAAAATGCCCTCCGCTACCATTCATACATGCATCATTATTACCTTCGTTCAAATGAAATACAGAATACTGGCGGTGAACCTAAGAATTACAATTTAACATGAGGACAATTTGAACATTTCATGAAAGAAAGAGTTTCATGTCGTATGCTAGTACGTTCTGTTCCTATGTGTTTCCCATGATTAATGTACTATGAAGAGTTGTAGAAAACGAGTTCTAACATGGAAATAAAGCGTTTCCGTGCCCATGTTCATGTAACATATCTTTTCTTCTTCTACGTGTGAGGAATGTGTCCAGAAAGTTTGGCCGTACCTTATTGTTACACCCAGTATATTGCAAATTTCAACAATAGTTCAGCTACATTATTAAAATGTCCTAACTCTCACGCTTAAATACGAGGTCTGTTCAAAAAGTATCGCGAACTTTGTGTTTTTTCAAAAAGTATTTATTTATTTATTCATGAATATCTATTTTGTCCCCTTCAAAGTAATCCCCATCAGATATTATACACTTGTGCCAACGTTTTTTCCAATCCTCGAAGCACTTTAAAAAATCGTTTTTTGTGATCTTGCTCCTCCTTCGATCCGTCTTTATCTCCTCAATCGTGGCGTAGCGTCGTCCTTTCATGGGCCTCTTCAGTTTTGGGAACAAAAAAAAAAAAAAAAGGGTCACAGGGAGCCAGGTCTGGGGAGTATGGTGGCTGCGGCATCATAAGTGTTGTTTTTGCCCAAAATTCGCGCACAAGCAACGATGTCTGAGTAGGGGCGTTATCATGGTGCAAAAGCCAATTTTTGTTCTTCCACAAATCCGGGTGTTTCTGGCGGATTGCTTCGCGCAAATTGCGCATAACTTGCAGGTAATATTCCTTATTGGCCGTTCTACCCTGTGGCAAGAACTCATGATACACCACGCCCCGGCAATCGAAGAAAACTGTAAGCAAAACCTTCACATTCGACCAAACTTGGCGCGCTTTTTTCGATCTTGGCTCGTGTGGCAGCATCCATTGGGATGATTGAGCTTTAGTTTCCACGTCATAACCATAAACCCCATGATTCGTCACCAGTTATAACCCTCTGGAGCAAATTTGGGTCGTCGCGGACAGAGTTCAACAGCTCCTTAGCAACGTTAATACGATGGTGTTTTTGGTCGAAATTGAGCAACTTTGATACGAATTTTGTGGCGAGCCGTCTCATGCCATCATTGGTAAAAATCGAATGGCACGAGCCAATCGATATGTTTAGGTCCTCAGCAACTTCTCTAACGGTGATTCGATGATTGGCCAATACTATTTTCTTCACTTCTTCAATGTTTTCGTCTGTTGTTGACGAGCTCGGGCGTCCGGGACGCTCTTCGTCGTTTACTTCTTCTTGATCTTCTGAGAACATTTTGTACCACCGATAAACGTTGCTTTGGTCCAAGGTAGCTTCACCATATGCCACAGTCAACATTCTGAATGCATCCCCGCACTTAATTTAGCTTTTCACACAAAATTTGATACAGATTCTTTGTTCCATTTTTTGGAATAGGCAAAAATCGAAGACGAGCCAAAACACGTTCAAGCAAAATAGCTGTCAACAATTAACTGAACATTCAAAATGGCCGAGCTTGTCAACATAAGTGAGGGACATGAGTACCAACATAACGCCACAAAACAATCGAAAATCGAATATAGTAGCCCGCGGAAATTCAAAATTCGCGATACTTTTTGAAGAGACCTCGTATAGTTCAATCTTTCAGAATCTACTTCTAATCGAAAGGTACATTCTCTATACAGGCACAATTCTATTATTCATTAGTCGGTTCATACATTGCATCCATTATGCCGAGCAGAGCAGACAATATCGACACATTTATAAAACATCTGTATCTTGCATTTCACCCACCATTGTTGTGATACTGTCGACTTGTAATGGAGCTGCCGTCTCATGCATTTCAATGACTGCTGTACAAAATTAGCAAAGAATTGCACAAGCACCTCCGCAAGAAGAATAACTATTGCACTCTTTTCTAAACGATGTATTTGATTAAGATTAGGGTATAATCAGTGCACTGCATAAAAATGATTGACCAAATACAAGACTTTTGAGAATATTAAAATTAATGTAAAGAAAAGATCGCAAAAGGCTCATCTACTATTTCCAGAGACGGATTTTGAAGTGACCTATTCGGACTATCGCAGTATGACTTCAGCAGAGTTGAAAAGAAAATAGGAAGAAGCTTCTGGTGCAGATTTTCAGAATGAGACCATTTGCTAGACGGCAAATTAAATAGGCTCTTTTGACAACGAAAATCAGGAAAGTGTCCTTAAAATGGATTAAGGAACATATCCATCGTGTAGAGTAAAAGTTCGAACGAATAGGAATTTCACGTGTCATTGCAGATGTAAAAAATGTCTTACAGAATGTGTGAACATAACAGCTACGTTTCTAGAAAGTGTGATGCGTCTAGGGTTGTATTTCTAGTAAATAGATGGCTGATTACTTTATTTAGGAGGAACCGGTTTTTCACGAAGTTTTTCGCCGTTCCAGTACAGCTGGCAAATCGGCAGTCGGAGCGGTAATTCCCGGCGAAGCGGGTGTAATATCCGCGTAACTGATACAAGTTTTCTCAATTATAACTATAGTTACAAACAAACTAAGCCTGCACCTTATGATGGAATGTGTTGGAAACGTTCTTCTACTACATCCACACATTTCTGGCATCTTTTTATAAAACTGTCATTCCAACGCATCAGTTCTATTTTCCGAGATTAAGTCAACTTGAAAGCATAAAGATCATTGTTGCCGGGTCTCTTATGTTCAAGAGTACTGGAAACTTCTGTATTCTAAAGCGTACTGTCTTGTTGGCATTATAATAACACAAACACACAAATAAAGCGTAAAAGACTTCGTTACACGACTTGTCACCCTAAGGGTGTCCGAACAGCACAAATGTAATGCTTCAACTGTTTTAGGGGGGGAGGGATAATGAAGGTAAAAGGAACCCTGGCAGCAGATACTTCTCCGCTATAGCTGGCGGAGCTCTAGAGGATGAATGTTCAACTAAAAATACGAAAACCATTACATCTCTTGCATTTGTTCAAAGTATTCCTCAGTGCATTCTATTTACCATTGCATTCAATGGAATTACTTCTGAAAGCAGTCATAACAGCGTTCAGCCTCCCTTCATAGCAGCTAACTGCTTCTTCCGGTCTACAAAATCGTTGTCCACTCAGTTGATTGTTCACAGAATGCCAATATTCAGGACTATGGGCCTGATGCGACAATAGATAACAGCAGCTATCTCAGAAAACAAGAGAGAAGGTGAGCCTCAGAGGCATTCCCTTGAAGGAATAAAATACCCGGCAGTTTTGGAATTAGAATCAGATAGTAAAATTTCGAGGTCGCGGCCGGGACCTAATCATGTTCCCGGGCTTACTGTTCTTCTATCTGATTTACTGTGCCCTATGCGACCGCTACCGCGAATCTTCGAATACTTGTGGCCTAGGCCCATAGTTAACCACACGCTTAGGGTTAATTTATTTTTTCACATAAGCTGTGTGTTAGGCTAAGGATTGGAATCAGAACTTGATAGGAAAAATTCCTGTTAATGACAGAGACTTCTCCATCTGAATAGGTGTGACGGTGGCTTGCTATCTGGTTTATTCCTTATCACTCTGTATGCCACAAATTCATAAAGCGTAATATTTAAAATGATTAGGCCGCAACGAAGGGCCGAGGTCGTTAAGGTGAGGACTTGTGAGGGTGAGGTATGGAGTTCGATTCCCATCGGAACCGTCCTCCCTGACTGAGGTTCTTTTCATGCTTTCCTCAGTCCCCATAAATGGCAAATGCCGGGGAGATACCCATAACTTATACCTGGAACGCTTCTTTCTTTTAAAAAATATCTTTTCGCAGTTTATCATTTCATTTCATGTATCATCAGAGTCCACAGCTTGTGATGCCTCAGAAGTGAAAAAGGGCGTTAAACACTATTAAAAAAAATGATTATAATTACGAGAGCGTTATTGGTTGAATTTGAAGTAATTTCCATTTTAAATTTAATTTTTAGCACTGCATATTTTTTATTTTATTTTTATTTATTTTATTTGTTTGTTTGTTTGTTTTTGTCAGGGCGTGTAAGGTATTTGCTCTTTTCAACTTCAAGATATTTTATATAAATTTTCACGAAGTTGACGAAACAATTAGATGAACCCAGTTGCAAATAAATTATTGATATAGTTAACAGATGGTTAACGGTTAATGGTTACTCCCTTAGCATTCTCTGTACTAGAGAGGAAAATAAGCAACATACAGTGCCGCCAACTTTGTAAAAATGATGGATGGGCTCAAAGTAAATCTAACTGACGAAAAAATGTAAATGATCAAAAAAATAAATATAAAAAAATATCACACATGGTGTTGTGTTAATATATAGAGGAACAGGTACAACCATGGAATACTGTTTTGCTTTCGGCTGCTACTACCAAGGTAACTAGGAAAATGCTTATGAAATACTACACAACGTGTAGCCTTATGAAGAGTCTATGGAACATGAATTGCGTAACATGATTGAAAATGTAGCAAGTGGGTTTTTTTTTTAAAAAAAACTCCATTCCCCCTTTTTTGAAAATTGGGGTATAAATATAGAATACTGTTGAAAGTTTAGTTTAGTTAAAGCTATTTATTAAAAGGACGAAGCGAAACATTTTTTCTGTAAATCTAACAAGAATAAATAAATAAATAAACAAATAAATAAATCTGCCCTTATCTTTCTTCAATTTCAGCAATCACAGTCAGCATGTGTCTACAATTTATACATTCAACACAAGAGCTTGATCACGTTTCTCAGGTAATTCCGAAAGAGTGGCTGTGGGTTTCATATCCAGTATCTCTTCATTAAAATCTGCAACCACTCTTTCCTTTCCTCTCATTTAAAAATTATGTTTATTTTTGCTAATTGGAATGCCATAGTCTACAAGTCCCTTCTTGTTAGCCTATAGAAGTTGCTCTTCACTGTAAGAACATATTGAAGTTGTTCTTTCACTTCTGGAGGTAAGACTTTTTAGTTGAGTAGTCTCACTTGCAGACAACATTTAATCTGCTAACCTAAACAGTATTTTTTATTAATTCAAATGTATGGGATGCTTTATTTGTTTTATAGCTCTATGCATCGCTCGTAATCCCTGGAGGGCGATCAATAATACTCCATTGCAAAACTTCGAAATTCTAACCTCAAAACATGCGGAAACGCTTATGAAAGACAGACAAATAATATATGCATTGCATGATGCCGATTCGAGCAATATGTTACATTGTAATACCCATTTATTCTGAAACATTCGCGACTCTACTAAAAAATAAAATTACTTCTGACTGTAAAGTGTGGATTTCGGGCGTTAAAAAAAAAAAAAAAAAAAAAAATCAAGCAGTTTACCATCTCGTTTGACCTCCCCAGAGTGCAGCTTCTACAAGGCCAAAAACCATTAACTATTTACGTTATTTCAGAAAATATATAACTCTAAGTAATTTCTATTTAGTGACCATGGGACGTTTTAAATTGCTATTCAACAACAAGGTCCTCTAATTAAAATTAAGGTTTAGATATTAAAAGATAATTTATTTAATTAAACTTGGATATTGAAACTATGAAGAACGCGCAGCTGATTAAATGCATTTCTCTAAGCTGCACTTCAACCTATAAATTCATTAATAACTTTTCCCAAATCCAAAATTACAGCTTGTCCTCTTGCATATTCAATATGGCCATTTTGCTTCATTGTTGACGCAAATATATTTTTAGTGTTTTCAAGGAGAACACAATCTTTCGGTTTTGGATATTGTCAAAATCAAATACGAATTTTACACATTCAGGAACAATTTCACGAACATTTTTTTCAGAAGTTCTACTATATTCCCAAACGTATTTATATTTATGTTCTGTATCGCAGTACCTTCATATCCCATGTTTCTCTCCGACAGCAAACTTCATTGTCAGGTATATACATCTAACGTCGCCTTTTTCTTCCTTTACTTTCTTCCTTTAACTTTCTTTGAAGTTCGTATCGCATGTGCTATCAAAAACCAAATTCATGATCACTTAATTATAAAATGCATTACGTTACAAACTATGACATCACCAGGCGCAAATTAATTACTTCATAGGCGGTTCAAAGCTTCGTTTGTGTAGGCCAAGAGAGCGACTTTACTTGTCAGTCAATGTTTAAAAGCAAAGCAAATAGGAATATGGAAAACTCGCAATATTAAGAGAAAATACGTAGGTATTCAGTGTGGTTTAAAGTGTTGTTAATTGTGTTAGGCTACAAACCCTCTGAAATGTATATAGTGTTCAAAAATCATGCAACCTTATGAGAAACGATTTATTTTACAGTACGTGCTGGAAGTGGCCGTCGTTCTATTCTTCACACAAGTGGACACGCTTAATCATGTTACTGAACATCCTTTCCAATCTTTACTGAGAGATGGCACCAATACAGTTCTGAATATTCGCTTGCAAATCCGGAATACTGTGCGGATGAGTAACATAGAGAGCATCCTATAGGTATCCCCACAAGAAGAAGTCAGGAAGTGTTAAATCTGGAGCTCTTGAAGGCCAAACAGTCTTCCAAGTAACACATGGTGCTCATGGCTGTGGCATTGCCCTGTTGAAACCAGATATTCTCCAACTTCTCTGCTGACAACGTGTTGACAAAATTTTCCACTATTGTTATATACCGCTCACTGTTCACTGTCTGTTCAAAGAATGAAGATGTGACTATGTGACATGACACACCAAACACCAATTTTCTGTGAGTGCAGAGGCATCTTCTGCAGTTCATGTGGGTTAGTTTTCGGCGGCTCTGAGAATTTTGGGCATTCATGTATCCATGCCTCATCATTCCACTACCAATCATCCAGTTCCTTCCCATCTGGAGGTACAGATTTAATGAACCAGCGACAGTATGGTTATCGAGTTTCCAGGTCTATGGGCTGCATTGCTGGAAGACATAGCTGTTATAGGGTTGGAATTTCTAATTTTGCGGAATGCCGTGTGGGAATTGCCATTGGAGAGTCTGGACTGTCTTGCAAGGCGTCGCACTGACTTCTTGGAATAGCATATGCAACTTGCATGTTAACACCTTCGTCGGCCGCTTTATGCGTCCGCTACATTCCCTGTCTCCTGAAACTTGTCGTATAGCCACTTGATGGACCTATTCCGTATTTGTCTGCGTAGCCCTTTGTGTCCGAGCATAACTGCTGGAGCGGATTCAATGAATATACGTTGTCATAAGGTGACTGCTCAGTTCTTCAGCACCTGCGAAAGGGGAGAGGGGAATTCCCCATAAGGTTGCCACTTCCAACATTTACTGTAAAATAATTAGTTTCTCCATAAGGTGAACACTCCGTACTTCCTACTACCTGTCAGACTAAGCGCTGAGACTGTTACTATACTGCACTGGTCTGATTTCTTAAAGCAGACATTTGTTTTTCTCTGAGAAGGACGGTACTGATGGTGTAGTGGTAATCACACTTGCCTCCTAAACCCAAGACCGCGGGTTTAAACCCGACCAGGGTCGATGGATTTTCCGGCGTAAAAATCCTAAGTATGGCTTCCTTCGGAAGGGAAGTAAAGCTGTGGGTCCCGTGTCGTACATTTACGGCACGAAAAAGAACCTCAAGCCTGAAAAAAGAGGCCTTTGAGCAAAATTTGTCGGCCGTTTCACGCCCTGAATTGAATGGGTACTACCGCATTAACTTTATTCGTTCGGAACTCACTATAAAGAACTTTCACCCAGTGACATTAAACCGTATCTTCATGGTGTGTATGGGGAAGCTTTCCGTTTTTATTCCACTCTGAAGAAGCGGTAAAAATTATTTCGTTTTGGCAAAGACAGCCTTGAAAATTACTCACATGAAGATAGGCCTGGGACGTTTTGGCGCAAGTAAACACCTTTCTTGTCGAGGAGGAAATTCGAACAGAAAAAATAGCTACAAGGTTGCAGTTTCCTGTTTTTCATCTGCTTTTGCATATGCATAAGTTCAGCGCAAGGTGGGTGACTCGAATTCTTTCAGCAGTTTAAATGTAAGTTTGCGTGGTAGGTTGTCAGCAGTTTTTGAACCTTTGCTCTTTAACCAAAGAGTACTATTAGAATCCATCAACATAGGGAGCGAAACTTGGCGTTATACTATGACTCTGTTTCCAAAAGAGAACCAGGGGAGTGGGAGAAGAGGGGTGAAGCACTCCCAGAAAGATCAAGGTCACACAGTCAGTGAAAAGGATTGCAATATTTCGAGGGATTTGAGAGGACATTCTCCCATTATTGTCGGCAAGTTCTGTCTATAGAGCGCTGGAAAACCCCCAGTGTATGTTCATGAAAAAGTGAATCAACAGTACCTTGACATTTGATATGGTTTATTTACGGACGCTCTTTGACATCTCAGGTCATTAGCGTCCCATTCAACTCAGGGCGTGAAAGAACCGATAAATTTTGCTCAGAGATTTCTTCTATCAGTCTTGAGGTTCTTTTTCGTCCTGTAAATATACGACACGGGACTCATGGCTTTACTTTCCTTCCGAAGGAAACCATAATTAGGATTTTAGGCCCGAAATAATACATCGATCCTGCCTGGGATTGAACCCGCGATCTTGGGTTTAGGAGGCAAGTATGGTTACTACTAAACCACCAGGATCGACTCTCAACAGTACTGAAGAAGAGTTTTGATAATTCACAAACTTCAACAATAAATATTTCATTATAATTTACTAAACAATAAAATTATATTCATGACATAAAAATAAGTTTAAATTTTGATTAATAAAGAACTGTCGAAAACAGCAAATTAACTTAACATACAATTGTGAAAAGAGACAACAGCAGTAGTGCACCGAATCTCTACAACATGATTAAAGCATTTTAATTCAAACTTTAAAGAATTAAACCTCGCGTAATAATTCTTGAAATATTTGGCCTATTCAACAAATAACAATATGTTCATTCTTGATCCAGCAAATTAAAATTAAAAAAATATAATAAAATCTTCCATTTTAAAAGAAATAACATTTTTAAATCTTTGCCAAAAGTATCATGGTTTAAAACTTTGTCCTAGGAGTGTAAGTAAATTCCTTGGAAAACATTACATCTTGCACCTTGAGCCAGGTAAGTGATTAAATGAATCTTTACAAATAAAACATTTTCTTAATACATTATACCTGGGTCAATGAATGGACACAATGAACAAGTACCGCTACGGGTCGCGAGGTCATTAAAGCGCGGACTCGTGAGCGGGAGGTCTAGGGTTCGAATCCCGCCAGGACCGTCCTCTCTGACTGAATTTTTAACAAGGCCCCCAGGTGAAAAAGTTGAATTACAAAGTCAAAAATTTTCCTATCCCTAGGCTGGGCTCTTCTTGCTGCGTCTTGTGGAAAGAGTGTCAAGCAGAGTTTAGTGAGTTCACTGCGCTACAAGCAGCAACCCTCAGTTCTGTTCACATACGATGTGTTGCAACTAATAGGCTAGTAATCTGGCAATCAGGCCATGCATGCATAGCAGCAAAAGGAAGGGGATGGAAAAATTATCGAAGGGAAGAAGAAAGCATCATCATTTAATCAAGGAAAACGGGATGCGTGCAAAAACGACAAGACCATAGCGACAATTGTTTGGCACTACAGATGAATTCTAATGATAAACTTCAAAGAAAGAAAAGCAACGGTGACTGGAATGTACTATGCTGGACAACAGCATCAGTGAAATGCTGAGTCGAGTGGTTCGTCTGCTGCGTGATAATGCATAGATTCACATGGCTGCTGTGAGCATACGAGTATGTAGCTTCCAGGAGTTGTGTCATCTACTATACGGCCCAAACCTTGCCTCCAGCGACTATTACCTGAACTATCGACTGAAGAGGATGGAGATTCCAAACGATAACGAGTTAAAGACGCTGATTTCCAGCATTTTGCAAACAAAGCTTCAAACTTTTTTATTTGCAGTTGTTTCAAATGTTAATCCAGAGAAATGAGAAACGCATTGAAGTAAAGGGACATTATGTTAAAAAATGATACCTTATTTTTTACTCTTATCATTTACCTAACATGACCAGGTCGGAAACTTATGGGCCGCGCCTCATATGATCTGAAAATGACGTAAATAAGCTAAAGAGGCACCATAGCTCAACAGTAATATAGTGTGGCAAGAGTTATTTGGTTTATGTTTTTGAAACATTATTGGTTGTTCTCATAACGCAACATTGTTATTTTAAAAAATTACCTTAGCTTAACATTTATTTTCCAACACCGTGTACAAAAATAAATTTAGACACTTAATGCTCACTTGCGTTGTTTTATCGTAATTCTGCAAGAACTGATAAAAGATTCTGTTAAAGTGACTTTATAAGTGTGTCAAACGTCAGATAAGCGGTGGTAGACCGTAGACCGAAGGCCATTCGATCACCTGGAGATATAGTACCAATGTCAAGATATGCCTCCTACCAGAGCATTGAACTTTATGTAATAACAATGTGGAGGGGGAGCCATTCATCAAACAAAGCTGCAAAGTCGCGCCAGCAGTAAGTGAAAGTTTTACCTTGAAAAGAGGGCAGTATATAATCGGCGCTGGGACTGCATGTTTTGTCAATTCTTCGGCAGTTGTATAACCGCGAGCTGGTGGCCTTCAGTTCCCGTTATATAGGTCAAAGAATACGGTGCTCTCATATCATATTGTACTTAAGAGCACACGCTTCGTTTTGTTATTACTTCCAAAGCGCAGAGAGATTGCATCTAATTTGAAAACTATAGGTAAATATTTAAATGTTTTATTTCCTGTATCTTGTTTAATGCTATTGTTTATGAATGATTGAATTTAAATAACAGTCTAATCGTAAACTTAAGTGCGAAAAGCTATTACGTTGCACAAAATATATTTACATTAATCTGCTATAGAGGAAGTGTAATTCATGTTTAAACATAAGACAAAAAAAAAAATAACTCTCCATGGATATTGTTTGTAATGTAACAAATTTAAAATTTGAACAATGAATTCAGGGATTCTTCAGAAGAAAAAAAAAATTATTAAATCAACATTTTTGCTAATATTTGAAACTTTCTGGAATGTTAAGACACACATGTGTCCGATTATATTTAGTTTGCTTAGTTCCTGATGTTAAATTATCCATGACTGACAATGATTATAAATAGCTGGAAATATCAGTCAATATATCACGTTTTTAGCGATTAAATTCTTCTTTTCAAGGATTAAACTCAGATTGAATATGTTTCGGTGCTCTTTTATCCCTTTATGAACATACCTCAAAGTCACTGCTGTAAACTGTTTTAAGTATTCATACCAGTTCGTGTGTTTTCTGGTATTTTTTGTAAAAGAGGTTTCAGTACCGAGACAATATTAAATTTAATTCGGATTTCTTAGCATGTACCAAAGCATAACATTTCTACTTTATCTTCTATAACTCTATATTCATTGGTCCTGGATATTTATCCAATCAAAATCAATTTACTAAATTATTTGTATATGATTTTGCTGTATTACATTTCTTTACAAAATATCCCATTTAGCCTTATAAAATCATTTAGCGTATGTGCAGCATATTATTTCTTCAAAAAGACTACATTGCCCTACATGACCAATTTTGCACTAAATTTTGTATCCTTAATGAAAACGCATTCTTTTGATAAGTCTAGTTAAGATTTGATTTAGAAAATTACAATGATTGCAGTATGTTGCGAGTAACTGCAACTTTTTTCTAATCTCCTAAAACATTAAAAAAATGAACAAGGGTTGTTTTTCTAATAAAGCTTCAATTTTTTAATATAAATTCCATCACTTCAATAAATTTTAACATCTATGAATTAACAAATGAATGCCTATGAATTAACAATGCTTTTTTGGGTTGGTTTATTTACGGAAGTTCTTTAACATCTCAGGTCATCAGCGTCTCTTTTAATTCAGGGCGTCAAACGGCGACAAATTTTGCACCAAGACCTCTTTTTTTCAGGTTTGAGGTTCTTTATCATGCCGTAAATCTACGACACGGAACCCACGGCTTTACTTCCCTTCCGAAGGAAGTCATACTTAGGATTTTTACGCCCGAAAAAAGCCATTGGTCCTGGCCGGGATCGAACCCGATCTTCCGATCTTAAGTTAGGAGGCAAGTATGGCTACCACTACACCACCAGGACCGACTTGAATTAACAAACGTTCTCAGTTTTAGCAGTGTAAGACGAAAAATAGTAAATAACGTAAAGGGCATTTCACAAAGTAGTATATATAGATTTCGTTTCTTTTATATCGCAGAAGAGCCATAATAGGCATGAAATATTCATTTTCTAAGTTGTGTATTTTAGTGTTTTTTTCTTTATTATGAACATCCAGTTCGCCACGTTATTACACATATTGATAAATATACATTCATATATTATAGTTTTTGAGTTTAAACTTTATTATGTCAAACTTGGCTACTCTTACAAATTTATCATTGAGAATAATATAACAATTTTACGATAATTTTCTTTCACTTGTTTTTTTAAGTTTAAGAATAAAGTTCTCAGATTTTATGAACCAAAAAGTATGACTCGCCCGCTAACCCTTAAAATGGAATTTCTAACTTTTTGCAAGAATTTTCCACAGCTGTGTCGGAGAACTGCGAACAATGAATCTTGAGTTTAAATTTTACTATTCTTTAGGAGAAAGTCGTAAAAAATCCGCAAGCTTTTGTTACTGGACTATTATATCATCCGTGCTTATTGCTTTGACCTTTGTTGGTGGCCATACGATTTCTCTGTTTTATCCAGATTGCATTGTGAATATCGATAATGTTAAACTTCCAAACAATAAAAACTTTATCCTTGTTAGTTTGAGCTAGTGATGAAAGGAAAGACGTGTTTAAACGATTTCGGTAAACACACACGTTTCGTCGGCATATTTCTTTTTCTTAAATATATTACTAAAAAACACCACAGCGCATATTATTTAAGAATTATAATTTTAAAAACTATGCTTATGACTTGATCATGAATATAGAGTAAACTATTTTTATTGTTTTTTTAATTGATAACCGCCAGAAAAAATCTTCAGTGTACAGAAATTATATGTGAAGTACCCAACTTTTTGGGAAGGTTTTATCTTTTTTGTAACTGTGCTCCTATGTTTGCAATTTTTCTGTTATTGTAGTTCATTGGTTTATTTCTTCAATAAGAAGTAATTATCTGTTCTAACGTAGCCGTTTTAAGGAATACTTTATGTACAGATTTCTTAATAAGGAAATTCTCTTGGCTAACAATGCGTTCATTTCTCCTAGAAAAACATTCATAAAATTTTAAGTCGGAAAAATGATCGTTGCAGTGCCCTTGTTTTCATTGTGAGATACTGATATCATTTTGTATTACAGAATTGTTAAATAATCCCTGTATTTATAACGTGGTATGGTTCTCAATACATATACTTAAAAGAGCAACAATGACGCTGTGAAGAAAATCTTTATACGCGGCTCATCATTAATGAACAATAGATAACTATATCTGATTTTGACATTACAAATTTTCGAGATGCGGACTTACAACATTATTACTGGCTCATAATTTGCTATATTCAGCAAGGGACATTATCCCTTTCACAATCGGCACATTATTAACAAAAACGAGAAAAGTCAATTGTTAAGCAAATTCCTGCTTATTTTTGTGATTTTTATTTACAAACAATACCGCTATTTAAAAAACATTACAAAATTAATTACAACCTCAGGTAAAGCATTTGTTTACATCGAACCAATAAAATGTAAATTAATTAATTTTCTGTAATACTTTGTAATGTCTTTTTATTGACTATATTACACATAATAAGTGCCTTTTTACCTTTCTTTTCTACTTTTTTCATGCCTGAACATTCGATCTCACTTGATTGCTTGTTGATTTGGTTTATTTAAGGGCGCTCTTTAACATCTCGGGTCATCAGCGTCCCTTTGATTTCAGGGTGTGAAACGGCCAATAAATTTTGCTAAGAGGCCTCTTCTTTCAGACTTGAGGTTCTTTTACTTACATGCCGTAAATATACGACACGGGACCCACGGCTTTACTTCCCTTCCGAAGGAAGTCACACCTAGAATTTTTACCCCCCAAAAAATCCATCGACCCTTGCCGGGATTGAACACTAGACAAACAGGACCAACTCACATGATCGCGAAGCAAACTTGATCAAGTTAAGTGTCGTAAGTGAATGATTTGATGTGTTCTGTAGCTTTATGCATTAAAATATATAAATACAGTAAAATAATTAATTGAAATTTATTTATATTGTTAGAATATGTTTTAATATTCTAGTTCACCCTTTTCTATCCAAGTTAGCTTCGCCCATTTTTTTAAATACAACTTAACGCCCTTCATAAAATGAAAGTCTAAAGAAACGATGTTTGAAGAAATGAGTGCATGAATGAGTCCGGAGCGCGCAACGCTTAAAATCTCTCGCCCACTGAAGTGTTGTTACATAATAGAATACAATATAACAACTATTTTAATTAAACTGATGAACTCATTAACGAATAAATAAATAAATAAATAGGGTTTTAAAAGTGGCATAAACATAGGTTCCACAGATGGAACAGAAAACAAACATTAAAATTGGTACTATCCTGCCAAAAGTCTGGAACCCACAAATAATCTCTAAAAAATTTTAAATATAAAATGACAATTTAGCGCCATAAGTGTATAGAGTTCTTAATTACTTGCTATTAAAGTAAATCCCTGCCAGAAATATAAGTTCAACTAACCAAATAAATAAATAAATATTAGCGTAAGCAATGAACTGGCCTTTCCAGCTCGCTAATCTCTTAATTCTCGTAACGCTGACGTATTTCTTGAACGTCTCCAGATGATTAAGTTAGGTGAACTTGAAACAAATCGTGGCTTTTAACATCTTAACCAATGTGAGCACCCTCACACACGAAAACGTACGAGTCCCTGTGAGAAGAGCTAGGTTCTGTAGCTGCTACATCATGTTACAACCACATTTGTTGTCAGTAGCAACATGAATGAGTTAATGCTCTCAATAAGTATAACAAACATTTACACTTCTAAGTGTATTATAGCTAATTCCTAGCAAAAGAGGATACACATAGATATATTTCTAGTAAGCATACTTTATAAAAAAAAGTATGCGTTTTCTGGACTACGAGAGATTTAATATTTAAGAGCCGACTCGTAATGGCTTAGGCTTCTCTTTGCATTAAGAGTTGCCTCTTAAGGAATACAGAAGGCAAGGTATACAGAATCAGATGAGAGAGGTTCATTTTACATGCTTGAAGGAAGACACGATAGTTCAGTTGGTTAGAGCGTCGGCACGTAAGATCATTGCATTGGAGATTCCCTGGGGTTCAAATAAACAATTAGGTATAATTTCTAGACAGAAAGTTAACTATATCATGTGAAAACATGATATGAGTACATGAGTAACTATATCATGTGCAGAACATAACTTTTAAAGCATTTTGGGTGCAAATATGATAGATTTATCCATCTAACTTCATTCGAATGCGTTTCGCCATGAAAGGGAACCTTCATAGTATAGTCAAAAGCATGACATACTGCTGCATATGTCTATCTACAGTGGTGCAATAATCACTAACCAATTTTTTCTTTTACCAAATTTCATGCTAATTCAATCCAGTCAGTCTTAAAGTTTTATATGTTTATTTTCGAAGTGATGAACACTGTCTCGATTTTCCTCATAACCACAAATGATAGGGATGATTCATAAAAAGAAGTTTCTTTTTAAAATAGCATAGCTTTATGTATGTAAAACAATTTCGATAAGGATTTCGTTTAAACAACGCAGGAATTGTAGGATTTCTGCTTATAAGTTCTGTAAGGTGTCTCGAGTCTTGCCAGCACCATTTTGATCTCCCTTTCTCTTAAAAAAATTATTGGATATCGAATTCCATCGTTACCACACAAAGGATATTTCGAGAGTAGATGCTGTGCGCGTGCCTCCCAACTGAGACCCAACATTCGTCTTAAGCAAGAAAGTTGCACGCAACAGGATCTTTGTTGAACGAGACCGTAAATATAGCAGAAGACATCGGGAACTCTTTGCACAAACTCCTCAAAAATAGTTATTTGTTTATTTGTCAAGGTCAGCCCACTGTTCTCACGAACTTGGCATTTTCTCTTGCCTTGCCGGTGTTGTAGCCAACTTCTGAGGCCTGTACGTCTAAAGGGCGCTGCTATGTTGTCTCGGTGCAGATGATGGTGAAAGTGACATGGTACAACAAGGGGGGTCCTTAAACCTAGGAGTACCTACACTATTAAAGGAAACCTTCCTGTGACAGACCCAAGTATTGAGTCCTGGACCCAAGAAATAAAAGTCAGGAGCTCTAATCAGTAGACTGTGGGGCTCGTCGCTCAAACCGCACGAGTGGCCGAGGTCGTTAAGGCGAGGACATCTGGGAAATCTGGGGTTCGAATACCGCCAGGACGTCCTCCCTGACTGAAGTTTTTTCCAGGTTTTCCTCAATCCTCATAAATGGCAAATGCCAGGGAAGTACCCTAAACTTAGGCCTGGAACGCTTCCTTCCTTAAAAATAAATCCTTTCTCAATATATCATTTATCTCATCTATCATCAGTGTCCATTGCCTTTGGTGCCTCTGTAGCAAAAACGGGCGTTAAACACCATTCATTCATTCATTCATTCATTCATTCATTCATTCATTCATTCATTCATTCATTCATTCATTCATTCATTCATTCACTCATTCATTCATTCATTCATTCATTCATTCATTCATTCATTCATTCACTCACTCATTCATTCATTCATTCATTCATTGGTCCCTCAAAACCATTACATTGTTTGTCTTAGCAGACGGAGTATTGCTTCTCATGTCAAAGAGCAACAAAGGTAACAAAATTGAGGTCATACTGGTTACTGTTGTTCACAAGTTGCTGGAGCCAATAAGGAGAAAGGCTGCTTCCATCTGTAAATTCTTAAACAGCATTTAGGCCTCTCATAAGCTAAATAGTGAATCCATTGCTTTTATCGGAAGCAGTGAATATACACTCGTGCAAAAGATTTTTCCAGGAAGCAGTTAGAGTAACATGAACTCATTCAAATATATTTTCAACAATACAATGCTACTCGTCACAGCTAAATTAGACTAATTTCAAATAATTTATGATTACCAATATTATTAAAAAATAATCACCAAATTACTTCTTATGTAATCAGCCATGGACAATGGACTGTTTGAAGACGAAATCATCACTGAACTCTGAGCGACGCATACGGATGTATCTACAGAAAGAAATTAGCAGTTTCCATCATCTCTAGTGAGAGTAAGCAATACGTTAAGAAAGCAGTTGCATGTTCATAGCTGCCATCATACAGAAACGGCAGCATTTAAATGCCTCTCGCCTTATTAAGAAAAAGTTTATCATAGAAACGTGCATTATTAGTAAGAAAAGAAAAGAAAAGAAAACTTGGGAAATCTATTGCCTTGTAGGTCACACCTAAGGATCAGTTTACTTGCATTCAACCCAAGAGGCGCAGGCATAAAGGATTAACTGCTAAGTGATGTATAGAGAGAGATTCATTTGATATCCTTCCTTAAACAAATTTATCATCAGTTTAGTAAAAAAAAAAAAAACAAAAAAAAAAAAACACACTCAAGGCCTCTTATCTTAATATAGATCATTTTAGGAGACTTTTTCATTTGAATGTTTGTTATCTTTACTGGTTTAAGAAATAGTGTCTGTAATCATGAAGTTCACATTGAAGCCGCTCCAATGTTACCTACTTGAGGATCGTTATGCGCTGTGGAATATTATTTTCTTTTGCACAAATGTATTGGAAGCTCATTACTACTTTCGAAGCAAATGATATCAACTGCTTTTTAATTTTGTTTCAGATCAACAAGTATGTGTTCGAGATTCGGTATTATGCTGATGCTATACTTGCAAAATATCGACGCCTCACCCACAGCGGATATTGGAGCCGCATTCATGGATGTTCTGGTCAAACCATATGCTGTCAAAACCGCTAACAATTCACGTTGCCTGCAGCATAGCATGAAGTATGAGCAAGCCTTCAAAGTACTGCAGCCATGGGCACTCAGGAGTGAGTATACGTACCTCTTTGGATGTGTTGTTCTTCAGTTCTGGAACGCATGTCATTTCCAGACCGAATGACATTATTATTACTAGGATTTGGGAAATTTAGCGTTAACTTCGAAGGTGATCTTGGTAGAAACCAAGGTCTTCTCTCAGTTCAAATTATCAAATAGGAATGAAACAAGTTTCCGATGTTTCCACAATATTATAACAAGTTTATACGGTCTGTGTGGGGCGTAAAAGTTAAGCGATTCTATCAACCTATTTTTTCCCCCTCTCTGAAAATAAGGTTAAACTTTCTAAAGAGTAACGTGTCGTCAGACACATTCAGCGCCATTTTTTTTGTCTATAAAAACCGTTATAGTGGTGTGTATGGAATGGCTTTCTTGGAACCATCAAGGAAATCGCTGATGTAATTTAACTTTCTTCACTAATGTAGCAAGCGGTGGGGGACTACTTAATTACTTTACCTCAATTAACATTTTCCAATTAACGTCCTTCGATATTCTGGTTCACTACACCGTATCAACACGAGTGGTGGTTGCTGATTTCAATGACAATACAACTTATAAGTCTAGTTATTTAATATTTCGAAATCGTGAAAAAAAATGGAAATAAACTTTCTGTTCAATTGAAAAAAGGGGGGGGGGAGACAGACTAATATCTCCCTAAAATCCATCTCTGCTGTTCCATGGTTTAGAGAGTAACACATGTGAAAATAAATTGAAATATGAGATCACAGACACACCCATGCTAAACGTCAATAGACAGGCCAAAACAGTGTCAAGAGCGAGAGCGGTGAGGTTTGCAACTGAACTGCTCATTTTATACCGTGCATCCCATTCAATCATCTGCCAGCGGATCGTAACGTCTGTATTTATATGTCCGTGCTTGATTAGCAAACGGATAGTTCACTGGAATGCTAGGACTATAAAATTAAAATATCCACACACATTTATAGCATAGTTGGGACAATGCTAATTTACACCAGGTATTTTTTTGTTTTTATTTCCAGTTGATACCTCGTGAATATATATTATGTTGCAACCTTAATTTTTTCCATTTTATTTATAGTATATACATATAGCGAGGTTGTTTGGGTTACCCGCAGAACTGCGTACTGGGAAAAGTCAGACGTCAAGGCCATATAATGCATGTCAAGTAGCAACTTGTATATTCAATTAGTAGGGAGATGCTTTTGTGTTTTACTCGGCGCTTTCTTTGTGCGCAAATTGTGCAATAATTGTTCTTCGTTAGTAATGCCACTACATAAGAACTGGCTTCTATATACGATACATATGTGAAAACTTTATTCTAGAAAAAAAGTGGTAGGCGAGTCGCAAGAAAATGTCCTGGCAATGATGTTCCAGGTACAGGAACTGTTCGTCAAATTGTTAAAAATATACGAGACAGGGTCTCCCATTGGTAAGAAACGTGTTCCGAACTGCCGTGTTCTTACGGAAGAAAACTTACATGAAATGGTGCAGACAATGTATTGTCATTGAAGGGCATCATTTTCAACATCTCTTACAACCAGTTTAGTGATGATGATAATGATGATGATGCTTATTATTATTATTATTATTATTATTATTATTATTATTATTATTATTATTATTATTATTATTATTATTATTATTATTATTATTATTATTATTATAATCATCAGTTGTAAATAGAGTATCATTTTATGCTTTCAGTAAAAACATAAAAACTCAAATAAAAATAGTAACATCACGTGCGGCGACTCTACTGCTTTTTCCGGACCGCCACGAGTGACCGAGGTCATTAAGGCGCGGACTCGTGAGCGGGAGGTCTGGGGTTCGAATCCCGCCAAGACCGTCCTCTCTGACTGAGGTTTTTTCTAGGTTTTACTCAGTCCTCATAAATGGCAAATGCCGGGGAGGTACCCTAAACTTAAGCCTGGAACGTTTCCTTCCTTTAAAAAAAAATCCTTTTCCAATGTATCATTTCATTTCATGCATCACCAACGTCACCACCTGTGGTGCCTCAGAAGTAAAAACGAGCGTTAAGCACTAATCAATGAAAAAAAATCTTTTGTAGCGGCGACTGCAGTAAGCAGCACGCTCAGGCGACTCCCAACTCAAATAACCTCATTCTATTTTGTTGCATGTTTTGAATGTCGTTTTCGTACACGCAGGTAGATTTACGTAGTTTATTTCCACCAAGGGTTGCTGTCGTTAGTTTTATTGCGTTTTAAGTTCTTAATCCCGAGAAATTAAATGGACGGAAGATTGTAATATTTGTAAAATATATCAGATTTATTATAAACCAATTAATTAAAGAGCGACTTAAAATAAATTCACTTGTAAAATGTATTTGAATTTGATTGTGTTTTAATTATTTATTAAGTATATATTAATTACTCGTGAATTAATTTTTTTGTTATGCAGTAAGTGTCATCAGACACATTCAGAAATCCAAGAACTTATATTTATCTGCATTTTTTTTATAAAAAATCTCCTTTTTTTCTGGTCTTTGTGCCTGAATAAGTAGAAAATAAATTCTGAAGTCTTAGTAAACATCTGAAAGAGTTAAAGCTCATTTATTTTTCTCGTAATCATTAAACTTATGTTTGGTTTTCGAAATTCGTTTTTAGCGTAGACATGCGATAACTGATATAAATGCAAAATTTTAATGAATCTTGTCAAGGACTGCGGAAATAAAGGTCATGCCCTTGAGCAAATATAAGTGCAATTATCGAAAACAACATTATAAAGGCTGGTTTCCAACTTGGAACTTTCCAAGAACTGATGCGGCTTTCATCTCAATGAGAGACAATTTTCCAGTTCATGTACTTCAGATACTGGCAGTTGACTGTCATGCCATGTCACTGGTACATTTGTATTGCTTACCTTTTTTAGAAACAAGAGCTGTAGGTAGCGTCTGCTCGCGGCAGCATAAAGCCAAAGTGTACACCTTTACTACAGATACTACTGAATGTAGATCGCATGCTTTAGAATTAACACTTAATATGCGCATGGTTTAACATACACAACAGAAAGAGAAAAATAGACGCGAGGGAGAAAATGTAATAAAAATACGCAGTCGCACACTCATTAAAAATCAATTCTTCTGGATTTCATAGTAGCGGACTTGTCGATGATTTGATTTGGTATATTTACGGACGCTCTTTAACATCTCAGGTCATCAGCGTCTCATTTAAATCAGGGCGTGAAACGACTGATAAATTTTGCTCAGAGGCCTCTTTTTTCAGGCTTGAGGTTCTTTATCATGCCGTAAATGTACGACACGGGACCCACGGCTTTACCTCCCTTCCGAAGGAAACCACACTTAAAATTTTTACGCCCGAAAAAATCCATCGGTCCTGGCCGGGATCGAACCCGCGATCTTAAGTTTAGGAGGCACGTATAGTTACCACTACACCACCAGGATATACGAACTTATCGATGACCCTTTGATTAAAGTCTAGAGTATTCAGGGTGATGTTTATCTCTACAGAAAGCATTGTATACTTTAAGCTCTGAAATTACAGTTTTGACTTAAATTTAATATTTGGAGTTCGTTTGCCAATATGTTGGAGTTGTTAATTTCAACTTTATCTTCAAATGATTGCCATGAAAATAATTTAGAATGTATGGTGGGTCATTTTCTTTACATTCAATGGATACAAAAAGAAATAAAAGACCCTACTTCACCAATTCACATGAAACTTCAATAGTCTGCCACTAGCAAAACTTACTATCAGAGCCCGTAAGTTCAGGCATTTATTGTGATTAAAATAAGCAGGCAAAAGGGCAGTTAAAATCCTGAAAATAGGCAGTAATATAATTAAAATAGGCATTAATTAGAGTCAAAAAAGAGAATAATATTCATTAAGGAAAATAGGTATTTGAGATACTTAATTTCATAATCACACAATTAAAATACTCAAGCTTTCCTTTCTTGGTTACAAGCAACAACAAGGTATTTTTTCAATATATCAACTGTCATAGTCAGTCGCTTGTCAGAAAGAACATTTTTCATCAAGGAAAAGTGTACGTTCTGTTTCCACTGAAGTAATTTGAGCATATTTAAAACAAACTACTCATACCAGTTACAACAGAACCTTCATCTTAGGGATATCATGAAAATTTTGATCAAGAAAAAATAAATTAGCTTTGAATAGTCCTGATGAATAAGAAAAAGATGCGCAGTAGTTTCTGGTCCAGTTCATTTTCCGTTTATGCTTTTATAGGGGGATGGGATTAGTATCTCTCTTATTTCCGTATTGAACACATTGTAGGGACGGTTTATTGCACAGCTGTACCACTCTCGTCTTTCCCGCTTGCAATTGTTTGTTACATTTATGCAGCCGAGAGTTACCCCACCACAAATTTTCTAGAATTGTCTCGCACAGGTCAATACAAGGTCACTCGCTAGGACCATTCAAAACTACAGTACTTCACTCAACCTCTATATTCCTGGTATTGGTATGACTGAGGTAACCATGCGTTCCTGTTACTAATGAAGGTTCTACTATTTAAAGAGCATAAGTGAATGGGTTGAGGAGAACGTTTTTTGACTGTTTGAAAATAAATAAACTATAATAAGACTCTCAATAGGTATTTTTTGGGAGGTGAACGTGCGATTTAATTTTTATAACTTTCTTCACTTCGATATTTTGAAATTCTTGAGGTGTTTCTTAAAATGCATAAATAATCACAGAAAAAATCATAATGATGCAAAACAGAAAAAAAAAAAATAAAAATAAATTGGCAACAAAAGCAAAATAAGTAATAAATAAACAAATAAAAATAAAATAAAATAAAATAAAAATGCAAAATAAAAATTGATCCTTTTGAACCCAAATGTACGGAAACATGCTCATTACTAGATAGGAATGGACTCTTAAATATAAGCACCCATATAGAAAAGGAATTTTGCCTAACTTCCGATCTCTGCGCTTACTACTAACGAAATTACGGATTATCGCTGCTGGAGAATACATAAAATATTGTTACTTCAAATGTAAAATTGTTTGATATTGAAATTATTGCAAGTTTTCCCGATAATTAATATTTAACTGCTTTATTAATAAACCGTTTCAGTATAAGTATCTAATAGTCTTGTAAAAATATTTTATTTAACTTTGTAACGCAACAAGAATTAATTTGTATAAAATTCGAGGAAACTATCCTGGAAATACAAGTGAAAAACTTTTCAGGTGGTGCATGCACACAAAAGCATTTATATGAAAGCGGCTCAGTCTACCATTTCCTCTACCTTCTCCCGGTAATAGTATATCACAAACTTGCTGAGACAATGGTTTTTAACGAGGCTGCAAACCAAGTCCCCTACAGATAATAACCGCAAACAAAAATTCGTGGCGCAAGACAGAGGTCACCTACAAAAGGCATTTCTTCTTCTTCATTTACACTTAAAAACGCATCAACCGAATAGTTATGGGAAAGCCAACGTTGAATTGTTTGGGAATAGCGCTTACCAGTGACCTCCTATAGAAGCTGCTCTTGGCTGTAGTTCAAGGCTGACCAGTTAATAGTCGCACACATACTAGTCTTAAAAAAATCGAAAATGCATAAAACTCACATTTCTCGGTTTTTGTGGTTATTTTAGTTGCGGAAAATCATTTTAGATGTGGCTGACTCTTGGTGCTGGCAAAATTTAAAAATACATAATTATCAGGTATGTTTTTGTCGTGTCAGATTTGTTTTAAAACATTGTGATGCAAATTAAGAATTTGGATGCAAATCAAGACACATTCGTTTTTGATGCAATTACTTTGGTTTGTTGCTGATTTTCTGCATGTGATATCGCACCGCGGTATTTGGTACAGAACATTTTTATTAAGTTTATAGAATGTAAGAAATCATAGTTCGATTTACTTCTAAGTTATAGAGTTGTTTGAAATGTTGATTAAATACATAGTCTCCTCTGAATACAATACGATTTTTCAAACTCTGCAATACCGCCACGGGTTAAGGCGCGGACGCGTGAGCAGGAGGCCTGGGGCTCGATTCCCACTAGGACCTTCTTCTTGACTGAGGTTTTTACCAGGTTTTCCTCAGTCCTCATAAATGGCAAATACCGTTAAATTGAGGCTTGGAACGTTTCCTTCCTTAAAGAAAGCCCTTTCCCAATATATCATTTCATCTCATGTATGATCAGTGTCCAACATCTGTGATGCCTTAGCAGTAAAAATGGGCGTTAAACACTATTTAATTTTTTTTTTAAATCTACAAAATGGTCCGTGACGACGACGCTATGACAACTCGACTTCCTCTGAGTAATTTTTTTTTATTTATTTATTTTTTTTTATATTTTAAGTTCTGGAACAGAAAGAAGTCACTGTTATTAAACCGAGGAATGGGGTTGGATCAGGTGGTGACGCTTAGAACTAAAGTTCAAATCCTGCGGCCAACTAACCCAACTGAGATTTTCCGTTAATTTTCAAAAAGGGCAAATGTCACAGATTTACCTTCCATTTCATTCCACGTTTCTATATGTCTGCGACTTTTCTCTGTTTGTGAGGTCTTCCGAGGATGCCCTGACGTTGGATTGAGCACCCATGTGTATGTGCACTATGCGGTGTTTACAGAGGCAATTAGCTTGTAACTTCTAATACTTAAGGAGGATTAATAGTTAAGAAGAAGAATAGGCTGGACGAGGATTCAATTCGAAACACAATTCGTACACTTTTGTCATTGCGATTGTCAATATGTGGGATGTCGCCTCGTCCTGTTAAAAGAGCCACTTTTTTGTGCATCAATTTTCGCGTTTTTTCCCTCAGTTAATTTTTCAAACAATACAATAATGCTCTTATTATAAGCCCCTGTTATTATTTTGCCATTTCTAAGTAATATATCAAAACTATTGCTTGGGAATCTTAAAACAAATAAATAAGTTAAAAAAAAAAAAGCACAATGCCATCAATTGACAAAATGGCCGTTGTGCACAACGTTCATAACAGTTGCAGTTGGGCTCTGGAGATCACTTTATTTTCAGTGTATGTACGGCCACGTTTGATTGTCGAAAAATAAACTTCGATGCTAGTGCACTTTCCAAATTTACTTTGATCTACACAGTCAATCACTAATTCAAATAAAGAAAGTTTAATTACTGCATAGAACCCCCCTCCATAATGTTGATGGTAGGTGCTACATTAGTTTATTCAGATGTCTGTCAAACGATAACTAGGGTCACATCTGCCTGAAACGGTGCCATTGGATTGAATTGGATCGGATCCAAATAATATCGGTGCTTCATTCTGGCGGCTAGTGCCTACGTCCCCGTTGGGGCACCTCCGAGAGTAACGAATAATGTGAGAGAGACACTAGGCGGTCAGAATCCAGGGGCGGCGAGACATGGATGCAGACGTGGTCCCTAATGTGTTTCCAGGTAGAGCACCCGATGCCGGAGGAGCCTCTAGAAGGATCAGGGCAGAAACCTTCCCAAAGCGCAAGCCATTGTAACACCGCACACAGCATCAGGCCACCTCGCCTGGCACTTTCGAACCAACGAAATGGAATTATATGAAATGGGAGAGAGGAAAATTCGTGTAAATGAAAGATGCAACTTCGTATTCGCTAAACAACGAGAGAACCACGAAAAAATCCAAGGTCAAGATGTTGAACGCGAGACCTCTAAATGCTACTCCAAACCATTATCGCCTAATCCATCCCGCTCAGTCTGTGCCATAGACCGTTACAAGAAAACCATTGCTAATAATGAATTTTAAGATTATTTTCAAATTGCTCTTGTATATCCATCCTTCCTTTTTATTAGCTTCTACTCAACAGTGGACTTTTTAAACCTTATTTTATTATTGCTAAACATTATCAAGTAAATTTTTTGTCATTTTAACAAATTTATAATGAAAAGTTTGGAAGGTTTGAGGAGTGTCGAGAAAGGAAATAAGGCTCCAGAAAACGTTAGCACAATAAATCAAGTCGGAAATAAGAAGACTATAAACCAGTTAAATGATCAACTCCTATATAGCTGGTGATTAAAGTAGAAGCCTGGGACTTGAGTACTCACTCGTACCTTATGAGTCTCTTCTTAAGGCATAAACCTCTCATAGGAGGTTCGCGATTACTTCCTGGTGTATGGCACGGTAACTCAGTTGGTTAGAGCATCAGCACTAAGACTTAAAAGTTTCGTGATTCGAATCCCGGCCGTGACCAGAATTTTTCAAGTGTGATTCTTCTTATTTTACATTAACTTTATGTTGCGATGTATATAGTTTAATCAACAGTTCTGCGAATCCAGTTATCGGCTGCTGCGGGAGACAGTTTTTCTATATTCTTAATATTGGCGAATTTGTACGGAAACCATGTTAAATGCATGTGGCTGTTCATATGTGCTGAACTTGTAGCGCCTTGCATATAATTAAAAGAGTAGTTGCATCATTCTTTGACACTGACCCGATTATCTTTAGAGAGATGCATTTTTATATCCCGTTCCATAAGCGTGCAATTGTGGTCATTTCCGTAAACACCGAGAAGCTTTGTTATGCTCTCTTCGGGACCGAGCGATGCTGTAGTTACAGAGAGTTTAACTATGCTGTTCGCGAAGAGCTCAATTTATTTACAGAACATTAACCCAATGTGTTAGTACTTTTTTATATAGATAGGTTCTTCCAAATACTGAGGAAATTTCATGCA
This sequence comes from Metallyticus violacea, assembly GCA_030762175.1. Taxonomy (NCBI): domain Eukaryota; kingdom Metazoa; phylum Arthropoda; class Insecta; order Mantodea; family Metallyticidae; genus Metallyticus; species Metallyticus violacea. The sequence goes on along the minus strand of CM060831.1, from coordinate 29,335,704 downwards.
ACCACAAAGCATCTTATTGCTGCAATTCCTTCGCTGCCTACCTTCACCTTAAACTTTCAAACTTCTAACTCATAAAAATCTAACTAATTGCTAAAACAGTTGCTTTATTTTACAGCTTTTTGCATTTAACTTTCCCGCTGAACGTCTGCCATTGTTGTTGCTGTTTTTATTTATTTTTTTAATTACATTCTCACTCAAAAGAATTATTTACCAAGGATATTCGCAGAATATTTTAATAGGTCAAAAGAGTAATCGTTTTAAAGAGAGCATTGCTAACAATACATTGTTTGGATTACTGCTTATTATAATATAAAACATACAGCCAAACATTTTAATTTTTTAAATTTCTGAGCAAGATGATGATGATGATGATATAATAATAACAACAACAACAACAATAATAATAATAATAATAATAATAATAATAATAATAATAATAATAATAATAATAATAATAATAAACCCTTAAAATTTGGGACGAGAAAGGTTGCTATAGAATTCCGCCCTGAGGATTGCCCTTTGTCTTTATATTTGTCTATTTAGATTGAACGTGCCTGTTCGTATTTTTTGTCTATTATTAGGGATGAGAATTTTATTTATGAGCAGATTTTATTTGAGAGCATATTTGTTGCTAATGTTTAGTACATAGACATTTCAGCGAAAATTAATTCAAAAATAAAAGTTGATAAAGAATATGAATGCATATTTCAAGGTTTAGGAAATATTTGTTTTCTTGGAAAAGATATGAGAATGTTGTGAGCTGTTTTTGTTTGTTTGATTTTTTATATGCAAGAGTGAAATGATGTGTGTAAGGAACCTAATAGTAAACTATTTTAAAGATTGCTGTTTACTTCCATTCCTCGCTAGAAAAAGTCACGTAAACTGAGCAGGCAACCTATGAAGTGTATTATACATGCTGTTTTCAAAATTAAGCACGATTCGAAACTTTTCCCTTATATTTATTGACTTTAGTGCTCGTAGTTGACAGGAATGGTGTTTTCTGAGACACGATGATAAGAACATGCTGGTACGCAGTGTATTAAGGAAATCGTTTAATTCTTTAGAAGAGAGCTAGAAACTAAATGGGGGAAAGCGAAAGCTGGCTCCTAAATCATTGGGTGAAGGAGAAAAAGTTGTGGTGAAATAATAGTCTGCAATGCAAAGAACAAACAGATGATTTGGAACTTAGAAGTGATTAACTCTGCATGAAACAAATATTAATTTTGAGCATTTAAGTGACAAGGGAGCTTATAACAGTTATATATATAATATCATCTTATTCTTTTGTTGTTTGTTTTGCTTAGTTTTTCCTAATTAAAATACGAGAAGAAGTCGGCATTATTCTATTGAAACATGCATAGGAACACACATGTTTCAATATTAATACCATATAAGACTGTGTCCTTTTAGACATTTAAATTTAATAGAATATTTAAATTATTATTTTGAATGGTTTTCAAATATAAAACTCTCATTCCAGTTATTATACCATCTCTTTACATTGTGAATTATTGCCATATTTTTGCGGTTTATATTTACCTGTTTTAAATTATTTAGGTTTTATTTTTCTTCTTAACTTCTATTATGTATTTATTTGTAATATATTTTTGGTGTCTTATACGAAATATCTTGGTCTTAGGATGACGACCACTTTTGCTGACAAGTTGCAGTTCTCCATTTTCTAATTAGATACAAATCAAGTGACGTATCAGCTAAGTGCTGTCTATTCTTGTTACAGTGTATGATTCCTCAAGTCATATACCCTCCGGTGCACTGGAGGGCAACATTCAACAGTTGGGGAATTATGATCAATGTCTCGCCGTGAACGCCGGAGATTTCCATGGCCAGTACTGCTCCATTGCTGTGCAATTCACTATCAACAAAACAATGGATTTCTTCAAAGCACTGATTAATGCATCGGTAATTATTACTAATCCATTCAGCACTTTAAGAATATGCCATGACGCTTTACTAGATACAGAAGTTAACATCTCGTTTGTTTGCGCAGGATGTGGAATGGGAAGAATCCACAACTACTACATACAACTGGGCGTTCTGCGTGCCTTCCTCTTGTGAACACGAAGACCTCGAGGAGGATATGAATCGGAAGCTGAGCATTCTGGAGCCAAGTCGAATAAAAGTAAACTGTCATCAAAACCAAAAATGGAGCTTCAATGCTGCTGAAATTGTGATGCTGTGAGTCTTTTAGTACTAATTAACAATTTTTACAATAAAGATTTTAATGCGTAAAGTCAAAATAATTCCTAATAGCTGTTTAAAACTATTTAAATATACTTTTCTTTATATTCAAGATCAACATTTTCCCATAATTTCTATCAACATGTGCATGTTCCATTTTTAATGAAGATTTCTTGGTGACCTTCAACATTTGTATGATTTTACAAAAACTTTCCTTCAATATCGACAAGTCTGAAGTGCAATATAATCAATCAAAGATGAAACGACTCTATATGCTCCGTGCTTTATGAAGCATCGCTGAATTTTTTTTTTTTTTTTTTTTTTTTTTGAGATCATGAAAGTACAGTACATAATATAATTTTATGACAATGCGATAGTTTATTTTGAACACTTATAAATTGAACCGATGACCTGCATTACCACACAAATTTAGTTGAACTAATTTTGAGAAAGTCAATAAAAACTGAATATCTTGATAAAATGAACTGAATACAGCGCTTACGAGCGTCCCCGAAGTTCTCCGATTGACATTTAACTGGCGATGACTAATTTTTTTTGGTCAAAAGGTTTACAAAAGGTTAGTGACTAACTTTTTTTTGGTCTAAAGGTTTACGTTAGTACATCTTGGGTATCCTGCAGCAGTTCAAATGCAAATGCGCATGGGATATTGCCAGAGGATTTGGAGCCTTTGCCACGGTAACGAGAAGGCAGTATTGGAATCCATCGTCACAATGGATGAAACTGTGGCCCCATACTATGATCCTGTTCCAAAAATAGGATCATTAGAGTGGCGGAATAAAAGTGAAGTACTGCATAGAAAGATTAAGGTCACGCAGCTCACGAAGAAGACCATGGCGACAATTTTTGGGGACTGCAGAGGAATTCTAATGATATACTTCAGAGAAAGTACCACAGCGGGAAGGGAAAGTACTATACTGAACAAACGCATCAATTGCGTATTGCAATCAAGGAAAAGAAGCTTGGAATGCAGAGTTGAGGAGTTCTACTGCTGCACGACGACGCAACATTCACACGGCTGATTTGAATGCATGAGGCTTTCAGGAGCTGGTTCATCCACCATACAGCCCAGACCTTGCCCCAGTGACCATCCTTTTTTAAAAATTTAAATCTGACATTCGAGGGCGGAGATTTATAAACAATAATGAGTTGAAGGATGCTATTTGCTAGCATTTTGTGAAAAACCTATTAACGCAAAGACAGATTACGTTGAAAAATGATCTATATTTTAATTTTATCACCTACCTAACTTGCTCAGGCTGGAAACTTATGTACTTAAATTGCTTGTTAAATCTGGTATGTTGGTACTGATCTAATTGTTGCAGAATACGTAGATAGTTCTCATTTTGTTTCAGGGTTGTCATTGCAATAACGGGTTTGCTGTTGATCTCCAGCACGTGTTACGACTTGATCATTCAATACAACATAGATACGGAATATGGTAAGAGATCTATACCAAGGTAAACACTAGAATTTAGCTTCCTCAGAATTATTCTTAAGTCAAAGCCAAGTCGAAACTAAGTTCGCAACATTTGGAGAAAGAGAGCGGGAAAAGAGTATCTGTATCGAGTATATGCTCTAAACTGGGTGTAACAATAAGGTGCGGCCACACTTTCAGAACACATTCCTTACACGTTAAAGAAGAAAAGATATTATATGGCCATGGGTCCGGAAATACTTTATTTCCATGCTAGAACTCTTTTGCTAAAACTGTTCATAGAACATTAACCATGGGAAACACACAGAAACGGAACATACCAGCATACCACATGAAACTTTTTCTTTCATGAAATGTTCAAAATGTCCTTGGTTGAGTCTGGTTAAGTTTTGTAGTTTTACGTTCACCGCCAGCGCTTTGTGTTCCATTTGAAAGAAGATAATGTTGATGCATGTATCAATGATGGCGGAGGCCGCCATTGAATCCCATTAATAGGCACCGGAATTTTTAGGCTCTTAGCATCCAGTTGGGTACGTTCAAAGACAGGCGATGAGTCACCGCCGGGAGGTAAACAAGAATTGATGAATGATGGGTGTAAGGGCAAAGGGTGTTTTGTAAATCGTGACCTATTGTCAGCTACTTATTGTTTACATTCCATTATCAACATATTTCATTTCTTTTCATTCTGGTTTTATTGCTTAGGAAGGCCGATTCCTATCCATTACACACCTCGGTCAAAGTGACAAAGCAGTGAATGATAGGAAAAAGTGCGAGTCTAGGTTTTTTTTTTTTTCCCCTCTCAAGGATTTATCCTAACAGACTATTTGAAAAAAGAGTAAAACGATATTAGAAGCCTATAGAGCAGATTGTTGTTAGACTGTTAGAGAGATCGTTTGAAGGGTAAAAGAGTGGAGGGAGCCAAGATTGGCGAACAAGTAAGTGTTAATTCATTAGTGAAACGCGCCGTTCCACACATTGACGGTCGCATTAACAAAGTGTACGAATTGGGTTTGAATTAATTTAAAACTTCCTTGATTATAGAATATGTTTAGATATAACGATATTTTGCGAAAAAATATTTAAACTGAATTTTCTATAAAACAATTATCAAAAGGCTATACAATGAAGTAATTTGAATTACGGCGCCTGAACTCTGCTGCTTACTGGGGAAGTGCACTCACCGAAAAAAAAAAAAAAAAAGGAGATAGAGGTATTTTTATTTTAGTATTTATATTTTTAGTGAAAGCATAAAATGACATGTATTAAAACTGATGATAATGACTAACAACCTGTGATACATGGCATGTTGAAAATGATGCCCCTCGGTGACAACACATTGCCGGCATCTGCGTAGGAAATTCCTGTATTTCATTTCATTTTTCCTCTGCAAGGAAAAACATTTTTGTTATCGAGAAATCCTAATGGTTAACATTTTCTCTTGCACTAATTATAAGGACATTTTCTTGTGAAACGTCTCACCACTTCTCTGCAAGAATCTTTTACACACAGTGCTGTACATAAACATCCATTCTTTACGACTATATTTGTGTAGTTATATAACTAGCGAAGAGCAATAAGCACATAATTTACACACAATGTAACATAAAAACGCAAAACTACTTGCTGACAGTCTCCCTCAAACCAATTACAAGCTGCTATCTGTGCATGCATTATACCGCTTTTGAAGCTGCTGGAATCCTCAGTACTCGGCTCCATTCTGCCTGCCCGTAATTCAAATAACTCAATGTATGTTCTCTCGCTATGTTTCACTGGAAAAAAGTGTGAAAGAAACGGAAAGCTTTTCTTTCGACATATTTAATATTAATGGAAAATGTCAATACTTAAAAAATAATTACATTTATAGGTTAACATTCCTTATTTTTATCTTCACGTTAGATTGTGCTCACAACATATACGACTGGAAACAAAAACAAAACAATAAGTGTTTCAGCTTATTGTTGATACTAAATAAGAGAATTAATTTGACCAGTTTTCGAAAACTTATTTTCGTCATATCTTTGTTGTTGGGAACTTTGGGTTTATTTCCCAAATATAAGTAATACATTCTATTTCTCCGTAGGCCAACCTTATAAGATTCCAAAGATTTTCACTGCTGCAGTTAGAACAGCGTACAGATAGATTAAATGTGCATGAACATTGGGATATCTTGACTTTTTTGACATTTCAATTTATGAAATGAAATGGATTGATAATAATTCAGGTTGCTTTTATCGGCGTGTTCTTGTTTAGTACCTTATCACACGGTAATACAAATGTTTTTAAAGTCATGCCAGAGAAGTGTCATTAAAAATCCTAATATATCGGATCTTTCAAAAGTAATCTCAAACTATTCATCGCTACAAATATAATAGTATTTGTGATAGGGAAAAATAAAACCCACTGCATTGTGCAAAAAACTGAGTTTGGTTTTTCATTTGTTCCTTTTTGCATTCCATAGTTATCATTTTGTTGATTAAGTCATTGATATTATTAATATTGCTATGGAATTTAATGTGAAATCAATAGATATTTACCTCAAGACCTGGGAAATTTTGGAACATGTAAAAATTTAAGAGATTATCGGAATTTAATCAGGAAATGGCACTTTTAATCACTTAACAGCGGTGATTGAAAGTATGCATGCTTTTAATAAAATTACAATAGACGTTGGCGAAAGGATAAGTAATAAAAGGAATCAACCTAGAGTATAAACAGAAATGTCTGTTATCGCCAGCACTGTTTCATTTGCATATTGAAAACAAATCTAAAGAAACAAGAACAAGAACAATAATGAAGAACTAACAAATTATTTGCAGAAGATCAGTTGCTCGTGAATGTTTATTTATTTAACAGTGTTTAACGCCCGTTTTAACTACTGAGGCATCACAGGCAGTGGACACTGATGATACATGAGATGAAATGATAAACTGTGAAAGGATTTTTTTAAAGGAAAGAACCGCTCCAAACTTAAGTTTTAGGGTACCCTCTGGGTATTTGTCATTTATGAGGACTGAGAAAAACCGGGAAAATTCCTGAATCAGGGAGGAGGGTCCTGAACCGCAGACCTCCTGCTCACGAGTCCGTGTCTTAACGACCTTGGCCACACGTGGCTGTAAGTTGATGAAATCTGAAGAAACTGTTCTGTTGCTGGTAAGAATAAATCTTGAAGACCATTGTTAATTTGAATCTGCTAGCACAGAATAATGCAAAACTGTGTATCCCTGGTTCGTTAACGGAAATCTCTCGCATTCACTTTAAATGCGAGTTCAAATGGTGAAAGTGTTTACACTTAAAGAAAGTGACAAACCGGAAAGAGTATTTTGTAGCAGAAAGTGTGGGTGTGCTGAACAAGTCAATGGCAAATATATTTCCAATGTTTTGTGAAAACCGAACCCCACTGTTTGCCCAACACAGTGATGTTTTATTTTTTTTTTTTCATTATATTATTTATAACACTTTAGAGTTGGATGTGTTTTAGAAAGACTTTAAACTTCTACCATGTGATCTAATTCTACGTTATTGTTATACTTAGGGACGATTGAGAGGCTGCTGCTCTGCTTTTCCATGTACAAAAACGGCAGGACTCTCATGGGTCTACAAAACACTAGCAAGGACCAGATAGCCTGTCTACATGGAATGAGATTCCTCTCCATTGTCTGGATTGTATTTGGCCACACGTACTACATGATGACCACTAGTCCCAACATAAATCTACTCTTTATTAAATATGTAAGTACTCTTCTGTCATTAATCGTAATTATGGGCCAAGTTCAAGAACACAACGGGGGCTGCTCGACAAGTTCGTGCAAAAACAAAGAACACATCCCTTTCTTTTAAGAAAAATAGATTTATTCGTCAACAGAACCTCCTTTCAAATCCAAACATTTATTTCAGCGATTATCTAATTTGTTTATCCAACTGAAAAAAAAAAACCACTACGGGTGGCCGAGGTGTTAAGGCACGGACTCGTGAGCGGGAGGTCTGGGTTCGAATACCGCCAGGACCGTCCTCCCTGACTAAGATTTTTTCACGTTTTCCTTCGTCCTCATAAATGGCAAATGCCAGGGAGGTACTCTAAACTTAGGCTTGGAACGTTTCCTTCCTAAAAATAAATCCTTTCCCAATATATCATTTCATCTCATGTATTATCAGTTTCCATCGCCTGTGGCACCTCTGCAGCAAAAACGGGCGTTAACCACTATCCATTCATTCCAATTGAAAAAAATTGCCATTTTTTTTTTTCAGTTTTGCAAAATATGAATTTGTTACGGCGCCAACTTCGTTTGATGCAAATTTCTGTCCTACTGGCAATTTCTTCATGTTTGGGAACAGAAAGTAGTCCGAGGGAGCCAAAACCGGAAAGCAAGGGGGATGAGAAGGATTTCATGCTTTTAAATTCAATAATTCTGAGATCGCAATTGCACATTTCTCCGCTGGTGCGTTATTGTGATGGAGCAGACCTTTTTCATTGCCAAATAAGGACAATTGTTCTTAATCGCGTTGTTTAATGCCCCAAAAGCATTGTGTAACTTACCGGATATATTTTCCAAAAAGCAAATTAAAATTATGTCGTGGCAATCGCAAAGCAAATCCTCCAACATCTTTCCTGCAGAGAGGATTGTTTGTGCCTTCTGCAATTGTAATCCACTGTTTTGACTTTCATTTCTGGATCGTAGTGGTGGTTCCATGACAATCTCCTTAGTGTAGTGGTTACCGTTGTTGACTGCTGGCCGGCAGACCCGGGCTCGATTTTTGGTACGTAATTAGAAAATTTCTAAGTTAGGGAGGTCTGAAACTGGTTCCACCCGGCCTCGTGAGGACAATTCAGAAGTTGCCTAATGAGAGGTGGCGTTCTTCGATTACGAAAGTAGCGTGACAGGCGACCGGCGCGGTACCGACATGCTGACCACATGCCCCCCCCCCCCCCTCATCAATGAAGATGATAGACGGAGTTGGAGGAAGCAGAGGTCGCCGCGGCAGGCCAAGGCTCACCCCGGGCTCTAACGCCAAATGTAAGGAAGAAGAAGAGGTGGTGGTGATTCCGCGTTTCTTCCACTGTCACATACTGCCTACGAAATTCACTTGCATTCAGTTTAAACAGCTCCAAATTCTATCCGAAAGTGACAACTCGTTTTCCTTTCTAATCAATCGCAAACGCGGCACCCGCCTCGCCGATAGCTTTTTCATTTCCAAATGATTGTGCACCCATGTCCAGAAATGTCCATTGCTTCATCAATCTCCAGTCGCTCAGCATCGTTTACATTTTTTTCATTCATTTCGTGAGTCGTCCGGAACTGTCCGCATTGCTTGTGCTCGTTCGGCTACGTCTAAAATCGCTAAACCATTTTCACCATTCTAAGTAATTGTTTAGATTCGTCGCAATGTCATCCAGCTTTGCCTTATTTTCCGTGGGCAAATTTTCGTTAATACACGAAATTCGTATTTCTCCATTTTAAAGCTTGTTTATAAATGGCAGGAAAATGGCTCTCAAACAGAAATTAAGTATCGTAACTGTTCATAACCACGCAGGTACATCATTCCTCAACAATCACGCGATGCTGAAAATAATCTGGTGCTACCACCTAGTTTGTACGCACTTATGAACAGCCCGCGTACCATTCATTTGTATTCTTGGCAATGCCTATTCTCAAGCTTTGCCCGCAAAAGCACCTGCTTTACCATGAGGATGTCGATTGTTAAGCAGCTTGTTGCTGAAATGTTTCGTTAAGATCAGTATTATTATTTATCACATATAATATCAAAACGAAAAGAAATGTAATGTACGTACTGAAAATACAATTATTGTTGCAATACTTTTTATTGTTAAGCATTACTTTACAGTAGTTTTATTATTTATATACTATTTAAAATCGTCAGGTAAATCCTCCGGTCTCCGCTCTACATACAGGAAGAAAGGGGCCAGTTTGAGCACATGCTGTGCCGATGAGCATTCTCTTAGATATATTTTACATTTAAAAAGTTATGTGTTCATAGCAGCCAGTAAACAGAGATGTGACCTGTTTTATATGCATCTGCGTGTAGCAATAAACAAGGTGACCATGAATCACTTGCTCCCTGCAGAAGAATGCCTAGTTGTAGAATGAAATAAACAGGAACCTAGGCAATAACATGTTCCTTTCAACTTCACAAAAGAAAAAAAAGTTCATTTCACAATTACACAAGTAATCCTATTCTGACACCCTTTTCATAAATGTGTTTTACTATTATTAATTTTTACCCTTATTGCAATAATGAAAAAAATACTTCAAGTAACATTTTTTCTTAATGTTCCCAAAGTGGTGAGAATTAGACATTAATTTTATTCTCCCTGCTTCAGTTAGTTTAATTTATTATAAACTGCAATAATTAAGCAAAGTTTATCAGCAATAAGTCTCATTCTGCAATGACAAGGAAATCGCCATTGGTAAAATTTGATTCTGCTTATCAGAAACGCAATTCAGAGTCTTAACAGTATTTTATTTCAAAAGTATTAAATCGAAACCTGTTCATATTGGACTTCTAAATCGTACTGTTGTTATGGAGGAAACTTATACGTCTAATTTGCTTTTTGCCATCACAGATCGATCGAGACTTAAGCAAGATGATACTGATGAATGGTACATTAGCTACTGATACCTTCTTCCTAGTTGGAGGCATCGTTCTGGCCTATAGTTTTCTACGCAGCAAGGAAAGAGGGCTACCTTTCAACATTGGAATCTTCTATCTACATCGATACAACAGGTAAATAGCTGTCATGTTACCATTTATTTGTTTATTGCTAATGCACACGAACTATTATTAATATGCCACCGGCGTTATTTTAAGTGACACACTCAAAGGAACACCAAATTTCAAGATTGGAAATCTGGATATACTTCACTTTAATTCTTGCCAATCAATACTCTGCATAAATACTGTGATGATGATAGTTCGTGTCAAGCATACACCCATGTTTAATACTGGAAAAGAAAGTACACATTAAACACAAGAAAATAATACAATTCAGTAATGATGTAATCAATTTATATTTAGGCATGATCACTGGCAGGGTAGGTATTATTGCCACAGCTCTAAACACCGGTTGGAATTGACAAACGGCACAATTTATTACTTTTAAATTAGTCATAGAAAAAAAATTCACAATCCACAAGAAACTCGGCATTACCAAAATATGGAGTTCGTTGTTTTATATTTTTATTCGCACACCTAGCATTTTCAAGTGTGTTAGCTTTAGTTATCCCAATGAAAACTTTTTTGATATTGTTACAACAGAGAACAGGAATCACAAATTAAGTTTTTTTGAAATTATTTGCACTTCAATGCAATCCCATTAGGCCAAATAGCAATAAATGTTGTCTTGATGTATTGTAAAAATCTTATTATATTTCTTAATTCTTTCACCAATATATGCCAAAACAGTCAATTCTTCCGTCATGGAGAAATTATTTTTGTAAACTCATCAGCAGGTAATCTATCATAACTTAAAATGCGTAAATTATCTATTCCCGAATGACTTCACTTTTCCTATTGTAAAACCACGCGCGAGAAAAAAACAAATGAAAGCAGAACGCAGAAAACTAATTGGGCACTAATGTAGCACTTATAATAAAATGACTATAGTTGAAAGAAATGTAGAAACAAAACTTCTATGCAATGTTAAAAGTGTAATTGTATTTTTCCACTGACAACACACAATCATGGTGGTTCAAGAACTGGCTTTTTTCTCGTCTGCATACGTCTGTGTGTTTACTGTTTATATCGAACGTGGATATCTAGTTGGGGCTATTAGTAGCCCATGTTAACAATTTATGCCAGAGTATTGACAATTATAGGGAATATTAGGAAATTGTTTACAATAGTAGGTTTTGTACTTTTTTTATTATGAATATGATTCAATGCACATGGTTTCTCTCAATATACGCCCCACCAACGTCAAAGCACCGTTGCTATGTTCCTGTTAACTTTATTATGGTGTCGCGGAACCATTGCTTGGGAGTACTTTGCCACCACTCGTGGACAGCTGCCTGATGTTGCAGAGTCCTTCATATTGTCGAATAAGGCATAATCAGAAGGAGCGAGACCCGATTAGTATGATGGGTGCGGCACAACAATGGGCCCCAGCGATGCCAACTTGGCCGTAGTGTTGCTGGTGTGTGGCCGCGCATTATCATGTTGGAGTAACACTCGTGTCGACCACTTCACCTTTCGCCGTTCTGAATCCTGCATCTTAGCAGTGTAAGGGTCTCGCAGTACTTCGCTGATGATAGTGCATTAGCAATAGGTATGCCTGAAGTGCCCTAAAAGACTGATGATCCACAGGTGGATCGGCACGAAATTTCTTGGGTCGGAAACTCCCTGAATGTTTCCATTGTGTGAAGTGGATTTTCTTCTCTGGTGTATGGTAGTGACTTAATGAATCGCCACCACATCTCTAAAAATGCGGATCTTCATTATGCATTTCCAGAAACCGACGATAGACTTACCCGTTAATTTTTCTGTGCCTTTGTCAAATCCCCTGGAACCCAGTGTGCAATTGTGCTTGACGTTCCAGTTCATCAAGGGTTATGCACATATCAGTATAATCAATTCAAACACAACCTGAGTGTTCCTGGGAGTCCGCGATATCGACAGACGACAGTACGAATTCTTGTGTGCAGATTCCTTGTCGCTGGCGAACCAATTGACTCGGTTGTAAACGGTTTTCTGTGCAGTAGGTATTTGACACATACCGCAGACAAACAAGCACCTAAGAATGTCTGCAGTTTTGAAGCCTTCCTTCCACAAAATCCATGCAGTTCATCTTTGTCCATTATAGTAGCCTTCAATCTTGTCCACGTATTTCTCTACTTGACAACAAACGAACAACGCTATTTCGCCACACATGGCTTACAACTGTCATCTAACGTCTGCAAGCGTCTAGTATCAATCCATAGCCCTATGAATGGATGCACCCAAAGATTGTGTGCAATATTCGTAAAACACCGCTATTGTAAATAATTTCCTAACGCCTCTCGTATTAGGGATACAAATATGGGATTTGCATGGGCATGAATAGAAAAGTAAGTTCTGTCCGCCTAGCTATTAATGTGTTTCCTTACGATTTCCCCCTCCCTCCTTCTTAAGTGACACAGTTCCCCACAGCGGGAACTTCAAGACACTGTATTAGGTAACGCGTAAGCCAGTGTAGCGATTCTATTGGCTAACGCTTCATAGTAGTAAGCTTCTGCAGCGACATGTCTTAAATTTTGCGGCTACAATAGCTATATTTCACTGTTAGCTGAGTCTCTCTCCAACTACTTACTAGCAAATGCGCATTACCTAATATGGAACCAAAAGAGAAAGAACTGAACGTTGCGCAGGACTTTCGTTATAAATCTTGTCCACTCATGCGGTGTGTTACATCTCTCCACTGATAATGAAAGAAGAGTTTAGGAGCAGGACCAACAGACCTTAATACAAAGTAAACATGACCACCTATAGGTTAGATGTAAGCCATCCTGTACTATATTATACTTTTTCAAAAACCGGCGTTACGTGTTTATTTTCCATTAATAAATGTGCATAAATATTAAATATTTTATTTTCTAACAAGGAAATACAGAAAACTATTTAAAAAAAATAAACATTTTTATAACTAAATACTTTAGGCATAAATGACCTGGGCTCTTATGCAACATTTTGTAAATGTGTGTGTTATTAAGGCCCTATTAATATGTGTATAAACGTTAAAAGTATTATTTTCTATAAATAAAATATAGAAAACCTTTTTTAAAAATAATCAAACGTGGAAATCTTTTTCTGATTAAATACCAGTATTAGGCAAACATAGATTGGGCTCTTACGAAACATTGTGTGTGTGTGTGTGTGTGTGTGTGTGTGTGTATTATTCATTTCCTATTACTAAATGTGCATAAATATTAAATATCTTATTTTCTAAAGGGAAATGCGGAAAAACCCTGTTTAAAGTAAACAAATATGTAAACATTTTTCTAACTAAATACCAACTTCAGGCAAATATAACGCGCTTTTACACAAAATTTTATGTATGTGCATTATTAATTTCATATCAATAAATATGTATAAAATTAAACATAGTATTTTCTACATATTGTATATTGTACATTATCAAATATACAAAACAATAGTAGGTAAAGGGGAAATTAGTTTGAAAACAAAAAGCAGGGTATATAAAGCAATATATGAAGCAATTTTACTCTATGGGAGTGAAAGTTGAACGGTTCTAAGTAAACATTCTGGCAGAATGGAAGCAACTCAGATGAAAAAAAAAAAAAAAAAAAAAAAAAAAAAAAGTGTTTGGAAAGACTAGAAGAGATCCAGTAAGAAATAGAACAATAAGGGAGAGTTTAAATTAGGAAAATATAATTAGTATAATGGTAAGAAAGCAGCTGTAAGAATGACAGTATAGATTGCCGAGGAGAGTATATGAAGAAGTAGGGGGAAACCAAGATTGGAGTGGAAATAATACATTGGCACAAAGTCATGGGAAGTCGATAAGAGAATTGCAAGAAATGGCAGAAGATAGAGGAGAATTAAGGAATTGGCTGAAGAAACCCAACGCCTAAGAGGCACAAGGGATAAAGAAAGAAGTATTTCCTACAAAGGAAATAGGTATAGAAAATTCTTTTTATAACTAAATATCAGCTTTAGGCAAACATAAACTGGACTCTTATGCAATATTTTGCATATGTATTATATACATATAAAATTATATGTATGTACCTAGTCTAGCCAAGCCATAATTTCTGTTAAAATTTTTTATATCATAGCTCAATGTACTTTAATGTCTCCCCCATATGACTATGGCAAATAGTATCCAGTGTATTCTGTGCTAAATTATCATTTTTCAAAATAATTCCCATTTGTCCTGATACAGGACCTAAGTCTATCGGGTCATTCATCAACAACAGTACGCAATGTCTCAATGGGGAAATTCGTCACTGCTAATTCCAGGGATCTCTTGAGACATTCAGTATTATAGTGCCGTTTCTTACTACAATTTGTAATCCAAGGGGTCAAAACCAGGGCTGCTAGAAGGTCTGTTTTGGTAGCGATAAAATCCGGATATTTTTCTTAAGCCAAGGTCGAGTGAACCTTGCCTTATGGGCTGGTGCAGAATCTTGTTAGAAGATCCAGTACCCATTCTTGAACAAAGTTTCAAGTATTTCGCCACAGGCTCAAGGAGTGTTGTTTCATTTATTTTGACCGTCGTGTTTAACTCATTTTTTTGGCAGAAATGCAACTTTGTGACACCATCGTAGCTCTCTCCCCACCAAATAACACTGAGGCGGGATGGTGGCCCCTCCGGATCTTTGGGACCATTTCACCTTCTTCGTAAATCTTGGCATACACCTTGTCATTCTGGGGCGTGTAACCCTCTTCAATAGTGAAAACTTTTTCATATGTAAAAAGGGATATTTGTGCCGTTGATAGTGTAAAGCCGAAGTAGAAATTTGCCTTTCAGCTTTCTCTGCTGCTTAAGTGTTAGTTAAGAGATGTGAGTACCCGACGACAAGCCTTTAGCTCAAGGTCTTGTCTGAGCAATCTGGACATTGATCTCCTGGAAATGTTCATCTCACGAGCTATCACTGTTTGTTTCCGCACTGGATTTCTCCAAATTCGAGTCGTCGTTGCTTTCACCACTTTCCTGGTCCTTACGGAGCGCAGACGTTTCAGCAATTGTACCAGTTTCATTAAAGCGCTCAGTGGTGCGGTACACAAATGTCCTGTTGATTTTCAGCTTCTTAAGAGTGAGAAATCTTGGGTGACGATTTTCCGACCCTATTGTATGGTGTCGCAGCAACAGTTTGTCTCCTCAATCTATAACTAAACCTTTAAATCTATAATTAAACCTTAGTTGCAGTTGAAGTCAACAATTTTTAGGGTAGCGTTTAGCTGCAAGAACGTTATCTGATCGCCCGAACATCTGGTACAGTGCCTATCAAAAGTTTGTAATAGAACTTATGGCTGAACTAGGTACATGCAAGTAGAACCAATGGGTGGTACTGAATAGATCTTAATAACAGTATGCCATGCAATAAAAATTAGTTCAATTAATCATAGCATTTCGATATTCTAACTTTAGATTAATCCCAGACATATTATTAAAACAATGCTAATATTAAAGGTTACTAGGTATGTACATGTATTTATTCTAGTCCATATGCTTTTATCTTTAGGAAAATGCTCACCTGTCTGTACCATATTAGCTGGATTTACACCCAGCAGTACAAATGTTGAATATGTACAAGCTACATTTAAAAACGCAGAGCTATATAAATTTCTTCGAATTACCACCAAAAATTAAACTCTGTGTACCTCACACGTGATTATCCAGTGCCAAATGCTTGAATACTATACAATAAAAACAGCTCTGTTTTGCTCAGTGTGAAAGTTTAATTAAGGTCTGCTGCAGATGGTCTCGGTAGAGGCTATCCGACATTACCTAACTCGCGATACATATGTACAGTCTTGCCCGGCCGGCCGCACAAGTTTGGCTCTCAGGGCAAATTACTTCAATTAAGTATTGTTCTCTACCCTATAGTTTCTTCAGTATGTACTGATTGTTTCTACATTGAAAACTTGTTGCAGATTGACCGTACCATACGCTTTTATCGTGTTCTTCTACGCGACCCTTCTGTATCACATGGGGTCAGGCCCTCTATGGGACAAAGTGGTGGGCGAGAACAGGGATAACTGCATCTACTACTGGTGGACTAATCTCCTCTACATCAACAACTACGTCGGCGTGGATCGTATGGTAAGTAAAGCTAATATTTCAAATTTTTCATCATCACTAAGCCGCAAATAGAGTTTGTATAAAAATTTGACATTTTACCATTATTTGTTGTTCGTTTTACTGCATTGATGTTATCGAAATATCTATATACACTGGTAATGCGGAACACAAGCTTGAAGCAGTCAGCCTTACGTAACTGCCTACCTGTACCACTTATTTGATTTTTGTTTTATTAACTGTAAAGATTCTTTGGTAATTCGCCGTACTGAAATGTCCAGCTCAGAATTCGCCCTCACGTAAACAAAATCTGAAAAATGCCTAGTCAGATTGGCCGGTAAAGGAATCGCTTTGACCTCTTGAATACAATCTTACATTTTATTCTTAAGGGACTCACTTTTAATAGGGGTGATTACTGCATAGATTCCTTGGGGGGGAGGTACACCGAAAAGTTAAACAATAAGCATACATAAGTCAAAGATAAATGAGAAACGAACATATTTATAGAGAGATTAATGGACAGAATATCCTCCATCTCCACGGGATAAAAACTATGTCTCCTACAACTCTGATTTATAATCAATTATTCAGTTAGAAATATGCACTTGAACTATTTGCTCTACGTGCTGTATGTAAGGGTATTATTGATAGTGTTATTAAAAATGTTTCCTAATTTATGGATCCCTTAATCGCTGTAACAGCGTCTTCCAACAAGACGGAACATCACCATACTTGGCAAAATGCACAAGTGAATTATTAAACTACATATACTACGATAAATAGATTGAACGTGTTGGGCCTATTGTATGGCCAACGCTCTCACCTACCCTTATAGCCTTAGATTTATTTTTGGGGGCTATGTCATGTCTACAACACCTTCAACAAAAGATGACATGAAGCATCAATACAGGCACTATCACTCCATGCATGTTAGCAAATGCCAGAGGAAATCTCCGAAAACAATTACTAAATGTTTAGATGTTGATGAAACTTATTTTGAGTATTTATTAAAATGATGTAAACTAATGGAAGGGTTTATAATCTCTTTGTCTAAAAAGTGTATTTCTAAATCCCCCCCCCCAAAAAAAAATTAAAAGTCAGCAGTTGGTTTTATTCGTACTTTAAATAGATATTGGCTTGTAACACTTATATCCATATATGAGGATCGTTTTGAACATTTAATTAAGTTTAAGTAAATTTCAATGAAATGACTTGAAAATTCATCCAGTGGCATCATTATTGACAAGCCTAATTCTTGTAAAGGCTTGTAAACACAGAATAAAAGTGGGTCTATGACATTCTTCCTAATCTGAGAAAGATAATGTTATTTTGAAGATTTTTGTTGCAATAAATTGATTTATTCCTGAGATAATCACTGTTTTATTTTGCACAATCTTGCAACACAATCTTGCAACACAATCTTGCTACTTGCTGTTAATTCCACAACTGTCATAACAATGAATGAAAGGTTGTTAACAGGTTCTTCCGACGTACTATAAACATGAGATCATTCACATTTACGTACCTGACAGAAGTTAATAAACGTCTTAGGATACGGAGCTGTTCTGTTTGGCAGCCTTTCTCGATAGAGCAGTGCCACAACGATGCGCTTTACCGTAAATAAACCTTTCAAGATACACCGAATTACTAAATTGTATAATCTTACAAACTGAAGTTGTTTCGCATTCAATGACCAACAGACAGTTTACGTTAGCTATTAAAACATATACAACACACTAGTTGAGGATCGCTATTAAAACGCATACAACGTATTTTATTCTTGGGTCTTTAGGCGATGCTACAATTAACGCACAAAATAACAAATTTCTTCAATGTCTATAATTAGAATACTCAAACTTATAATTAAAAAATAAGTGTTAACTTGAACAGAAGAAAATTATCTCGTAATTTTCCATAAGAAATAATCTTCAAATTTCAATGAATTACTTAAATCTTTGTATTTAAAAAGTAACCAATTAATAACATTTGCTCAAAACGCTTCAAAATGAGCAAAATGACACTTAAACATTTTGTTTTATCCATCCTCTATATATTTTTTTAACAGACACGCCCCTCTGCATCTACATTGTTGGTGCCCAATGGACATATTGGCTTCTTGAGCCAATTCTAAATGTTTCTCTTTTATTGTCCATTATACGTAATATCTTCTTGATTCTTAAATTTTCACTTTTATTGCTAACAGTTCATATACGTATACCAGTTTTGTTTGTTTGTTTGTTTTTTTTTTTTTGTATTCTATTGAATGCTCCTTGATATATAACGGAATCCACATCTCATTCTATCTAGCTGAAAAATAACACTTTTTGTTTATTTAGGACGGCAAATTTCCATTTATGAATTAACTCTGCTTTGCTGGAATAACTTGCTGGCACCTTAATAAAAGAATGATTTGCTTTCTGCCATGTGGTTCAGATTTTTGTTTTTTAAATGGGGAAATTGTTATTTTGGGGTATACCGTGGAAGAATGCGCATTTGGATTTCAAAGCTTATTTTATATTTTTTCATGACTTAAACAAATTATAGGAAACTTAAGCTTAACTAAAAATACTGATTTTCGTCGTATTTTCCACTTCAAAGCGCTACATTTTGCCAATTCAATACATAATTTAATAAATTCAATATATATATATATGTGTGTGTGTGTGTGTGTGTGTGTGTGTGTGTGTGTGTGTTTTTCGCGTCCTTCTCAGACGCCACTAATTTTCATGACAAAAAGCAATGGAACAACAATGGCGCAAATGCATTCAGAATCTGGCACATTTAACTACTTTCCGCCATATGGCGAGAGAAATTTCGGATAACGGATTACCCTAAGTTTGAACTCTAGCGAATCATTTAATAGTTTCCCCCCATTATAAGGATAGCTTTCTGTAATTCTGAAATTTTCATGTGCCCATACATACATTCCTAGAGTATCTGAAGCTATGTGTAAGAAAGTTCAGCCTTAAATAAGAGTTTTCTATTTTCATTGCTGATTTGGTCACAATTTAATTTTCAGAGTTTTTAAAAATTATAGTAAATTTCTTTGGATTTTCATTTACATAAGTACTGTATTTTAACTATGTTAAACAATCAGAACTTATTACTACTTAAAATACACATATAGAACATATTATAAAAATGTGTCAATATTATAAATAATTGTTTAGAAAAATATTTACCTTATTTTAGCTTTGGTATGTTATATCGTTACTGTTGGTAGCTCTAACACTGAAATAAAAACACATGGGAATAAATAAATATATTTCAAATTACTAGAAACCTAAAATCGTTTTCAAGTTGCTGAAACAAATATTTATCGACATTTGCTTATCGCTCTATACAAATATTCGGGGATCTTTATTCGACTGAAGTCTATATCTGGCAGACCACACAAATAATTCAGGAAGGATGTGAGCTATTTGCCGAAATTCATTACATAACCAAAAAGTTATTACGCAGGAACTCTACATTTCGCATCATTAAAAAGGACCTTCATATGAAGTACCGGAGGTTGTTGGGATATCTGATATATGGGGGAAAAAAATAACAAAGTTGAAAGAGCAAAAAGGCTCCTTCAGTGGCTTGTTCAAAATGCTCATAGAAATATATCCTCTTTGCTGATGAAAAAATTTTCACGACAGAGGAAAAATACAATAAATAAAAATATCTTAAATTCTTCTCAAATGCTTCTTTGGAATAAAATCGCAAAGTTAAATAAAATTGCGTGACATGTCAAATTTTAGCCTCAGTTCTGCATTTTGCTATCTACAGTTAATGTTATTCTAAGAAAGTTGCATACGACAGAAATGTGTACTGAAGAATGAAATTAATTCATCTTTAATTTACCCTTCTATTGGGTAAATCAAGCAAACATGGCCCTTTTCGTTGTGGTAAACGCGCCGCTAGTAGCGAGTTACAGACAGCGTTCTTGCACAATTATTTTATTCATTTTGATAACAATAGAGTGGAATAAAGTCTCGTCCGAGAAAAAACATTTAGGAATATTACTTATCTTTATACTAGATTCTATTTTTTTAAAAGTCAAATAGGATCCAGCATATTCTATTAGTTTATATTATAATAAGGACCTAATTTCATGTGTTTATTTTCTTGAAATTACAAACCTATAAATATTATAATATAATAGATTTTATTAGGTTATTTATATATTAATATAGTTATACACATCATTAGGTACTTATTATTAAATAGTTGTCTACATTTGTGTCTATTTCTTCGTTAGTAATATAATTACAATCCAATCAGAAAAATTGAACTTAACATGCAAGGGGGTACCCTGAAGTTTTAATTACCACCTTTAAAAATGTTGATAGAAAATTTATTTTGATTTGTGGTTGTTACTCTCTCTATGTAATCACCATACATGTACAGTTTTACCCAGCGTTTCTTGACCCTCCAAATACTTTTATTGTAGAAGTTTGCAGATTGCGCCTTAAACTACTATTCCAAATGTTTTGTCAAATCGGCGATCCCGCAACGGATTTTTCATTACTGGGAACAAGAAAAAGACACTTGGTGCAAGATCGGGAGAATAAGGCGGGGGCTACAAGATCTCAAAGTCACATGCCCTTGCCTTGTCAACTGCAACTTGAAGTGGGTGAACTGGTGCAATGTCAGCTGGGAAACGAATGCCTCTGGAGAGCACACCGCGGCCTTTCTTTTTCACAGCACCTCGCAACTTATGTAGAAGATTGCTTTAGTATGTGTCAGTGACGGTTTGTGATTGTTTGTCCCTATGCAAGGTAATCTGTAAGGATGACGCCTCGACATTCCCTCAAAACTGAGGTCGTAACCTTCCCTGTTGGCTTTTGCACCTTTGCCTAGTTTTTCTCTGGAACTTACTGATAGACCCAAGATTCATCCATGGTTACCAGACCACCAAAAACTTCTCTTCATCCTGTTCCAAGAGCGACAATATCTGTCTTAAAACTTCGCGCCGTGTTTGTTTCTGGAAAGGGGTTAGTAAACTTGGAACACACCTTAGATATGTGCAGTTCGTCATAAATAACTTTCCACACAACATAACTGAGATCAGTATCTTTATGCTTATTTGGATAGTTGCTCATCTGTCTTCCAGGATTAAGCTCACCATCGTCCGTCAATGATGGCTTCCAGGTCTTGACTCGTCTGTGAGGGACATGTGGCCACTTTGGAGATTCCTTTTCCACCTCAAAATAGTGTCATAAGACGGATAAATCGTTTCCATAAACTTCCATCATCTCATCATGAATTTGCCAAACACTGTTACCCTTCAAATGCGAATCTCAATCTACTTCATCTTATGTCGGTCCTGATGGTCTAGTGGTAACCATACTTGCCTCCTAAACCCAATATCGCGGGTTCAATCCTGGACAGGGTCGATGAATTTTTTCGGACATCAAAATCCTAAGTATATCTTCCTTCGGAAGGGAAGTAAAGCTAAGCCCTGGGTTCTGTGTGGTAGATTTACGGCATGTAAAAAGACCTCAAGCCTGAAAGAACAGGCCTCTTGAGCAAAATTTGTCGGCCGTTTCGCGTCCTGAATTGAATGAGACGCTGATAACCTGAGATGTTAAAGAGCATCCGTAAATAAACTAAATTAATCAATCAATTTTCCACCTTACACTTTAGTCACTTCTGGAACAAACTACAATAATAATAATAATAATAATAATAATAATAATAATAATAATAGACACGATGAGCTCAACAGCATTCGCTTAGGGACCAATGATGACACTGACAAAATTTCATCAATATACCACAATAACTTCCGAGTGATAATTAAAATTTTACAATATTCTTCGTACAGAAAACCCCGTTGTACAGATTATATGTTTTTTTTTGTAACCCCCCCCCCCAAGAAAAGCATAAAAAACACTCGTTTATTGTTAATGTTAGAACGTTACACATCGGGTAATCTTTGTTCAAGTGATGCTCGAACATGACAAGCCGACTCTTGTCAATACTGTGAATCGTAAATGTTTGTTGTGGAACATAAAACATAACATGTATTTCACATAGACATCGCTTGCTAATTGACTAGTAAGTAGCATGATCAAGTATGCGAAACGTTCAGCGGACACTTTGCCAGCTGTGAGAACAATGCCACGCGAATGGGTGATGCTTATATACCTTAGGAGGTAGAATAATTGGCTAATATTTTCTAACGCCCATTCACAGATTTTGATGTGTGCTTTCCCGGGCAGCTGTAAAATGATATTGTAAGCTTTTGTAATTTACTTAATTATCTGTAAAACACTAAATGTATGTATTCGACCTCATGTGTAGTGTGTGAACCAGACGTGGTACCTATCAATGGATATGCAGCTGTATTGGCTGTCGCCGCTACTTCTGCTGCCGCTCTACAGGTGGCCTCAGCATCGTTACAAGGTGTTGTCGGGTGTAATCACACTCTCTGTCTTTATACCCTTCTTCGTCACTTACAATCTTAGGCTCACGGCCGCTATGCTTTACAACAAAGAGTAAGTATGTTTTCGTCATTATAAACCATGTAACGTTTTATTTAGTGTCCAGAAAATATTCACACATTAAATGTAGTTATCTTAAGTCCCCTTGAAACCTCAAAACAGTTGTTCCTCATTGACTTCTCTTTAAACTCGCCAACGGTCTATAATTTCCGAATAACACAGAACACAGAACTCTGGGCCCTGATGCGATGCTTCACCAATAAGGCTCGTTCATTATGAAAATGACGATCACACTCAACAACGCCTCACTGTCAACAGAGCAACCTTAGTAAAGTGGCCATGCATGTATACACATTGGCTACCACATTACAAGAACGCGCGGTCCCTCCTCCAGATATTCAGAATTGTAGAATAATTTCCGGGTTTACCTCACGTGTAGTATGACAACGTAGGTTCAAATTTGTGAACAATATATAAAATGCAGTTCTGGAAGCCAAGCTGTGAATAAATTCCGCAAGCACACAACGCACTCAATCTTATTTAAATAATATTTTGCTCTCGAGTCAAATCTGTAACCATTTTCGTGAATGATGAATACTGCCGTGAGACTGGCAGGGATTAGGTTCTGAAGGCGACGTCTTCTTTTTTATATAAGCTGCTTCAGAGGACAAATTTATAACTAAAGCCCCCCTCCACACACACACACACACACACACATATATATATATATATATATATATATATATATATATTGTATATACACGATAAAAACATTTTCGTACATGATATATAACATGTTATATAAAGCGATGTCTTATATATGGGCATTTATGTATTTCTAAGCACTAAAGTCAGAATGAAGCGGAATTATGTTGGTGTTGGATTGAAGATTGAGGTGGGAGGCGTACTCACTCGTCGGTTTTGTTTACCTGCCAGGCGATGATGTTTTATAGCTTGCTTTGTTTTCATTGACCTATTTTGAGTGTACTTAACTTGATGTTAAGCGCTTATGAATTCCGATACCTAATTATATGGCAACAAAACATTCCCACATTCTCTTTCCAGATGCTTATGATTAAGACATTACGTTCACAGGCAAAGTGCCCGCTGCAGTGTGCAGTCGCTGCATGTGCGTTGTAAGTACAGCGTTTATGATCGTTCCTGAAGTTCTCCGGTTGACTCGTAGAATCTGGGGATGCCTCTCTTTATTTTTTGGTCAAAGGGTGTACATAAATATTATAAATATTATAATAAGTATTATAAATATATTTTTAACTTAAAGAAGTACTTAATCTCTAGCACCTTAATTTTTGTAGATCAATTTTTGACATTCCATAATAGTGTCTGAACATTACTGTAACCAAAGTTATTACGAATAATTTCGTAGCACCCAAATAAAGAAATATAAGCTCCATATTGGAGTTAAAAAGCGATTATATGAATCTTATGGAATATAAATAATAAATAGCGCAAATAGTACAATTTGTGGAAACAGTCTTAAACTAAGTTATTTTTATAGCTATAATTTAGTATAGAACTTGTAATTTATGCTAATGTTTCATCATTTTAAAATATGTGTCTGTATTACACTTTGATTTATTTATTATTTCACACACTTTTAATAATAATCAACCGTCACGGATAGTCGAGGTCGTTAAAATGCAGGTTCGTGAGCGGGAAGTATGGGGTTCGAATCCCGCCAGGACCGTCCTTCCTGATTGAGGTTTCTTTTCCATTTTTTCCTCAGTCCTCATAAATGGAAAATGCCGGGGATGTACCCTGGCCTGAGTACGTTAGGCCTGAAACGTTTCCACTATTTTATCAATTCATTTCATGTATGATCATTAATAGTGTTAAATATTTTAATATTTTTGTGTGTTTGTTTAGATGTAATTGAGTAACTGAGAAATGCGGGAATCATTAGATAGAAATTGCAGCTAATTGATTAAAATAATGGTTTGTGTATAGCATTGTGCTTTTAGATTTGATCAGAGCCTGGTCCCCGGGATATTCCAGTATGTTGCTGCTGATGAATCGGGAACTGGGGTTGAGCTAATCAAATGCAATATTTGGATTTAAGTATTAAGAATTAAAATATTGTAATATATTCATAATATTATAAATATGTTGCTAATTACATATTTGTTTATTAAATTTTCATTAGAGTTAGTGCCTTCTGAAATTGCCGAAGGCACTAATCATATTTGCTATATTTTAATTTTAATTTTTTGTTCATTTTGTTATAAATATTTTGTGTAATGATGTATGAGAAATAAATTCATTCATTCATACCGAGGATTGCTAGAAAACGTTAAGTTCTCAATAACCAGGATATATGTAATTCTGATGGGGGTTTTTTTCTGTTGCAGTCAGATCATGTTATACAATGTGTATAAGGAAATGTACTTGAAAGTATACACACGGATGGGCCCTTACATCGTCGGCATTATGATGGGTTTCATTTTGTATAGCATCAGAGAGGAACCTCTTTGCATTTCCAGAGTAAGTAGGCTTTTGTAAATATGTGTAGCTGCTGTTTGTGGTACGTCACATTTCTCTTTTAGAGATGTTTAAATTCCCGGGAGGGGAAAACAAGCCCAAAGCTTATAAAGAATCTTCGCCTCTATTGGTGACATAATTACGTAATATTGTTACGAACTGGATCCTTTGCCCATAAATATCAAATAATTAGCAAATATAATAACAGATAAACATTATGATGGTCACAACTCTACTGAAAATTTCCTTTATAGTGAGATGTTTTGAGATCTCAATATTCATCTCTTGCAATTTTATTCCATTTTTAGTTTTATAAAAGATTTAATTTAACAACTAGTTGTACTTCATGCAGTATTAATAAAAACAGCAAATAATGAGATCCAAATTAAGATAGATGTTCAATGTGATTAATGTTTTATATTGTATACAATGAGGTTATCAGAGTTACGGGCTGTGTACTGGGGAAGTGCAGCCGTTGCAACGGGGAAAGGGGGAGATAGAATCGCAGCGCATAAAGTTAGCATTTTTGTTTTAGCATTTATGTTATTGCTGAAAGCATAAAATGATACTATATTTAAAAATTGATGATAATAAGAACAAGCCTGTATTATAAGAGATGTTCAAAACCATGCCCCTCAGCGGCAATACATTGCAGGCATCTGTACGGGAGATTCCTAAATTTCATCTAACTCTTCCTCCGTAAAAACACGGCGGTTCGGAACACGCTTCTTGTCATTGAGAAATCTGTCTTTCGTAACTTTTTAATAAGTTTCAAACGGTTTCTCTACCGGAACACGATGTCGGGATATTTCCTTGCGAATGTAGTGGTATAAGTAAACAAGAACAATCAATACACAATACATGCAACGAAAACAAAGTAACACGAACACACAACCATTCGCCGACAAAGCCTTCCTCAAACTAACTACAAGCTATACCCTCATATGCACTATAACGACCTTCAGACTGGTTTCTTCTAGTAATCAGTTGCGATCTTCCGGCCCTTAATTAAAATAATATCACTGTAGAATGTTAAAATGATATGTGGCATAACTTTAGGAATGATTCTTCTTATATACACAGTAAAAATAATATATATATATGTTGGTGAGGAAATGCTATTTCTTTTCAAGTTTTGTAAGGTTGTCTATGTCACACTTGTCACATTTTAAAGAATAAGTGTTGCTTCATTTGAGCCACAGATCGTTTACAATTATCATCGTACCTCTTGCGGGTCTTACACTGCCTATAGATCTTGCCATTGTTAAGCATAGTTGATGTGTTTTAATTGCTGAAATATTGCCCGCTACTAATTCCTATTACACCTGAGGATCCATTAACAACTACAAGGGTCATCAAAATAATACATTTTCCTATGTTTAAAACATGCAATCATCAAATAAATATAAAAAAACAATGAATCTGTCGTCGTGAGCCTACCTCTGGGTGGGGAGGGGAAGGCTGCATGGTCAAAAATTGCTTACAGCATTCATAGAAAGTCATGATGTAGGGCGCAGCGAGGGCCCTACAATGACTTTCAATAATGCTTTTATTGCTGTACACAATATTGTTGAACAAAAGCATAGTGTTACTTATGATGAAATACGTGGGATTCTGTTCATTGAAGTTTCATCTAGCTGCTCATCTATCCAGAAACATATTTTCTGACCAATTTCAATGTTGAAAAGCCAGCGCAAGATGGACTCGCTGATGTTTATTAGCAACAGTGGATAAATTAAATTTGAATTATTTTTTAAATTCGCCACAAAGAGGAATATCCAGTCGTTGAACGCATGAAAGCTGCTGCATCAGACAAAACGGTAAAACGTGGTTTAGAAGACGTCTAGCGAAAGGGTTCCCAAAAAGGCGAAGATTGCGCATTCTGCAGGAAAAGTTATGCTGACTATTCAGAGATTTGTTTGTGAACTACATGCCTCACAAAACACTAAGAATGCCGAGACATAGTATTAAACTATTAATTATTTATAATATTAAAGAGCTGCATCGAGCGTAATTTATGTCTCATTCTATAGCATAAAGTTTATTAATTTAACAATTAATAGAGATAGGGCAATAAAGCATAGCTGTTCTTCGCTATAACCTGTCTACCGAAAGCTTATATGTGCTATTAACAAGCATCATTTCCTAATACTTATGCTGGGTTGGAACGGCAGGGAAGAGGAAGCGATAGGGCACTGACTGGGCATGGACGGAGGTGGAGGTATTAAAGAGTGTACATTGAAGCAAACACCTCTATTAAAACCACAATGGTTATAGCGTATTATAAGCAGTATATACAGCAGTTTCATGAACAATTTTATATTACTACTTGGAAAATATTCTTATATTTAATTACTGATCGTTTTGTTTGTTAATAACCTAAGTATCAGGATAGACTGAGAGAATATTTTTCGATCTATTTACCAAGGAGAAGTGTGCCATTTGTACATGGTTTGTTGACATCGCATCTCAGATTTCTTTAGACAAAATAGTGTCATATGAGTGAACACGCATCAAACGTCAAGAGATTGGAATCGTGATAAAGTGACTAGCAGGGACCCAGCCCTTCCCTTGATCTCAGTACATGCTATTTTTTATTTGTGGGGAAATTTAAAACAAAGCCTCGGAATCAATTTTTAACTAATGAGGCTCTGAAAAGAAACCAAGAATGTGATTTGGGAAATAATAAAAGTGAAAATGTTTTAATAAAAATTGGCGTTACTTCTACCACTTACTATGATATTCAGATGATAGAGATAAATTATTAAATAATTATCTTTAATTATTAATTAATTTTATCATCTAAATATTTACCTTATTTATTTATTCATTCATTTATGAATGTGCAGACATGAAGACATTCGCTACATCCACTATTAGCGCGCTTTTCATTCAGAATGTGAAATATACGTAAACTCTTGGTCGGTCCGCCCTGTAGTATTCATTAAAAATTATATTTTAGTATTTATTTTTATGTGTTTTGCATTTTAAGAATAACATGATTTGTTCCTCAAATAGAAAATACATTTACGCAACCCTTGAGGGTGTCTCAAAATGTGTATGGTGTGATGACTCTTGCAGAAGAAAGTGCTTGCAGCATGGCTGACGATGATAGTTGTCAGTACAACTGTCTTGTTGGGGGTGTACCGTTTTTACCAACCAGGCTACAAGTACAGTGTGTTGGAGGCGGCGATGTACGCCGCGTTGTATCGTACAGCATGGGCAATGTGCATGGCGTGGGTCGTCTTCGCCTGCGTCAATGGATACGGAGGTAAGATTTGTCTATTTTTGGGCGATTCCGTGTGCAATTAGACAGAAAATTATAATATTTAAGTTCACGTATTTTAAATTATATTTTATACGACTACAACAGCTTTTAAAGATAATTGTTTATGTAAAATATCCCCAGGTCTAATAGTTTTCAAGATAAAAATTCGCTAATGTTACCATATGTTTTACATTTTTTTAAATAGAGACATAGGTCTCGAACCTCTTGAAATAGAAATATGAATTTAAATCTCATATATTGCAGAATATAAGGATTTGTAAAACATAATCATTAATATAAAAGGTTAGCAGAATATCTGTTACATGCTTATTTGAACGATTTCCCCCAAAAGGGCAATGAAAAATAAAATTATGTCCAAATTGAAAACGAAAGAGACAAATATACTTTTCAGAGTTGTGCTCCAAAGCAAACGAGTATAGAACAATAATAATTTCATATATAAAAGTAGTGTTCTTAACCTGTCTTGCACACAAAGAGTTATCAGTCAGCACTCTCAAGTCAAAGTAGTACAGTTGACTTCTCGCTCAGCACCGCACGACCATAATTCAACAAAATTAATTTTTACGAGTTCTATTTCAGGATTTTTTTTTTTCCAGAGAGAAAACGATCAGCAAATGCTTTGTTTTTACCGTGTACTTTGAGGCATTAATTGAACGTTAATTTATTTATGTCTCCGTTGAATTTTTATATGGAATATGGCACATGCACATTCACAGAATATGTTATCAACTACAATGTCAAATTTTAAACTTCGAATATTAATATTAGAAAACATTTCTTTGGGATTTGTGCGCTTCTAAATTATTGATTTTGACGATACACGATAAATGCATCTCACAGAAACAAGAAAACTAACGGACTTAAAGGAAAACCGCCTTCACACAAGTATATATCGTTTAGTTATGTTTTATATTTGCATTTTTTCCTCAAGGCAATGGTACTCATAGTTTATATAATTTCTTAATGTCCAATTTCATACAAATTGACTCTTTAACAGTTACTCAAAAGAAAGATACCAAATTATTCATAGAAGTGCATGTTATATGTGGCACTTTCAGCGCTTCTCTTATGCTAAACTGGACGTTTTGTTTTTGTTAATTGGTCATATAATTCTTCAACTTCAAAGAACCATGATCTAATGCACCCCATTTCCATATATATTACTTAACTTTGAGATATGGATAGTTTTATATGATTGTTTCTTATTTAATGAGTATACAAAATACATATTAAATAGTGTTGTTCTTGCTATTATTGTTAATGTTTAACCAAGCAATTTTACGATCTTATATTCATATTCATAAATAAATTAAAGTTGCTTAAATGTGTTGAAGTTTATTTTTTTCATTTTACTGATTGTATTGATATGACACAAATGAATTGTTAATTATCAATTGTAAATAGATGACTTTTAATTTTAATTTACCCTATTACGTGTATGTGTTCTTAAACCCTCTACTGAATATTAAACTGAAATGTTTTTTCTATAATTTACTCACTCTGTTAAAACAAATAATAAGATAATAACATTTCATTTCAAGATGACAGAAAAGAATAAATCAGCAATATTAGTTTCAAAACATTTAATAGTATTTAATGCCCATTTACAACCCTAATGCATCACAGATGATAACTGAAATAAATGATAAATTGGGTTAGGAGTTTTTGGGGAGGATAAGGAGGCATTCCAGGTCTAAGTTTAGAGTACTTTCCGGCATTTGCCATAACGAAGGCTAGGAAAATCTGAAAATCCCAACGGTCCTGGTGGAAATCTAACTGCGGCTCTCCCCTTCAAGAATCCGTGCCTTAGCTATCGCTGCCATTCGTATTGTGCCCATAAATAATTAATCTAATTATAAAACATCAGTGGTTCATCACTAGAGTGCGGGCAGTGAAGCTCTTGTTGCTAACCGGATCCTTCAGTGTGCCCGCTTAATGTAATGTAGTTGGAGCGTTCTCTTTTACGCTTTCGGCCAATCTTAGACGTGTAATGAAGCGTTTTTCGCATTATTTGTAAGTGTTAGTGCATTTTATAATGCCAAAAAATTCAGTACACTCAAAATACAAAAAGTTCATATGATTCGTGTATGAAAACCAAATCTTGCAGAAAAGCGAGACTGATTTGTGAAAAAATTCCTCCGTGTTTCTGTATTTCACAGATATGCTGTTCACAGGCTTGTGAATTTGTTAAGTGATACGAGACTATTCTCGATATCAAACTAAAAGTAAACTATTGTGTGTATACCGCAGGGAAACTTGACGAAATAGAACGAATTCAAAAGAAATCTCTGAGAAGACTAGCACAAGAGACATGAATTTTGCAAACCTCGGTTTGGAACATCACAAACGTATTATTATTATTATTATTATTATTATTATTATTATTACTACTATTATCATCATCATCATCATCATCATCATCATCATCTTCATCATCATCATCATCATAATCATCATCATCATCATCATCATTTTTCTCCCGCGGATGAAGCATGGTTGATTTAAAAAGTCATATAAATCAAAAGTATCACTGCTTGTTTTATGCTTAACTGATACTGGAGTGCAGAAAAATCGTTCTGGTTCACAAAATGCCATTGCATGACCAAAAATTGGCGCATGGTGCTGCTGAATGCATACGCGCAAAAGGTCAGATAGCTGCAATAATTCACCGTGATATGAGTGAAATAAAAGTCGGGCAATGGTGTCATCCGTTCATGATATAGAGAAAATATACAAACGGATGAGCGCATACGCCAAAACCTGAGAAAATCGCAGTTTCACAATCAGTACTCTTGCAATGGAATTTCCAAGCATTTAAAAACTGTCGCAGTTTTTCTTAAATATCATTTGCAACGTGCAAGACAGGTTGATAAAATGTTGACTGCCGCGCACAAAAACGAGCTGCACATGCATTTTTGTATTGGTATGAGAGAGTCATAGCGTGACTGGTGATGAAACAGGGGTCAATGCTGAATCAAAACAGCAATCCATGGAGTGACGTCATTCAATTTCACTACAAATTAAAAAAGTCAAGTAGTACTCGGCACGAAATATTATGGCTAGTGTTTTCTGGGACCAAAAGGCTCTCCTGTGGATTTTACGGAGCCATGAACAATTACAGCGAAACTGTGAAACACTTTCAAAGTTCAGGAGTGCCATTCAGAAACGGAGATGTGGCAAGAAATTATTTTCCTTCGTGGTAATGCAAGTTCACCTGCCACCGTGAAAATTGTAAGAAGATTCAGAAATTTCAAAGTGATCATTTTAAACTCCATCATATAGATCAGACCATTTTATTTATTTGGTTTATTTACTCATTCTCTTTAACGTCTCAGGTGATAAGCGTCCCATTCAATTCCGGACGATAAGTGCTCAGAGGCCTTTTCTTTCAGGCTTGTGGTTCTTTTGCGTGCCGCAAATCTACGACACGGGACCCAGGATTTTTACGCCTGAAATATTGACCTCGCCCGGGATAGAACCTGCGTTCTTGAGGTCTACGAGGCAAGAATGGTTACCATTACATCACCAGGGCCGACAGCCCAGACTAGACATCATTCAGTTATTTTTATGTTTTCGTTCACTTCAAGAAATTGTTTTGTTGTTGAAAGTGGCGGTGCTAAAACAGTTTATGAGTGCAGGCGGCGGAGTTGTACGCACAGAGCATCTGAATTGTTCTTCGGCACACAAATTGTTTGGAAAGAAATGGCGATTATATATAAAAGTAAAGAGGACAAGTGCAGTAAATGTTTTTCAATTTAATTTATATTGTGTAATGAATGATCGACCCTTACTTTAGAAATGCGTTTCGTATATCCGACTCAACCGACAGACAGCGTACAAAGTGGTCGTGCTCTTATGGATGAACTTTTTGCAGAGGATTCTGCAGTTCCAGCAGATTTGCATTGTGGTTAATCATGCTACTACCATAAACCGTTTTAGGAATGCGTTAATTTCATTGCATGTTTGTAGTTTAAAGCGTGTGGGTTCGTGTGACGTATCTAAGTCGTAGAATCATAACGTTATTAAAGAACGTGCAACGCTTATAACTAACATTGCGCTTCCTAAGGCTTACTTAACCGCTTTTTCTATAGTGCAATTCATTAACAATAAAATATGTGCGAGAACTGAACAAAATCTACTGCTTTCAAACCAATTTCCTTTACAAATTAGGATTTTCCCTCAACATCCTTTGCAATTACATCGCCAACTGTTCGAGAACCGGAATTAAAAACTTCAGTAATGTCCTTTAGAACAATTCTTCTCAAAGCACTAAACGTCATGTTTTTTCAAAGCTCAACTGGCGACAAGAACCGTGTCTAAGTCAATAAGAAAACTAGAGTGTCTTGATGTGCACAATTACATAACTAATGACGTAACATCACCTGCCTATAATGCCACTACCATGATGAAAGAAATGTAAAAGCCTGTAAGGTTTACTTCAAATTAAATCGTGTCTCCTAATTCCAGTTACTCTTAAATTCAAAACGTCCGTGATGCTTGAACCTGAATTAGATTAAATGTTTAAGCTGTTTGGTGAAAAGAGCTAACTTGCATCATCGCAACAGCTGCCTCTGGTGGATTCAGTATATTCCGCTCGGCAGTTGACAGAAAAGTAACGGATCACGTTTCCTATGTAAATGGTTATTTTAAACGTATTAAAGTCTTCAACAAAATATCACTGTTATAAGTAAATAAGTCGACCATTTTAAAGAAAAGTTGAAAAATTATTTTCTATTGCCTTTGTGTTACTTACTATCTTGCCACTTGTCTTTACAAATAGAAGGCTGCATTATGAGAGTATTGTTGCAGGTGCAGTGAATGCGGTGTTATCCTGTAAGATGATGGTGCCTTTTAGTAATTTGACATACTGCGTATATCTCTGTCACTACATAGTGTTGTATTATAAGAAAGGTACTACCAGGAGCCCAGGATTCGTCACTGATTTCCGTGCCGTGAGTACCTGCATTTACTCATTCAATACTTTCATTAACCTTCGTATAGTATAGGAATACACTAAAACGTTTTGGCATCATGCATTATAATTTTTAGTGATTTTATCAATGTCGTTGCTGTTGATATTAAATCGGGTGTGCTTTGGATGTGAAAATAAATTTATATATAACTGACTATATCCCAGAGAAAAAGGAAAGGAAAGTGAGAGTAGAAAAAGTAAACATTTAATGGAAACTGAAACAGCATGGCTCTATAACACAGGAATACATTGCTTAAAAATATCCAAACTGTTAACACTACTCAACTTTGTGAGTGTTGCATGAACCAAATAGAGTGATTTAATATGAAATTGGTGTGCTAAATCTGAAAATTAATATAGTTTATTGCTATACGTAAGGATTTAAAGCAAATTCATATTAACGATACAATCCAATTTCAAAATAACAAAAATTTCTTCACATAATTAATAAATACAAGAACCTTCAAGTACAACAAAGATTACATAAAAATGAGGAGATGTATTGAACAAATGACGGTATAATATCCACAGGTTTGATAAATATTCATTATAATTTTATTTCATATGTATTTTTCTTATATTTGGTAGCTTTATACAATCATTTAGACTATTTAATCATGTCAATATAGTTAAAATTTTAGGTACATCATAAGATACCAGATGAAAACTCTTAGAGTTTTTACATCAATCTTTTGCAAGCACATTATGCCAATCGTCACTCTTTTGTTGTGAAAGTTATTCTGCCGTTTCTTTTATGTAAGGTTTGAGGATTTTCTCGCATCCAACAAGTCAGCAAGTTTATTGATGTCCCATAGTCCCTGATATTTTATCTTAATCTCACTTTACACCATATGAAATCTTTCCCAAACCTTCACTTAGAGAACCCAACTTTTTAGGAAAGTAGTAAAGACGTGAATGTAAAATTTGAATTGTCAAACTCATTCTGCTACCAAGTTTCTTGAATGCGTCTAGCACTTTGCTCACCACATTATTGTTGTTAAGGAAATTTATATACCGTAAATCCAGCACAGATTTATTTCCCTTAGGAAGGAAGCCATACTTAGGATTTTCATACCCTAAAAATCCTTTATCTTGACGAAGTTTGAACCCGCGAACTATGGTCTACGAGCGGCAAGCATAGCTACCACTGGCCACCACGACCAATTTGCCTCTGAGGGAGCTGGAAATGTATCATAAGCGCAATGAAATCAGGTACCATCTTTGTTTAAAACCTTGGTAAACTGTTTCATTAAACCAAGGCTGATGTGGAGAAGTGGTAGAAAAATTGCGGACTGATGAGGCTTTCGCGTATAACGTACAACGTTTTTGAACCAGCAACCAAGTACTTTAGAGATTGTCTGTCTTCCTGAGTCCAATGATGGTCTCCATTTCATGCTATCCCATTCAAAGAACACATGAATATTTAATGTGACCAGATTATTGGGTGGCCAATAACATGATTGCTGACTTAAAGGGTGTAATCAGATCTGCATATCAGGATCTTGGTGAGGGCTAAGATAACATCCGTCTTCTCCCACTCCTCTACATTCCTTGTTCCTCCTCCTTATTTCTTCCTTATCAATATGAATGATGTAGTACATTCTTCTAGAATTTTACTGCATAATCCCAAACAACACGTTACTGTTCGAGGAAATAAATGGGCATTTATTTTTTGTTTGTTATAAAATTCTCTTTATATATCATATTAACATAGCAAAATTCTAAACAATCAGTACGTGCTAGGAAGATTCTGACCATTGGTTTGAATTTAGATTAATATCATTATTCGAAAAGTATACAACTTTCTGAGGCAATGATTTCATTGTTGTTAATGAAGGTAATACAACTTTTGAAACATGTCTTGCTCTCATCAGAGATCTAATACTTATCATTCTTATAAAAGTGTAAGGTTTTAATAATCACGCACAAAATCACAGAACATTGTATATAGATCAACTCAATGTTAGGCTAACCTCAAACCAGAACTAAGATTAACTTCCAAGTATATATATAAGAAAAATTAAGTTGGTTACTTAGATTAAATTCGATTTCAAACACCGTTTTTCTTCCAAATGCATAAATCCTGTTATATGTCTAAGTATGGAAAGTAAATGACCTGATTTGGTGACATATTTCGTAAATTCGCATGGATGCCCAGAAAAAATTTAATACATATAAACTTGGACAAAAAATCTCGGTTCTGGTTATAACAGTGCTCTTAAAAGAATGGGTTATAAAAGGACAGTTGATGTAAATATGTACCTAACAGTGACAATTTATTTGTAGATTCAGGAATTCTGTGGAAATATATTTATCTCTTTGATGCTGGCTGCCTTAATCTCACTCGCCTACGAGTATCCTTTCATCAACTTGGACAAGATGTTGGTACAAAAAATACAGGGTAAGAAGCTGAAGGTGTTGCAAATTCTATCAAAGTGTAAATAATTCTGCACTAACACTTTGTTAGTTTAACCTTTTTATGCAAACAATAGAACATTTATCTTAATAATTGTATGTCGAATGGATAATCTGGGGCGGAGGAAGATACATTCGGTACTTGGGTTTGCTCACGTTTATTCCTTTGAAGTGAGGGAGATATCGGGAGGCGAGTATCTATAGGGTCCCTAACATGTTTCCAGAAAATAGTACCCCGACTTCGAGTTGTACAAGTCTTAATCCCTTACAAAACGCAAGCCACAATCACACAGCGCCAGCCCACCTCGTCCAAAGACTTTCGACTCTGTAAGAGAACCAAAGCCAGAATGACAGACCAATCGGAAATTGACCCGGGACCTCTCTAATAGCGAGTCCCAAGTGTTATCGCTTGAGCCCCTAGCTCTGTTAATTGCAAGTGTTAATATATTATTTTTTCTAGAAAATTACATAAACCAGAAAGATCTCGGTATTTCATGGAGTTTATACACTGGTCATTTCAAGCATAATTTGAACCATTCACATTTTCCACTCAAAAAGATGTATTTCCTTTTGCCCCAGCACATATTTCACAGTACTGATAGAAAAGCTCGGTACAATAAGATGCTATCCCAAAAATAATTGCCGGGTTTCCAAAATATGTCCTCACTGTTCGCATGGGGTTTTGCGTTCGGCAAAGGCCGGCTGCTTGCCGGTCCTCCAATTTCCCAGCAGTCACCAGTCTGCTTTCGTTCACGAAGATTGCAAGACAGCTGACTTTAGAGCAACCTATTTTTGTGAGTAAATATTATAAATGTATATCAACTAATCGCTTTCGTGGCGAATTTATTCGGAAGTTCCCTGGGCAATTGCCTCCTCCCAGAACTTGTGAATAAAGTTGATACCACTGGTTCAATGCAAACAAGAAACACACACTAAGACGAACGTTTTAACAGAATAGTTTTCAAAATTGTCGTAAATCTTGAAAGTTCGCCAATAAAATAAAGACCGAAATTAGCACAAGGTGTAATTTCAGTGTCGTTTGCACATAACAGCAACAAATTATCAAAACTCAAACCGTACAGGTGTAAATGTATGCATTGTCAATCACAAGGTGATCCCGTAGCACGTGTGCGATATTGTGAGGGTTTCTTTGAACAGTAAACGAAGAGTTAATCGAAGTAAGCTTGTGACCTTTTCAGATGAGGCGTGGTTCCACCAAAATTATCTTTTGAACACTCACAACACTCATTATTGGTGTTCTGAAAATCTAAATGTTATACAAAACAATACTCCTCTTTACGATAGGAAAATTGAATTTTGGTGTGCGAGGACATATTCTGGAAGCCTGTACTTCTGAGATATAACATTTTAAGGCTCTGGGGCTTAAAGTTGCGTTTTAGTAATTCTAAAACATTCCATTAAATGGAGAACACCTAAATTAAAGGTCGTACAAGGCGAAGTCTTTTTATTTAGCTTCTTATTGCACAGATATTTGGAATTGGCTTGGTACGTACAATCTACACACCGCTAACTGTGTTTATTAATTTTGTTACATTAGCTTGGTGCACCATGCACGAGAACGAGACAGCTGAAGCAGAACCTGCAGTGTATGTAATTACAGCTCAAGAAGATTGGAGAGTGCAGATGAAGAACTTAATATACGAAGAGCGCGTGGACAGCAGGGAGAGGCTTCAACCGGAAGCTGCCAATGTGGCAGAAAAATCTGAGCCGGTATGTGCAAGAAGTGATACAGTAGCTGGAGCTGAACCAAAAAGCTTCGATAACAGTGGTTATGTATAAACCGATGTTCTAAAGCTCCAAGTAAGATGGTTACTGAATGTCTTTCATATATAATAGCACTGAAACAATAAAGAAAGCCGGTCTAACAAAATCACAATTTAAATACTTAATATGTACAAAAGTCTTAATATGAAAGTTGAAAATCGTGGTTTTGAAAACTGTTTATGATGCGAATTTTGAATTTAATTGTCACCGTGAATTAAAAAAAAGGCTTACTAAAATATGCTTATTTACTGGAGATTAAGTTGTTTTGTGAATTCTATAGATTCCCAGTACAGTTTCATTCTTAAATTTTTTAAAAATCTATGAAAAGATGCAATTTTGTACTAATCTTTGCTCTACTGTAACCTTTAAATGCCTTTTTCTAATTTTTATAATATTGTTACAAAATTAGAGATAAAATGTTGAAAACTTATAAGCTCTTGTGTAAAAAGCTAATTCAAACTGTATTATATATCGATATAATTGTTTTGTAACTCAGTTGCTGAACTTACCTTTACTTACGTAATTCAAATTTTGTTATTTTTATTTGGACACAAGACATCTATCAGCACCGGTATGACTAAAAGAAACAATGAATTGAAACACGGGCTTTAATTCGTACAAATATTATAAGCGTTGTTGTGTATTTGTACGCACCTCTGTTTAAACAACTTAAGTCACATAACAGCTTAATATCTTTCAGGAAATAAAAAACACATATAAATAACATATATTGAGCTGTAAGACTTATAAAATGTCCTGAGGTCTTAAGGTATTTCTAATGCGAGAAGAGAAATCTAGTCATTTTAAGAGCAATAAAATGCACACAAGTTATTGGTTAACGTTCCTAAAATTAGTTTATTTCGTATATTAATGTTCAGTACAATGTTGCATTTGTGACTAATGTGTTCACTTTTGTGCCATAAGCAAAATAGACACACTATATAATTGTAATACTACGATATAATCAAGTGCCTTAACTTGCCATTGTTTATTGTTTAATGAGAAAGAAATTAATTAATATGAATTTTGTGATTTCCCTTTTGTACTGTTAAGAAAATTTGATTGCTAAAAGAACAAGACAATATAAACTGAATCGATTATTTCAGAAAATGAATACTTTATCTTATAATGAAGATAAAAGAAAAAAAGCAAATATACTTTGATTCGTAGCAATTATTACACACAGCAACATTATTTGATAAAAATATATATGAATAAAACTAACAATTCAAACTAAAACATTTAATGTTATGCAGGTACATACTGAGAATTGATTACAATTTACATTATATTTATTTCGTTGCAAATTATGTGTAGTTTACTCCATTTGTGTAAGACAAGACGAATATACAAAAAAAAAAAAAAAAAAAAAAAGTGCAGTAGAACAGTTTGCGTCGACATCTTTGGTGTTGTTCCTCCTAAATACGCTCCGAGTTGGTACTTTTCATCGAGTTCACTTGATATCGCTGCGATCGCCACAATTAATCTGTGTGGAACAGTTGTTAGACGTAGAAGTTACAGGTTCGTTTATTTAAACGTTAAGTGTCATGAAAATGCACTTTTATTTTCAAAATTGACACGAAATTCCAGTGTTTGTCACTGAAGCGAAAGGCAATTATATAAAACGCCACATTAAATAAAATCAATAAATCGGTTTTTTAATCTGGTTTTTGGTTTTCCTTGTTTATTACTAGTTTCTGAATGACGCCCAAGCATTATTATTATTATTATTATTATTATTATTATTATTATTATTATTATTATTACACTACTACTGTAACACACTACTTTATTTTCTTTCATATATTTATATTTAGCTCAGAAAATATAACGTTTCTGAGTTTTACCGGGATACAAAACAGTTGGGTAAGGAACTGGCGAGAGTATCTATTTTTATAATTACCATATATAACCAATCTCTAAAAATCGCACATCAGTTTTACCACATGATACCTATTACCCGATAAATGTACTGAGAGAAGGAAAGAAGAATGTCGAAAGAGATGCGAGTAATGTTCTGCAAAATTACTACATAAAATAAACCATTGCTCAAGAGCAAATTTCACCATAAGAGCGCTACTTCACATGAGAGCATGATGCCAACATAATCGGCAATGATCACTTAAAATTTAATGTAAATAGTAAATAATTCTGAATGTTTATATTCGGCAATAATTATAATTAGGATTTCGATTGCATAACATTGCTGATAATTATTCGGCTTATTAAAAAAGTAATAATAAATGTTGCCCACTTGTATTCAATAAAGCCATCCCTTAATTTATGGAGAGTCATCTGAAGGAAAATATAGTAGTAAACCCAAGTTTGTGACATGCGCAATTAGAAATAATCTCATGAAATAACCAAGCTCTCCCAATTGTGCCTTCTTATGTTGTGACCAGTGCATACGTTCTGAAATAATCGATTCAATAGTTTTAAATTTAGTATTTATGTATAATTACCAGAGTTACAATGATGAACAGATTATTATTCCGATTCACAAAATTGTTCATACGAGGTAATTTCTAAAAGTTTCCGGACTTATTAACTTGCCGAAATAAAATAAAATTTAAATTTATATCAATTCACTCTTCACACCTATGTATTAAAAACTCAATGCTTTTTAAAAAGACTCCGAAATGTTATGTGCAAAATGTTCTATTATAGCATGTTTCATCGCATTGTTAATTTTATTCCCCTAAGATTCTTTCGTCAGTTTAGAGAAGAGATAAGTCACAGTTTTTCATTGCAGGCTTCATAGCTCTGTATGAACTGGAGCACTGCCATAGACCAGGCGTACATTAAGTCCAAACATTTTAGACTCTTCTTCTTAAAAGTATCGCCTAGTTTATGAAGAAGTGAAGTATTCACGGTGATATTTCTTTCCTTGAAGTCAATCAATCAATCAATCATGCAATCTCAATGACATATGAAGAAACACCTTTCCCATAAACACCATCTAAAGGCTCTTTGGAAATAGTCCTTAAATATTTGTCCAATGAGTAGTTCCAGAGCGTGGACATTTTCAAATAGTGTGCTAGCTCTTCATAGACGGTGCTATCTGTTACCCATGTAGTTTTACAATTGACACGTCAGCTCGGAAACTTTTAGAAGCTACCTCATATTTTATTTAATCCATATGTGTAATAACTTACATTCCTTCACTTATGAAACAGAACTTAGGATTTTAAGAGTAGCTCAAAAAACCAATGAGGACATCTGATGGAATCAGCAGTATTTATGATGGTTAACATTAACGGTACAGCGACATTTTATTGACTTTTCTCTAACTCCCCCAGAGTTTCTGGCTTTCTCTGTAAGAATTTCTCACCTCTGCCCCCCAAAATAATAGTCGCTTTTCCTCAACAGTGTTGTTCGCTGTGAAAAATCAAGTATGCACAGAGCACATGAAACGTGCTTGGAACTTTGGGTAAAGTGTTAGGGATTCTTATCTATTTCGGTGTTCAGTTCAGAACATGCATTAGGCAAGTGCAGTGGCTATTATCTGAAGATTTGTGGATATACACCGGAATACTTTTGTGCATTTTATGTGACCAAAGTATGTAGTTTTCAAACAATGGGAGAAATGAATATTTGAAATTATCAGCGGAGGGACATTTCTGATCAGCTGCTTCGTGGCAGCAAAATTGAGATTTGCAAAGAGAGGAAAGTACTGAGAAATTTGTCACGCAGTTTCTCCTACAATCAACCAGCCACATACACAGTAGAAGAACTTTTTACCATCGCTGTAAAGGTCTTCGAAGATGTTATTGCGAAGACATTGAATAGGTTTTTCTGACATTGCAGCACGCTATGATTGAATGTGTTAAGTTTAAGAACTGCTACACATGCGGAAGCAGAGTTTACAACGACAAGGTAATTGCCTTTAGTTCTCCACTACAACCCCAACATTGCTATCTCAGCCTATGTAGCTGTTCGCCATGCTGAGCGATAAGGCGTCTGAGAATACTGCTAACATTGAGAAAATTGAGATAAACGTTTTAAATATAGGTAAAAACCAAGGGATGATAGCAAGATGAAAGCTGACATTAGAAGTGAAACAGGAATATAAGCATTCCAAACAACACTCAAAAGACATGCATTTAAATCGAAGGAATGCCCAAAGCCCTTTCTGGCGAACAAACATAAGTTATATACCAAATGATTCTTTTAGTACAAAAATCTGGAAAATGTGAATATTGACAGGTAATTACAAATTGGGGGGGAAAAGAAAAAAAAACACTTAACATTGAGGAAGTTTGGCGACTGGTGAAGTTTTGGCCTTAGCCGGCTAATGGTGGTGAGCTGTATTATTTTTAGCAATTCATTGTTCTTTCTTCTCCTTCCTTGCATTATTGTAATTGTTAGTATTGAACGAATTTATTCAATGAAAGTAAAATAAATACTTAGTAAAATACAATACACAGAATTATACACTCTAATCAGTTTAAATATCTTTCTTTCCTATTGTAAGGTCTCTTAAAGATACTTGACTCTACTCCTATTTACCGATACCGGGGGATCGCCCTCTTCGGAATTCCAGAAGAAAACCCCCTACATCCAACCCAATATTCCAAACACAATTATGTATCTATTAATTTAAAATCTTCCTAAATTTTATCTCAATTTGCTGACTCTCTTTTTGATTTACTTAATTATAAAAATCGTCATCTCTAATAATTTTCTGGTCATTTCATTTCACTTCTTTAGCTTGTTTATTGATTCCCTCACCGTTTCTTCCTCGCCTTCCCTAGATAACGTCCTATTTCAACATAATCTTTTACTACATGCTTTAGGACAAGTCCGTTGCAGCACCTCAGAACTGATATTTGCACCGGTTTGTGGGATGAAAACAGATTGCATGGTGGAGGATGGAGAATTGGGCTGTATGGGTGTTGCGGTGAATAATTTATTCCGCTGATCGCTTTCGCCACGACTGCTGCAGACCACTCCCACTCTTCTTCGATGAAACTCTCTCGAGGGCGTTTCGCTGGATTTTGGCGGCTGTGAGCTAGCCGCCGGGCCTAACTGGAAACGGGACTCCGAGGTGACGACAAATAACGCTTCGTTATTTACTTGTTGATGTAGTTTATTCTCCTAACAGGAATATTCGGGGGAACTCGTGTGTCTCGTCGAACTACGGACAAGGTAATCTTGGCAAACGCGTACGTTTATTGCACTGACCAAAAGCTGCAGAGCGCGCAGAAATTGTTAATTTAACTGAATTCTTAATGCAGCTTAATGATGTATCGGCAGTTAACGTGGTGACTGACGCTCAAGTTTCGTTGTCGCCGGAAAAGGTACTTGGTACTTAGGTCACTCTTCCCCTGATCTCCGGGCGAAGGCAGCCACACGTATCTGAGTCTGGAAAACTCTGAGACTGCCCCACTTTTGGGCAAAACCTATTCCTTTTATACACAACTCAAAATGACGCTATCCATGAGTAACGGCGCGAAATACTCCCGCCAATTTTGTGTAACGTGTCTCATAGATGAGTGCTTACCTCACTGAATTTCATTTCCATTCGCTGGAAAATTTCGGTCTTGCCAAGTGCTTTGCTATTCGTCAATAAGATCAATGTAAACAGATTTCGTACATTACCGTCAACGACTCATTTTTCTTGGACACCTGCAACTATGCCGCGTGTTTGCCCTGAGGCGGGGCATTTTCAACCCTAGCTGCATACCAGAAGGGATTACCTTGCATTTTCGGCCCTTTGCCAAGTCTTTCTGCGTTTGGAGAAAGACGAGAGTTTTTCCTTACCTTGTTAAATTTCTACACGTTATTTCTTAAATATTACAAAATTTACACTTTTTGAATGCATTTAAACACTAAACAATATTAATTCTACATATACGAATTGTGTCATTAAGGTTCCTCTACTGAAAGAAAATGCACGGCATACTTGCACATAATTACAGAATTGCTGATTCTAAAATTACAAATATTAATTATTTCAATTACTCTGTAATTTATGGGGAGACAGAGACAGCTTCAGGGCCTACCTGGATCTCTTTTTCCTCTAGGTAAATTTTTTAAAATAAAATATGGAATTGCGTTTGGTATGCTCTAGCCAGTTTATTCTATGCATATTTATTTTATCGTTTAAACCTCCTGTTTTCAATTCATTTCTTATAGCTGCATTTTCTTGTTTTATCTTCTCGTGTTAATCCTTTCATTGGTCTTAGAAATCTCTTGGGTCTGAATTCTACTTTTATCCTTTTTTATTCACGTTCAT
Source organism: Metallyticus violacea (assembly GCA_030762175.1). Lineage (NCBI taxonomy): Eukaryota > Metazoa > Arthropoda > Insecta > Mantodea > Metallyticidae > Metallyticus > Metallyticus violacea. Next base: position 29,291,663 of record CM060831.1, on the reverse strand, counting down.
TTTTCGCTGCTATATAGGCAACCAGTCATCGCCATTGCTTTATAAACTTTTATTTAATTAAGTTCTCATTCTTCTAATATTACCGCATATCTGATTAAAATTTTGCAACTGTTTCCCGATATGTATTTGGCAGTCTAAAAATTGAAAGCGTTCATTTTGTTCAATGTTTTTACTTTCAACTGTTATTGAACTTATTGGTATTTTTCCTTTAAATGTCATTGTTTTGACTTTTCATCAATTAGGGAAATGTCTCCCTTATAGCTTAGTTTTTGTACATTATAATTAACTATGCCATTTATCATTCTTCTCTCCACACAATGGACATCTTTCCTCCTCTCCTCTCAACTTTACAACTGCAGCTGATCCAGGCAAGTCCTTTTCTACTCTCTTTGTTACAAAAGTCGATACATTTTCCCTATTCCATACATTTATATGCATCTGCACAAACCTAAGGAATTTTGTATTATTAAAATCACCAAATATTCCCTTTACTTAAATACTTGGTTTACTTTCTTTCAAAAATCGGCATTTTGATTTCCTATCTTTCCCTATTTTCCCCACAACAACCTTCTAAATCGTACTCGCCAGTCCTCTTTGTTTTATCCTTTCTTGTAAATTACCGCCACGGGTGGACGAGGTCGTTAAGGCACGGACTCGTGAGCGAGAGGTCTGGGGTTCGAATACCGCCAGGACCGTCCTCCCTGACTGAGGTTTTTTCCAGGTTTTTCTCAGTCCTCATAAATGGCAAATGCCGGGGAGGTACACCTAAACTTATGCCTGGAACGTTTCCTTCCTTAAAAATAAATCCAACATATCATTTCACTTCATGTATCACCAGTGTCCATTGCCTGTGGTGCCTCTGTAGCAAAAAACGGGCGTTAAACACCATTCATTCTTGTATAATTAAATTTTTCCTTGATATTCTATTTCCCTCTTTAGCCTATTTATCCTAAAGCAACATTTTAATGCCCTGTCCATTATTTCCCCCTTATTCCTTATTCGTCCTAACTCTACTTGAGATACCTCATCGGTTGAAGCTGTTGGTAGACTCTAAAATTAGTGTACTTACAGAAATTATTTTGAATCAAACGAGCATTCATCTAACCTCTAACATCTTCATACATCTCTTCCTGTTGATACTTTTAGTCCTAAGCTAATTGGAGGAGCAGAATTTGAGTTATCTCCCAGAGACTCTTTTTAGAAGGAAGGGAGGCTATGCTTCAATAATTACATTTTCAAGAAAAAAGAGATACATATAAGAGGAATATATATATATATATATATATATATATATATATATATATACCACAGGTAAGCAAAGTTGAACCACATTTGTGACTAATTACGACGATAGAAAGTCGCCAACAAAGCACAAAGGAATGGAATAATTGTGAATGTATAAAAGACACGGTGATGAATTAATTTTGAAGAATTTGTAGTCACCAATATTTCCTAATTTAACTTCGCATGCTTCCTCTTAAAACGAAATAAATTTGCCAGCAGACCTCACATACTTGAATAATAAACAGGTAAAGTTACTGCGATCAGCAAAATACCTTGCAAGCTACGTTTGAATTATACAGTATTTTCGGCTGTCTGGGTATGGCGATGAGCATATTCGGTATATATGTTTCTCATGAATAATGTATGTTCCAAAACTAATGCATAATCTTTGAGATATTCGCATTTTCTGGAGGCTTGTACAAAATGAATCACACTACTTACATGGTAACTGTTTCAAATCTAAAAATTATCAATTAATTTGGACAAATATAAAAACAAGTATTTAGATTGATCGTAACAAAATACAACAGGTAGTTGTACTTGTGAAAATTTGACATTGTCTGAAAGTGTTAAGTTTTCTGAAAGCGATGGGCTTGTCGCTTTGGAGGCGAAAGTTGAAAACAGCTGAACATAAACGCAAAAGATAAAGTCAGGTCATTAACTATTTCTGAGATATCGAGCAACATGACAGTTGCAGAAAGAAGAGGAAAAGAAATGAATTGACAAGGAATTTGTCTTCAAATTTCATATACGCCCAAATTAACCACTGGCTTACATATGGTTACCAGATAACAACAGTGTGGATGCAAGTTACAGCCCCTGTAGGGGAGTTATTAATAGGAAGGTTGGCAGTTTCAAGAACACCTTAGTTGCTGATCTTCAATGAAATGTCACTCAGGCTGGATAGCGCAGGCAGCATCTCAATTGTCTACTCTAGAGGAAAGATATGGGTTCTTGGTCTATTCGCATCTGCTTATTGCAAATAGATGATAGAGCACTGGTGGCAATTCAAAACGGCATTCCTTGGGCAATTTGTCCTCATTTGCACTGTGATGCACAGTAAATACTCTTGATTTTTTTCCAAATCTCATCTGCGATTTCTCTTAATTATGCAAACTCACTGTAATATAAGTACTTCCTTTCTGAGCTATGAAAAAATTTTAATGTCGCTGCACATCCGGCAATTGTTGTATAGTCATAATTCTTTATCATGTATAATAGTTCCTAATGCATTAAATGATTCAATATTTAGTTCAAAACTGTGCGCAAAATTCTGTTTCTATTTAAATTTATAGAACGTAAATGTGGTATATATGCATAAGGATGTAATTTTACATTATTTAACTGTTGATTTATTGTTATAAAGTTATTTATTAGTGCCATATTAAAAAAATTCACAATAGGTCTTGTTTTGTGTATACCTTAAACCTTCTTTCGTGTTCGTGTTCATCACCACGGTTTAAAAGCTAGCAAGTTACTGTTCCTATTTAAATTATTCTAGAACATAAATGTTGTACATACATAAGGTTGTAGTTTTATATTATTTAACTGTTGATAATACTGTTACAAAGTGATTTATTGAGTGCATTATTAAAATTAATTCACAATATATCTTGTTTTTGTATTACTTTAAACCTTCTTATGTGTTCGTGGTCATCACCATGGTTTAAAAAAGCTACTGGTTGATAGAATAAGTTAAGTGCAACGGTACTATAGAAACTTTGCTTGCACGCGCCCCAAGGTTGATGTTATGAGGAAGGGAATAGTAGGAATATCGCAACAATTGAAATACGTAAATTTTACCCCATCCCATCGAATTCAGAATGTACAGTGTTATCACTTTCCTCTAATGTCTAAATAATAACACACTGCCAAGAATTACCTGGTAATTCTCCAGCGTTTCTATTACTTTTGTACATCAAAGATTGAGCCGAAGCTATGAATATATGCTGTGTCTTATATTATAAAGAACCTCTGAATGTGTCTTTATTAATAAATAAAGAATAAATGTAGAAATCATTTACTTTCACTTATATACCAGACCTCGGTATGCATTGAAAGAGATTGCAGAAGCGTGACAACGTGTTTCCCTGAGCGAACTCTATACACCGTATTCCTCGCGCGTATCATATCAGCATGACAAATATAAACAACTGCATAGCTGCAATCGGAGTTCCTAGGGAAAAGGCCACCAAGATTTATCCATTAACATATAGGAAAGCCAGAAAATATCTAATTCACTTAACCCACATTAAGGTCATACCACACAACACCTACAATAACATTATAAAATTGCCTTAGTTGTTCCCTACGTATATAATTTAGAAAATTCTGTTTTCAGTAATTTTCTGCAATTTAAACACGTGCACACACACACACACACACACACACACACACACACACACACACACACACACACAATAACAAAATACACCGTTTAACTATCTTGTAGTATTTGGCTGAGTACTAGGCAAATCTGGTGTTGTATATTATCATGCTATCTACATTCTAAGGGTTAACCGCCGGCGCATGAAGGTTACCTGGCGGATAGAGGTATCAGTATCACATTTTGTATCGTTGTCACATTTCTTCCCTCGTTGTTTTAACCATGTGCTTGCAATGTTATTGTTATCAGTACGAGACATTATTACTTTCCCAATGTCCCCACACATTCAGCACATGATAAAGTCAACTAGCATTATAGAATCTATAACGCAAACTAACAGAACAACAAAGAGCGAAGAAAACGGAGAACGTTGCTACGCAGTTGTACTCCACGTGGAATGATTTCCACGTATTGTTGTAGAAGGTTAGCTTTGCAATCTATTGGATCAGACACTAAGTTTCAAAGTCTATTTTATCATGTCTCAAAAACGAAAGAGAAAATAAGTTGAGAAGCCGGTTCTTGTCTGCATTTTGTAGGAAACTGCCTGCACAATTTTGTCACTTTTTCGACTCTTAAAGGCTACTAAAATTTCAGGAATATGCAGGATGTAACAAAACAGTGGAACAAACTTTGGGAGCGAATTAAAAAAAAAGTAATATAAACTTATATCCGGATATGCCTGGTATGTGAGTTGTTATTGAAAAATAACATTAAACAATTTTCAACATACGATCCAACAACTTAAGTTTGTTAATATAATAATTAACGTTTTCAGAAATCAAGTTGTTATCGATACAAGTCAATCTACTGATATACTTCTGGTGACATAAAAAAAGCCACTTCTTAAACGCCAAATTCTTAGGTCCTATTCGATACAGCGCGCGGTTCACAAGGCATCCAGCAAAGATGTATACATCTGGCGTGCACTAAGGACACTTGACTAGTGTGTGGCAGAGTGTGCAGAGATGCCGTGGTTAAAAACGCAAATTCGTCTCCCGGCATGAAGCACTTTTTTTAAAAACAAATCTTTGTAACAAATTAGTTTCTTAATATTGTTTCCCATACACAGCAAGCTTTAACGGTAACGTATTATATATGGTATAATATTTCCTTCAGTATTTGTTCTATCTAAATGCAACATGCTGCATGCCCATTCCCTGCACATGTACCAAAGATGAAAAAAGGCTTGTGGGCACAAATTCAAGAAGCCTGGGATGTTGTAGCTTCTCATCCACACTGATGTAGAAATCTGATATCTATGATTGAGGGCAGTTATACATGCTGTGGGTTCATACACCCGTTATTAATTTGTGTTCATTTCTATGAATTTTTACTTTAGAAAATAACTGTTTCTGTTTTTGAATTTATTTAGATATTTGTAAAGAACACGTTAGTTAGTGATTACGTTTTCGTGTGTATATAGGTAATGCCATAAAACTCAAATCATAAAATATAATATGATATTAAGGCACCATAATCTACATGTACACTTATAAAACCAATGATAAAAAAATAAAACAAAAATGAGTGGGATTTGACCCAGGAGCTTACGCAGAAAAGCAATGTCCTCTAACCTGCTCGACCACCGTTACTCCACCCAAACAATCTCTTTTCAAATGCTTATGTATAATTGTGACCATTACGTTTTCGGGCAAAACGACCACTGCAGTATGCACTGGCTGCAATGCCCTTGAATACAGCGTTTACGAGCGTCCCCGAAGTTCTCCGATCGACAAGTAGAATTTGGGGATGACTTTGTATATTATACCCTAGCTTGAGATTTTTTTACGTTTATCATCATTATGTGCATTCATGGTTAGCAGTTTCTCACCTCTGACTTGTGTTGCAGTTAGTTTCATTTGGACAGTGACAATAGCAGCACATTCATATGGATAACAGGCAGATAAGTGATATTTATGTCCGGTTACGCGGCAGACACTAGACCCTGAACCTATTGAAGATGATGGCTTTACAAATATGTGAATCTTCGGGTATTTTTAAACATTGAAATATTTCTAATCCGAACCTAAAAATTGTTAGAACTTTGAGAAGTTTAGTTTTAACACCATTGACTTCCAATATAAGCGTTCACTGACCACAAATAACAGTGGCTGTGGCAATTTCAGTGGTTTCTAGATAACCTTGTGGTGACCTTGAATGACATACTGTTCACGATTACAGTAATTTTTTATTCTACATAGTGTTGGTTTAGTGGCTAATGTTGCTCATTGCTTGTCGGGAGGTCCGGGTTCGATCGTGGTACTACTTAGGACATTTTATAAATTAGGGAGGTCTGGAACGGGGTTCACCCAGCCTCGTGAGGACAACTGCAAAGCTGCCTAATACAGAGGTGGCGCAACCGCGGGGTGCCGACATGCTGATCCCATGTCCATGAAGTTGTGAGAGAGCGGTAGAGGAAGCAGAGGTCGCCGCGGCAGGCCAAGGCTCTCCCCGAACTGTAGCGCTAAATGAGAAGAAGAAGAAGAAGAAGAAGAAGAAAGTTTGCCATAAACATTCTTATAAGGTTCACATAATTAAAATTTGAACAATAAAACATTCAAGAAAAAATACCTAATTTGTTTTAAAAATTACAAATGGAGGTAAATGAACACAAGTTGCAAAATAAAATTATGTAGTTTGGCTGACATTTTTTCATGTCTTTAATGTCTATGATATATCAGAATAAATAAAATATAATCAAACCGGGTTTTTCAGCTGATAAATTTAAAATTCTTTTCTGGAAAATTAATAAAATATTGTAATTGTGTTTTTAAACGTAACAATAATTTTGTGAAATTATCGTGATAATTTTTCATCTTGTAATGTTATATGTTGCACATACCCTCTTAATTACCGATAATAATCATATGCATGACGTTATATTTGCAACATTCAAGATGAAATAAAGTTGTTCATAATAAAGTAATACTAATTGTTCTTTTGCTAAAAGAACCTTAATTTATGTAGAGCAGTTTTATACAAAGGTGTTATTTAAAAAGAAAACTATATGCACAATAATCAATCTCACAATTACTTTTAATCATATTAATCAAACAGAGGCATAGAAAATGTAACAACATTGTGCTCCTTCTCATATCTGATATTACAATAATGTGTATTTTTATAGTGGTTATCGCCCAATTTTACTACAGAGGAATCACAGGCGGTGGACACTGGCGATACATGAGAGAAAACTATAAATTTGAAAAGGATTTTTTTAAGGAAGTAAAGTTCCAGAACTAAGTTTAGAGTGCCTACCCGGCATTTGCCATTTGTGTGAACTGAGGAAAATCTAGAAAAAAAAAAAAACTCAAAGAAAACTGTCTTGGCGGGAATAAAACCCCAGGCCTCCTGCTTACGAGTTCGTGCGGTCAAACTGTGTTTTGTTCTGCGTTTGAAACTGATAACCACAATGTATTTTTACATTTACCAGCAAACTCTTCAAAAGAATCACCTTTTGCTTTCAATGCTTCTAACACAAAATGCATTGAACTCCTACTTTTCGTTATCATTGAATACACTACATAACATAGAAGCGAATCACATTGTTCACTAAACATTCAGTTTACTGAACACTGCTTTGAGTGTGTCAAAATTATTCACCTTTCCTTGCTTGGAAAGAACTGTATTTGTGCGAACTTAATGCCCACATTTTTGTAGTAGTCAAAATTGTGGTGCGCATTAGATTCGATGTAGCATTCGATTTGAGTGCAAATCCGTTCCGTAGTTCACCGGTAACTTTATTCGAATGAATCGTTTATTACGTCATAATTCATTGCTGTAATTCTCGACTTCGTTACATTTATTGTAGGCCTATTATTGCATAGAGCGTTTGTGTAGTAGGTAGTCACGAAATGGAGACAAGAAAACACCTTATGATGCTAATTTCAAGAGTAATTCTTTATGCTAAAAAAATGGTAACAGAAAGTCAGGAAGAGAGTTCAATGTAGCTGAGAGCAACGTTCGCTTGTGTCGGTAACAGAAATTGTCATTATTTGCAACTAAAGCTAATAGGAAGAAATTCACTGATTCTCACAAAGGAAAGACATCCTGACATTGAAGAAAAAGTTTTGGAATTCATACGTGAGAGGAGGGAGAACGAGCAACCTGCGACTAGTGACACCATAAGAAATGCCTTTTTATTCTTTGATCTACGTCAACTGTCCTGGCAACAGCCCAAGTGATGGATTTTGTCCTACGTGCTGCAAAATGTAACAATAGTACATTTATAAATCCTTTGTTCTGGTCGTTTTATGAATCTCTAAGACGCCGTACAACAATATGCCAAAATATTTTTTTTTTTCATTTTAAGTTTCAAATTTGGAGTGCGCATTACATTTAATGAGGTATTGTATTAGCGTAAATGCGTAATTTCGTTGGTTCAAAAACATGAGCTACGGATTTAAATATATTAGCATTGCATTCTTCTTTTAACAGCAGAGCTTATAGTTTATTAAGCGTTAATTCAGCACACGTTTTAAATGAATTCTTGATTATAACCCCACACTTAGGATCAAATATAGGATTACATGTACAATTTACATGAAATAACTTAAAAATACCATTTTTCCTTTTTAACGCAGAAAAAAAAAAAGCCGCAAAAACAGTCAATTTTCGTGAAAGTTCGTGACAAATTTTCTGTTATTAATGACTCACATTTATGAGAAAATCTGTACATACTTCTTGATGCAACTCTGTGTATTGTAATAGGTCCTGATGATATTTCGTTAACTTCCGAACCCTGGATACAAATCTGTGTATTGAAGGCATCTTTCGCCAATCATAATGCACGATAATATCTTGTTGGTGCAGCGATTGCAAGGGAAATGTGAAGGGGTAGAAAGGAAACAACCTTTATTACGTTTGCATTGTATTGACCTAGACTGCAGCAGCAAGGAGACTGTCTTGAGGGAGAGAGGTGGGAGGAGTGTCACAACAGATTAGTTAGGATGAAAACCAGGACCGGCATGGCTGGTGCTATGCGGAAAATTACTCCAGCAACCAGAACCTTCCCTCGTAAAAGCAACAAGATAATGATGATGTTTATTGTCTGCCGCTAACCTGTATACCACATCTACTTAATGAAACACACTAGCATCTGTCTTTCCTCAATATGCTTTAGAGAGTTTGAGAATTGACTGGGTAGATCTCTACCTCAGTTCTTTAAAACTTTCAACGTGTGACCATTATAATTTAGAACTTGGCATGCACGTACAGAATCATTTTGTCATCTACTTACTAGAAGCAAAAAGTAGAACCTAAAAACAGAAACCCAGCATTTAACTGTGTCCCATAGTTCATGTACTTACATGGAAATGCCAAGTTTTACACTACACACTTAAGGGAATAGGTTTAAAATTAAAATACCTTACAAAATATACAAAATATAGCATTATATAATAAATGCTCATAGTATGTAAAACACTTTTCATATTTGAAGAAAGAAAAATGCAGTATGAAATATAACGTATAAGAAATTTTAAATTATATTCCTTATAAAACCAGACTGGTCATTATTATATATTAATTGTATATTATATGAATTTTTGTAATATATTTTTAAAAAATAAAGTATATAGTATTAAAATATTCTTTTATAATTTCTTCTACTGTATTATGTAAGAACAAATGGCGATTCCATATGAAATCGGATGCAAAATGAAAACGAGTACTCACCTCACATGTTTTAAACTCAGGGTCTTCTTTCCGCTCTGCAGTCGGACGGAAGTTATCGAGGTCTCGCCTCCTACAGAGGGAAATCATAGTGCACATTTTTTTTGTTTCTTTCGTTATTTGTTAATAGTTAATAGTGTAATAGTGTGCTCACCCTCAAAGTAGATGCTCGAAGTGCCTACCCTCCGCTGTGAAATGTGCTTGAATTTTTTTGAAAAGATTTGAGACACTCGTCGCAATTCATCCTCCCGAACATCGTGAACTGCCTCCCGAAAATTTTGTTTCATCCCCTCCAAGGATTTAATTTCAGGCATAGTGACTTTGTATGGATGAAGATACAGCAGCTGAGTCTCTTTATAAGCACAGCCGATAGACAAGCCAACTTGTTGGGCTAATCATGTTAAAGACTTTTCAGGAGAGATTTGTAATCGATAGTCTGTTTCATCAAGCCCCTCATCTGTTGAAAGGGTTTTCTGATGCCGACTTCCTGTAAATGAAAACGCCTTGGGTTCGAACTTTGTTCACCAATCTGCACATTGCATTTCCTGATGGAGATGTCATTCCTGGAAATTTAGCACATAAAGTACTTGGACGATTTCTTTTTTTTTTTTAATTTCTTCTTCTTCTTGCACATAGCAGTCATAAATAAATATTCTTTATATCTCGCTCTCGGCATACTCTACAATACACAAATACATAGTAGAAAGTTATACTGAAACAATGGAGCAACCTCAATTGACTGCGTCTTAGAGATTAATCGGTTTCCACTAGTGTAGCAAACTCTGGTAGCTTAGCAGAGTGACGGCACGGTATTTTTATACCACTACTTATAACAATGAAATTGCACAGTATTAACTTTGTTGCAAAAATTCGCCACTTATCATATTTTATTAAAAGTGTCTTTTTATAGAACTCCTTAAAATATAAATCTGAACAACAGCTAATTTAAAGCTCACATACTGATTTTTTAAAATATAGTCATCAGTTTACAAGGTTACTAGCAAATATGTTTATGCATATTTGAATTTTCCATAAAGGCAATAAAAATATTGACATTTTGCAAATTATTAAAGCAAAAAAATATAGCGTTCAGATTTGAAGAGTTAAAATGTCAAACATTTTAAGTGTAGTTTTCTAAAATTTACAGGATAAGCAAAAAATCTGTTAGCATTTAACTTATTACACCCAACGTCATTATGAAGACATTTTTATACAAAATTATTTTGTATAAGAAATCGTTACCATATATACAATGGTCAGGGAGAAAAAAAATTATTAAACAAGAAGGAAATGTGTGGCATATGATGGAAGAGTAGGTTCAAGTGTCATTCAAACATTTGTTACCTTTTATTTCAAGTTTTACAAGGAAATAATTAAAAAATAACATTAATGATTAGCAGGAAAGTATATTATGTTATTAAGCACAAAATATATTATTAAGGTCAAAAGTACAAAAATGTATTATAAAACATAAACAAGAACACTTATCTTCATGTTTTCTCCTGACAGGAAGAGTTTAGCTTTTCATTCTTACCCAAGAGTTGAAATTGATGTCTCATAAAACTCTCTGTACTCTTCAGGAAAGAATAACATGGACGAGAGATCTTTCTTTTTGTTTTTTCAATCGATAAACGGAATAGATCTTTCAGACAAAGCACAGGTTGCTGTACATCATCACTGATGTTCCTCTCTTTAAAACTTGAAAAACTCTCCACCCTTCTAATGAAGTTCTTTTAAAAGCTACTTGAGATGGATGAGATTGAGATACTTTAAGCATTGTATATTTTGAAACATTGCACTTATTTAATGTGAACAATGATGACAGCAACATTCTTAAAATCAAACAAATCACCTGACTTCATTGGAACTACATGGAAAGGATCTATAGCCTTAGCTTAATCTACAATCCTATGTAAATCTTGGGGAATGAAGGCCTTACTTACTCTTCTTCTTTTCTCTAGAATAGCAAAATCTCTATCGCAACTCAAAAAACTGAGTCAATTAATAAATATTTCTGTACAATAAATATATTTCCTTAAAACATTAATATTATCATGGCATGGCACGGCAGATGGCAGCATAGCATAGCATAGCATAGCATTTAAAACTACGCTATCTGTTAAGGAGTATTTGAACTACTTTATCCGTGAATAGGCACATGAAACACGATCAGGAATATGCACCTGGGCAATAGAGGTACTTTTGAAATAAAACGATTAAATTTAAAAATAGTATTTAGAATGTTTGACATTTCCATTCTTCGTTTGTGTTTAAAGATAAAGGCGTAGTTATAGAAAAAGTCCATTCCTACCTAGAAGTAGAGTGCTTATAATGTCTTGTACGTCAATAGTCATCACACAAATCAAAGTAAAACAGGTGAAACTTGCAACACCGCGTGTTTCAAATTTATTTTACGAAATTTCTCTTAATCGAACATCAAATCAATATTGACCCATGTTTAGTCATAGAGAAAAAGAAAGAGAGCAATCAACCAATACTTCAGTTTTTACTATTTTTCAGTGGAAAGCTATCATCTATGAATTCTTGATTTACGTTCCTGTTGAAATTTTATATTAAACGTGGCACACATACATTTATAGAATGTATACTATTAGCTGTAATACATACTTATGACTACTATTAGTCGTTTCATATTTATATTATTCAAAATTGTTAATTTTCAAAAATATATCTACATAAATATAAAAACAAGAAAACTAATGAACTTAAAAGAAAGCCGTAATCATATATCTTTTCTTTGTGTCACAATGTTTTTTTCAAGGCAATACTAATTTGTAAAATTCTTTGGTGACCGATTTCATATCAATGGCTTAGGTTTGTATTTTTGTTATCCTAAGATGGTGATGAAAACAGTTGAAAATGTTTGGGTGAGGTGGACAGTATTAAATATCTTACGCATTTATAATACACTTATTTTTAGCAATGGGTCTATGAAGATATTTTTCCTAGTATTGAAATTATGTGCCTGGCTTTCAGAATATGCTCACCGCTGGCAGGGGGTTTTGCGCCTCGGCCAAAGCCGGCTCTCCTCCCCACACTAGGCCGTCTGCCGGTCCTTGAACTTCCAAGCAATAACCAGTCACCCATTATTAGCGAATACGTATTTTTATGTGTAAATGTTATAAATACGTATCAGCTCGCCATGTTCGAGAAGAATTTTTTCGGAAGCCCCCTGAGCTATTGCATCCTTCCAGAAATTGTGAATAAATTTGATACTACTAGTTCAGCGCAAAACAAGAAACACACGCGAAAACGTACAATTTTAACAAAAGACAAATTACACTAAACTGGTGCAAATTTTGAACGTTCGCCAACACAATCTAGAAAGTTGGGGTTTTAGCGTCTTGTGCATACAATAGCATCAAAATTGTTAAAACTGAACCCTTAAGAGTACACGTATTCATTGTATACAATAAGATGATCCCGTAGTTATTGTGAGTGGTTTCTTTCATCAGTGACTGAAGGAAGGGTTAGTCGACCCACAGTTTGTGCTCTTTTCTAGCTGATGAGATACAAAACCGCGCGAGCGGTAAGGATATATTCTGGAAGCCTTGTACCTGCATATTTTTTTTAAACAAAGTATTCTTGCTTTTTAAAAATAATAGTTCATAGTGGAAAGTGTATAGTTACAAGGAAGTGTTAAGATACTAATGTTTTGAAACAGATCCTTACATGCAACTGTTACTAGCACCACAAATTTAATTATACTGGTCTAATTTCAGCAAAATAAAATAATATTAAAATATATACAATTATGTTGGTTTTTTCTATTATTATTATTATTATTATTATTATTATTATTATTATTATTATTATTATTATTATTATTATTAGGAAAATAAATCAATATTGTCTATGGAAATGAATTATTTAAAAAACATCCAAAATGTTCTGGCTTGAACTAATGAGGAATCGAACAATCAGATAGAATGAAAGAAAGAAGAAAAGAGTAAAGAAAGGAGCGTTAAGACGGTTAGGACATACGATGAGGATGAGAGAAGTCATGCTCCAGGGAGTTTGATAAATCTATCAACGGAAACCTCTGGAGAGAAGAGAGGAGAGTGAACAATGAAATACAGGCTTGAGAATGCAAAATGTGCCGGATAGACGGCTTTGGTGGAGTAGCATAATAAAACCTAATTAGATTTATTATCAATCATTGTTGCCTCAGCACTAAATTTTAATATTATCTTAGGCATGCTTCTGTCTTTCATACTTAATCACAGATGCAAATCTTATGAATCTTTATTATTGGATTACTAGAATTTCTAACAATTCTGGTATATATATGTTGGTATTTATTTATTAATTTGGTTTATAAGGATGATGTTTAACATCTCAGGCCATCAGGATCCCATTCAATTCAGGGCGTGAAACGGCCGACAAATTTTGCTCATAGGTTTCTTCTTTCAGGCTTGAGGTACATTTACATAATACTGTAAATGTACGACAGTGTGACCAATGGTTTTACTTCCCTTCGGAAGAAAGCCATACTTACAATTTTTACGCTCTAAAAAATCTATCGACTCTGGCCAGATTTGAACCCGCTACCTTGCATCTACAAGACAACTATTTTGCGACTTGTAGTTTACTTTCCGTTGCTCACAAATAAAAAGAAAGCCTAACAAGGAACAGGAGAGAACAACAGCTGACAACCAAGAGACCGAAGGAGAATACAACGGACAGAAACAGATTGGGTTAAATTCTTGGATTGAGGAACGTGTTTCAGTAAAATAAAAAGTACTAATAAATAATAATAATAATAACAACAACACAAATAAGCTTAAATAGTGACTGGAGAAAGACATTTTTTCATAATTTCTAATTGAAGATTCGGAGCAAATTCGGAGTAGTTTTATTTACCAAATGAACAAACACCAAAAGCTAGTTTACAGAGGTAGCGATCTATAAAATGGGTTTCAGAGCTTTAGCAGCTGTCACTATCAATTCTGAATCCATATTGCCCAAAACTGGCTCGAGCATAAAGGCAACTCCTCTAAATCGTTGTTAGTTTGAGCTACCTCCAAAAATGTCAACGCTTAATATACTATAACTATTGCTTAATACATTTCGCATGATGTTTGGTTGCGGTTATCTTTCGGGTACTGGTTTGCAGTCGCAGTACAAACCAACATCTCTGTAAGCTTGTGAAGCATTTTATTTGGAGAATCCTCTTACACAAAAGCGTCATTACGTGTATGCACCACCTGAAACTTCACTTCGTGAACACTTCACTCGTCACATGTCTTCCCTGGAAAGTTTACCTAGATCCTTTATACAGACTGGTTGTTGTTGTGTTACAAAGTTAAGTAAAATATTTTAATCGAGTATTAGATAATTATAGTGAAACAGTATATTACTAGTGGCACAGTAATGTATATTAAATATGTGAAAGTTTGCAGTTGATTTATATATATATATATATATATAATTTGAATAACAATGATTTCATAGAGACAGTCTCCAGTAATGATAATCAGTCGTTTCGTTGCTGAATGGTAGACTAGTGAAGTTAATTCATGAAGTACAGAGTTACTTTATTTCGGTTACTTAACTGGATGGAAACAAAATTAACACTATACAAAACATTCTCTTTCTTTATTTCCTTTGTTTTTCCTACATTTGAAAGAGAAAATTGAAATTAAAAGGCTGAGTAGAATAATTAAATTAATTTGAATTCGTTGTGATTTCAAAACATACGAAGCATCAATGTTTTCGTAGAGACAGACTCGTCCTGCAGGTTCCAAACTTTAATGGTTATCGACAAGTTGTGTCATAAGTCCCAGGATACTACGATATTTCTCTCATTATGTTGTTTATATTCAATTATTTGTTACTAAGATTGTAGAAGCTTGCGATCTGTGTTTATCATTAGCGGTAGTAAAGTTGTGCTCCCTGGGTTTGCTGCCGCGAGTCCCCCTTGTGTATACAATTTCGATTATTTGCTCTTGCATATGACATGATGCCCGGGTCAAAGTTCTCGCTATTTGTCGGAGGTGACAAGTACTGTTTTCCTTCCACACACATTCACTTTTCCTAGTAAGCAACAATTATATTTATTTAGAGTTAGGACTCATGTAGAATTTTAGAAAGTACATATCTAATACCTTAATAATTTATATTCATAAAAATCCACTACCTGTGAATAAACATAGGCCTGTAATAAATAATAAAGAATTTCCAGGATTACTTTATGCAGATGGTTTAATGGTTACTGTTTTTCAGTTATTGGTTTTAAAAATGCTATTATTAATTCTAGATTTTGTGAAGAATGGGGATTTAAGGTAAAAATCAGTAAAACCAAAATAATAACTTTTAAGAAGAGGAAAAAATTAAGTAAAGAGGAAAAATAGACTATGGAGCATGAGAATATTCAGATAGATAAGAACTTGGTCTACCTAAGAATTAAAGTAGTGTTTAACGCCCTTTTCAACTACTGAAGCATCACAGATGGTGGACACTGATGATACATGTGATGAAATGATAAACTAGGAAAGAATTTTTTTTAAAGGAAAGAAACGTTTCAGGCCTAAGTTTAGGGTATACCTCCCCGACATTTGCCATTTATGAGGAAAACCTGGATCAAATCTCAGTCAGGGAGGACGGTCTTGGTAGGAATCAAATCACAGATCTTCCGCTCATGAGTCCGCGCCTTAACGACTTCTGCCATCCGTGGTGGTTTTAAATAATGGTGAAAAAAGCAATAGTTATAAATGTGTTTAACAAATTTGCGTAAAGTATTTCACGTTCGTGATAAAACATTCATTGGGCATTTTGTGACAGTATAAGAAAAAAAAATTGGGGAAATGGAGGATTTGTGCGACTAGTAATCACATCAGGTGAATCGAGATCTTCAAGTTGCAGTGAAAGTTTTTTTTTTTTTTTTTTTGAGTAGTGTTTAACGCCCGTTTTCACTACTGAGGCACCACAGGCGGTGGACACTGGTGATACATGAGATGAAATGATAAATTGGGAAAGGATATTTTTTTTTTTTTTTAAGGAAGGAAGCGTTCCAGGCCTAAGTTTAGGTACCTCCCCGGCATTTGCCAGTTATGAAGACTGAGGAAAACCTGGAAAAAACCCCAGTCAGGGAGGACGGTCCTGGCGGGATTCGAACCGCAGACCTCCCGCTCACGAGTCCGTGCCTTAACGACCTCGGCCACCCGTGGCGGTCGCAGTGAAAGTGATGAATGAGGATTATTATCCAGTTTTCATTAGGTAACCTCATCAATTATTAAAGTATTATTATCATCATTATTAATGAATAATACCATTTAGAACTAACGTGTTTTTGGCGGATGGATACAATTGTTTTGTTTATATTAGTACCCATTTTAAGAATGAACGGAGTATAATAATAATAATAATAATAATAATAATAATAATAATTGTCTAGACTAAAAATTACTGCCTCTGTATTTTTATGACTTTCAACTGGTCTAATACTAGAACAGCTTCAGCTCTCAATAGAAAGAAAAGCTACTGTGATAACTATTGATCCAACCCTTAATAAGAGAAAGCACCAGTCCCGCCCGCCACAGTATATTACTTTGCGTTTGCGCACTGAACGGCACGTGATGCGCGCCCGTGCTGCAATTCACTTTGCATTAAGAGCTCCCTCTCTTCATCTGCTGCAGATAAAAGCCACATGGCCTCTTTGCCGCTCCTTTCTTTATTATTGTACATATCATTGATTTGCTGGTGGGAAATTCCAACAAACATTCTTTATTAGGCTTTTCACAGGGAACACTGAAATTGAGAGAAGAATTCCAGATCTGTCTCAGCTAAAACTTTTCAGTATCTATTTAATCATAACCTTAAACACATTGATATTAATATGGTCATCATTTATGTTTCTGTTTTCGGAGTTGAATACATAAGTACAAACAACATGTGTGGTAGATAAGGTGTTCATTAATAGTAGTGAAATTATAAGTAGTTTTACACTGAAAATCCCTTTTTACTTGAACGTTTCTGAAATCAATGGAAGAAACTCTAAAGCATGATTTTTCATAATATAACTCAAAAACATTTTTTAATGACAAGACAGCATGAATATAAAACTGATGCAGAACAAATTGAATTAAAAACTGCTTTCTCAATTGAACTTATCACACTAATTTGTTTACTTTCTTATTACATTCAATTTCAAATGTTTTATCATAAATAAAATGCAAATTACAGGCTGAAAAGTACTTTGTGCATAATAAGACAAAAAAAAAACTGATTGCTTTGATGTTTAGAGATTGATGTTTTATTAGAAATGGAGAGAAATTTAAACATCCTGTTAAAACATTTAATGTAAATGAAATTTGTTTAAATTTGGGAAAAACGAAATTTTATCTATAGTCTCCATACATAATATGACTGGTGATAAAATAGTGCAATTACTAGGTTTTTTTTCTATATGATAACTTTGCTGTAATCAATGTATTAAAATTATTTGTATTTATGTCTAAGGTTATTTTATTCATTGAAATCATTCAGATATTTAATACCAGCCACTACCTTATTAAATACATATTACTGATCCCATTTAAATTATGATATTCTATTAAGAGGTAATAGTATAAATGTAAGAACTTTTATTTTACAGAAAATAATTGTTCTGCATTCTTAAGGGCATATTCATTATCAGCTCACTGTAAGCATATTTTAAAAACATATGGAGTTTTGACTCTTTCTTCTCAGATTTTTTTCTAACAATGTTTTTACAGTGAGGTTATTTGAGTTGCAGACCATCTGAGCGCGGATGCTTACGGGAGAAGTGGAGCCGCCGCAACCAATAAAAGGAAGATAGAATTATTATATAAATGTTGAAAATGAAGTCTCTCAGTGATAATAAATTGCCGGCATCTGCATCCGAAATGCCAGTATTTCATTTAGCTTTTCTTTCGTAAGAACATGGCAGTTCGGAAAAAAAATTCTTGTTATTGGGAGATCCTGTCTCTGGTAACTTTTAACAAGTTGATCAACAGTTTCTTAACCTGGAACACGATTGTTAGGATTATTTATTTATTTATTCATTCATTCATTCATTCATTCAATGTTTTTTTTTTTTTGAGTCACCTTACCATTCTCTGCAAGAATTGGTTTTCACACTTGTGTCGTACGTAAAATTCCGTTCTCAAACTATACTTATATAGTGCCATATCTAACGATGAACAAATAGAACACATTTACACACAATGAAATACCGAGTAACAAACGTACGTACCACTCGCTGACAAAGCATTCCTCAAACTATCAACAAGCTGTTACCTGACAAGCAGCATAGGCTTCTCCCAGTACGCAGCCACATTATTCGGGCCCTTAATACAAATAACTTCACTGTATAATAAAGTATTAATGATTATATTGCAAACGATAGTTTTCATCCTTATAAGGCTCTAAATAACAATAATTTAATTATTCCTACACTTAGAATAACCAGAGCAGGCTATTCTCATACTCTTAAGAACGAGACTAGGGGATTATATGCACAAAAAGATCTGAAATTTAAAAAAAAGAAAAAAAAAAAATTTGCAACTTCCAGTTTTTTTTATCAAACCATGTAATATACGGTTTATAAATAGTTAATTATTCTTCATTTATTATCTATTTCCGTTACACGTTCTTCTTCGATTACTATACATTAGTTCAGAGTTTTTGCTATGAATGACTTTAAAGTAGTATCGCAAACACATTAGAAAAACACTTCAAACATAACGTTAACATAAAAGCAACAGTTTAGACACTTATGGTAACTTCTGTGTCTGTCGTAGCAGCAACTATCGATAATGCATTTTCAACTGATATTGTAAAGTTTTACCTGTGATTGTGCAATGAACAGGCCATGCATTATTCTCTGCCAAAAATCTGTCTTTTCATTTGCCGAAATTTTCCTATAGGCGCAGTTTTTTCTCCATAGTCTGCAAAAGTGAAATTCAAATTATGGAAAAGCACGTTTCAAAATATCCAATTCTAAATACAAATAACCGCGCTTTAATGAACGTATAGGTGATTCAAAATAAAAGTTTGAATTCAGACATAGAGAGCTTACTTATCAGGGTGGAGACAAAAACACGGATGGCAAGTTTGTATTACTGTTTACTGGGAAGAGTTAGACACTTGTAAATGAAACATGAATTTTTTGAGATTATCATATATAGATAGTGATGCTTATGGCCGAATACTTATGTTTCGTTGATTTTCGTATAAATTTTGATAATGTATTGTATGTTTTAAAAATATAAGAGCTGGAAACTAGGCAGTTTATACAACAGAATCTTTAAAAAAAAATAAGCACAATGGTCTGTTATATGCAGAAACACTCAAAATATGCGAAAACATGTAAAATAAATTCTTAAAATTCGTACTACTGAAGTACAAAATGTATATACAACAATTATGCATGACTTTCTAACATCAGGTAAAAATATGTGTAATGAATTCTTGACCTGTTATGAGTATTAAACTATAAAGAGGTTTTAAATAGAATTATGGCATATTTTCACAGCAGGTAAAGTTGGTCATTTAATCAATAGTCAAAACTTAACAAAAATGTCCGGTGAACATAAGATATATCTGGAAACAATATCTGTTGTGGTATTGCCCATGTTTTATTACAGAGTCTAGTGAGCACGGGTCTAACATAATAGACTATCTTCTTACTTGTATGATTTGGCTGTCTTTCCGTTTCGCCCCATTGCCTTTTATTATTGACTGTGTTCACCTCTGTAATTCACCAGTTGTGGTGTGTAAGTCATTAGTCTACCAGTAAATAGAGGTTGTACATATTACTATAATACAGCATACGCGGTTCATGTATGATGAAGAACCACTTCAATGTCTACACAATATATGTCGACTAAACTAAATATTTTATGGGAAATGGATTGGTGGAGGAGGTTCAGTAGAATGCCCCCCCCCCCCCGACAACCTGACTTTAATTCTCTGAATTTGTAGTTTGGGGGCACTTAAAGACCTTAGTTCTTGCCACACCCATTGACAACAAACAAACATGGCAGCAGCATATGTACACTGCATACCATCAAATCCGAGAGCAGCCAGAGTCAATTATTCTCTGAAACGAGGGTTGAACAATGGATGACAATGACCGCTAGCACCCACTTACAGCGACTTCTCAATACAGGGTTGAAGATAATAAGTCACAATGCAACATGGTCCATATCTTGATGTATTTAACGACCTTGTGTTTAAACTTAGCTTCGTGGTAAGTGACGAGTCATTCATGTGCGCCGTAACATGGTCGTGACATGGTGGAACGCACGCATTTCTGCAGTCAGGCATGTAGGGAAGTATGCCTCATTCCTAACTGCCTTCTTCTTTACACGCGCAATTCTAATTGTAAGAAAGATCATAGTCGATTCTCGCTGCTGGACGAAAGAATTTGTTACAGAGTTTAGAAACATATATTAACATCAATGCTTATGACGTGTAAATGTAAGGAGTACAGAAGACCAATGCCGTAGTCTAGCGGTAGCATTTGCGCTTACCACGAGGCACGGCCAGCTTTGATTCCGCATTAGTTCAGTTTACTGATTTTTTTCAGGGACTTTCCCTCAGTCCTTTAAATGCATGCCTGGGAAACTTAGGCTATAAAATTCCCTGAACTCATTCTGCCAAATTATCATCCGAGGGAGCGAGATAACATGAATAGGGTGGATACGGAAGCATATCGAATACAGTTCGGTTGGTTTATTCTGAGCAGGATTGAAAGCACTGGCTCATGATCATAATGAAACAATATCTTTTTGGACTTTCCCGGACATTTTATAACAATTTACAATGATGATGATGATGATGATGATGATGATAATAATAATAATAATAATAATAATAATAATAATAATAGCTAATTGAATCATATTGTGAATACAAATGTTATACATTTTCCACTGTCACTCGAAACGCTTGTACTTAAACAAGTTCCAAACTATGAATAATTAACATCAGTGTGAATTATGACTAGAATATTGATACATAGAAAGCAAACATTATGACCACATTTAGAGATGTTGATGTTGCTCTCTATTAGTTACTCATAAAATCCACCTCATGTTTTAACAATAAGCTTTACAAAAACCGTAGCCTTA
The DNA here is from genome assembly GCA_030762175.1 of Metallyticus violacea. NCBI lineage: Eukaryota > Metazoa > Arthropoda > Insecta > Mantodea > Metallyticidae > Metallyticus > Metallyticus violacea. The sequence continues at coordinate 29,270,201 of CM060831.1, read as the reverse complement.
AGGAATTCTCATTAAGTTGAGATAAATTAAAAATTAATGCTCATGACATGCATTGTGGGTTGCATCTGGGAATTAGACCATCTGGCTTACCGCTGCCTGCAGTTAAGTTTTCATAGCAACTGCGCTTTGCTATGTTTAAATTTGCATGTTCATATTAGCTGCAAGGTATTATAATGCTATTGCTTTATTGTGGAAACATACACATAGGAGCTATGCTAATAAAGAGCGTTTAAACAATGTACTCTCTTTGGAAATTTTGTTGATATGCTTACTGTGATAAGATTCTGAATGATAAGGGAAATGTACCGAAGTTTCAGAAGGGTCATAAGAGTGTTGTGAGCTTGCCATAGAGATGGGCAAAAGCGTGAAAATGTTCTAAACTTACAAAATTAACCTTGCAACGTGTAATGATGCACTTGGCATTAGTGTATGCATCTCTAGACTCTTTCATTCCTAAGAATATAAATATGCACTCAAAACACATAACTGGAATAAAAAAGAGCTGCTGTACACTAGGAAATAGTGACCAGTGTCCAGGTAAAATTTCTAAATTCTGTAATTTTGCAGAATTTAAAAAAATACCATAGGCTATTATATTAGTATAATACATATGATGCTGATATGTATAATTGTTTTTAAAAAATAATTTTATACATTTTTATGTGGAAATATGCTAAATTTCTCACACGATGCAGAATGTATAATTTTGATCAAATACATTTAATTTTATATTTAGAAAACATGTTGTCATATAGATATTTTCGTACTTTCCTGGTACTGATTGCCTGATAAAAAGTGTTTATCTTGAAAAACAATATTTTTTAATAAATTTGTCTAAGGTAATATAAGAGTATTTTGAAAATAATACGATCGTTTTATTTATTTATTTTTTTCATTAGATGTTGAAAATCGGAAGGAAATTGGATAAAAACTGAATCGGGAGAGAAACATGTTGAATTAATGAAAAAAGGGATAAAAATTAAATTAAAAAAGTATTTTGAATTATAACTATGATATTTTATAACAATTATACCTCTCAAAAGTCGTTTAAAACCTTCTCATATACATATTATGAAAGTACGAGTTTTCACATTTTTAAGCTTTAAAAATCATCTTATCGAAGATTTTCACCAAATTTTACTTAGAATAATTTAAAGCTACTTCATTTATTTTCCTCATCGCGGAAACCTGATGTTTTAGAAGGAAGCTGTTACTAAATACAGCGTTAAACGGTTGTCAATATATTTTAGTCTAAGAGCAAGTGTATCATAAGGAAAATAAACCTTTATCTGGGGTAAGTAAACCTTTTTTCTGGGTAAAGAACTAAGAAAATTCATGTCACACGTGATGACATCAGTGACATCCTGTGTTTATATTAACAAACCGGTTTCCGAAAGAAAAAAAAATAAATAACTTCCTGCTGGGGCACGCGTTGCCATAGAGACGATGTATCCCTCTCCCAAATTCCGCCAGGTTGTGTTTTAAATAACGACGTTATTACACGAGGAAGAGGGTGCTGCTTGTTGGGGAATTAGACACACGTGTGTGTGTGTTTGTGAAAGGGTAACAGGGTGAGAATGTGACTCTCAACATGTGTGCAGACCAAAGAATGGTTTCTGGTTTCGCTGTTCTAAGGTTTTCCATTTCTGCGATTGGAGCACCTCAAAATTAATAGTAATATAACATGACTATCGCAGTGGACCTCAGTGATATCGGGGTAACGAGCTCGTGGGTTCGATTCCGGCTGAGGTTGATGGATTTTTCGGGACGTAAGAGTCCAGATTGTAAGTAATATGGGAGGAATTTTAAGCCGCATGTCCTATGTCGTAGATTTATGGCACAAAAAATCTTCATATTCGAAAAAATAAAAAGAGATCCCTGGACAAAAATATCGGCAGTTTCGCGTCCAAACTATGCCTTAGTTTCTTACTAGATGGAGATAGAGATGGTAGGTGATAGATTTACCACTGTCACTCTAGAGGAAAAGAGCGTAACTAATCTTAAGAAGATTAGTAAAGAAGAAGAAGGAGGAGGAGGAGGAGGAGGAGGAGGAGGAGGAGGAGGAGGAGAAGTAGGAGAAGAAGAAGCAGGAGGTTATGAATATCATCAATTTGTCACAACGGAAATAAAAATTACCGATTTTTTTTATTTTGAACAAATTAAAATATACATATATCCACTTTTTATCTTCATCTTCATAATCAACAACAACTACAGGGAGCAAGTCTAAGACCCATTACAGATTTTCATCTGTATTTTAATCACAGAGACGAATATGGTCAGCATTATGCAATAAAAATGGTAGACATTTTCTTCTCAACTAGGCCACGTGGGCACCGTGCATTGCAAAACTAGAGAGAACAGTGCAATAGGTCTGTAAATGTTTATATTATCTGTAAAAAATATTTTTTTCCACAGAAGTCTGTGTGTTTGAGTAAGATTTGGAATCAGAGTCAGAAAGGTCAGGTCGGGACTCGAATCACGGATCAGCGGACCCTAGCCTCGAGTTTTTACTATCTCTGGTTACAAATCTTAGCCTTACTATCTAACACACGGCGGATATGTAAAAATCACATTTAATATGATGTACTAATGATGTATTTAACTATGAAGCCTGGATCACAAGTACTCAATGTTTCGAGTCACCTCTTAGGATAAAATCTCTGCAAAGAGATAACCATAGAGAGCTGTATAAATTCAGATAGGGCAGTTTCGCCGCTATGGCCTGATAGGACACAGTAGCTCAAATAGAAGAGCAAGCATGATAAGCTAAAGATCCGTGGTTTGAATTCCGGCTAACCTCGAGTTTTTTATCTTACTCTGACCATAAATTCTTATGTTATTAACTTTTTCTTAATGACTATAACAACAGCAATAATAATAATAATAATAATAATAATAATAATAATAATAATAATAATAATTACCTATATGTATAAACCGAGTGGAATGGCTCAGGCTGTAATTTGGGACTGGGTTTCGGGAGATCCCAGTTTTAAGTTCCTTGGAGTAGTTCATTCTGGGTTTTTAAGTAGTTTTTCCTGGTAGCTTAGGCGAATACTGGGATGGAACTTTACATTCCCCGATTTTTTTGCTCTCCCATTATTTTAGTTGGTTCTGTTACAGGGTGTAAAGTGCCAGGCGAGGTGGGCTGGCGCGACGTGATGGTGACTTGCGCTTTGAAAAGGTTTCTGCCCGCGTCCTAATGGAGGCGAGCCTTCTGAGGAGCTGCAACTCCTAGGGGGAGGGGGAGGCTTTATTGACGTCGGGGAGTTTTCTATCTGGAAAAAAAGTTAGAAACCCCGTCTACGTCCGCTCATTCTCCCTCACCTCACCCCTTCCTCCCGGAGGCTCCTCCATTGGACAGCCGTGAGCAAGGCTGAAGAACCGATGCATCCTCCGTTCCAAATAATCCAATCTATTGAAATCTAACGCAGTACTAAACGAAATCCGCCACAGGCTGTTATTATGATATCTTTAGCTAAGTAATTTTGTACGTCAGGCCTTTTTCTCTCTCTCTTTCTTTCTTTCTTTCTTTCTTTCTTTCTTTCTTTCTTTCTTTCTTTCTTTCTTTCTTTCTTTCTCAATCGCTTAGACTGTTATTACGAGTTGAGCTTTTGCAGAGGTATCGTATTTTGTGTGCTATGAGAATTGTCCTAAAGAACATGAAATTATCTTCATTTTCAACTGTGGAACACAGAGACGAGTTAGGGTAAACAGCAGATTGTGTTTTGTTACGGTTCTCAGATGTAACTATTGCTCTTTTAGCAATTGAGTAGCATTGACAAACAAGTGGTTAGATTAGCCTTAGAAAAAGAGCAAGCGTTACTTTTAGTTATGAACATTTTGATTATGAACTTGGATGTTCTTTAATATTGTTATGCCTTATTAGAAACTCCTATATTTAATTCAAGATCTCCCTTAAATGACCCTGACTTCACGAGCAATGGCAGATATCAGAAAGTACTTAGATACGTCTTGTTGTTGTTATTATTATTATGATTGTTATAAATTATTATTATTTAGCAAAGGCAAGCAGAAAGGGAATATATTTTACGAAGACATCTCTTTAATAATATTCAGTATAATATAATTAACCATAGTCAGGGTTGTAAAATGAGACAGCGACACTTTATATTACGGAACAGATGCAAAGAGCACAGAAGGTATATGCCGCGCTTGGTCTGTTCATGTAACATCTTATAACATGTAACCCTTACAGGATTATTCTCTATATATTGAGAGCATGTACTGTAACATAAATATGGAGAAGGTAAACGATTGCGGCACGAGTCGGCACCTGCTTTGTGTTTACTTGTCGGAAATCTTTTTTCCCCTTCCCGCTGCAAATGGGGTTAGATGACTGAGGGTGGAAACATTTTAACGAGTGTTTTTATTTTTAGAAATTAGTTAAATAGTTTGTAAGGAGTTAGGGCAACCTCCAGATGTATTTTAACGCAGACAAATTACTTTAGCACGTTTTATAAATTAAAAACGTTTGTTTTGTTACCGCGTACAGTCTCTAGATATCCAGTATGCATTCGATCCGAAGAGCATGTGAGGAAATTAGTGAAATCACGTTGAACTTTCCATTCGATTTTGATCGATATCAACTTTAGAATTGAACGTTAAGCAGGGGCGACTCTGGGCCGCAAAAAGTCATAGTGCACAACTTTACTACTGCTACTGCTACTGATTAATATAAATTACAAGCCTCTATTACCTTAATAACTAAAATTAACATTCACACGTGAATGCCTGAACATACACAACAGAAAGAGAAAGAGAGAGACAGACTTTATTTAAAATGTCTTACTGACGAACCTAATTAAAAAAAATAAGGTTTGCTTGACAACAAACTTATCTAAGACGCTATGGTTAAGTCCGGCACTTGCAAGACTAAGTCTTTCACTATACAAAGCATTAGACTTATATTCATTATACTTTGAAATCATAGTTTAGCTCAAATTAATGCTTGCAGTTGGTGCCCCCTTTTTTTACATTTCATTATTCTCTTCCAATAGTCGCAAAGAAAACAGTATGTTGTCATTAACATACAGTTTCATTATATTAATTACCTAATATTATTTTAAAATATTTTATCTAACTTTGTAACGCAACAACAGTTATTCTGTATAAAACGGGAGACAAACATTCCTGAGAGCACAAGCGACGAGAGGTGATGTTTCAGGTGGTGCATACACATAGACTCTTATTACCGCTTCATCTCTTCTCCCAAATACTTCACAAGCATACCAAGAAGTTTGTATCGGGACAGCAAATTAAGTCCCCTACGTATAATAACGGCAATACAAACATCAGGAGCAGGATAGAAGTCCCCTACATACATTTTTAACGTATAAAAACGTATCAAGTTATAGTTATAGGAAATAAAACATTGAACTTTTTGGGGGTAGTGCAAACCAGCGACCTCTTATAGAAGCTGCCCCTGGGTGTTAAAAATCTCTCACTAATGCACAATAAAGGCGTTAATATGACACGGACGAGAAAGAGCACAACAACTTCATGCGACTTTAAAAGTAGTTTGGTTTCGAGGCTACACAAGAAATATTACTTTCTAAACGTATTTTAAGATTTTCCTACGCAACCTACTGATTTACAAAAAACCTCCGCATATAAGGCACTCGGGATGCTGTGTTCAACTCCACGCAACATAAAACTAAATTGCAAGCATTTATCGCTATGAAAGCACAGCAGGTTTTTTCGAATCCAGAAGGGAATCATCATTTTCGCTCACATTAATTCAACCAGCATTGTCTTGATTGCTGTCAACTAACCCAAACTTTTTCTAATCAGAAACCTGTCCATGATAAAACGAAACTAAGCACCCTGGTAAAAGAGTTACAAAATGAAATGAAACCTACGATAGTTTGATTATTCTAAATATTCGGTTTATTATCAAGTGGGAAAAGTAAACTAAGCATTGCTGTAGCTATTCGAAATCACTCGAATTATTGGCAGACAGAAAAAATAAAAGCAGCATTGTTGCAGGTGTATACTGCTACAGTCTGTCTCAAAATAACATGGGTAGTATTAAAGGCTTCATGGTAAACATAAACTGCATTATACACCGAGGGAACCAATATATATATATATATATATATATATATATATATATATATATATATATACACTTTCACAGCAGATATCTATTTAATATATTTCAAAGTTGGACCAAAAAACTACAGTAATGTGTTGTATGATGTTCTACAAACGGATGTGACTCACATACATTTTGATAGCATTGGTACGTGACAGGTAAATCAACAATGAACAACTGAAGTCAAGATTATCGTATGATGTTCTGTAAACAGATGTGACTCGCATTATGTTATGCTAGCATTGTTACAATAATCTAACGCCGTTGGACTTCTACCTATGGGGAACTCTTAAGGATGTTGTATACCGTAGAAAACCAGCTACACTGACAGCACTTCGGGAAGAAATTGAAACGGCATGTGCTGCAATCGCTGAGGACACTTTCGCAAACGTTGCTCAATCAGTAGTTCAACGTACTCAGCAATATATCGTCGCCGATGGTGAGCATTTTGAGCAACTGTTGTAACTGTAAAAGTCTAAGATAATTAGTGTTCATCATTTTCGGTTTGTATGAATTCAGTTAACACTGTTTTTTCTTTGCTTGAAGTGTGTATACATTTTTGGCACTCTCTGTATATATATGATATATATATATCATAATATCTATTTTTAAATTACAAAATTTCGCTACATACCTGTACCGCCACGGGTGGCCGAGGTCGTTAAGTCTCGGACTCGTGAGCGGGAGGTCTGGGTTCGAATACCGCAGGACCGTCCTTCCTGACTGAGGTTTTTTCCAGGTTTTCCTCAGTCCTCATAAATGGCAAATGCCGGGGAGGTACCCTAAACTTAGGCCTGGAACGATTCCTTCCTTAAAATAAATCCTTTCCCAATATATCATTTCATCTCATCTATCATCAGTGTCCATCGCCTGTGGTGCCTCTGTAGCAAAAACGGGCGTTAAACACTATTCATTCATTCATGCTACATACCTGTTGAAAATTAGACTACGAAACTTATAATTGCCCTGAAATAAGTCCGTGATTTTCTTTGTTTAGAGTAAATGAGAAAATTGGTACCAATTACTGCAAAACATCAATCATCTGAGGCAGCAAATTGGTACTCATAGTGTGGGAAGAAAGGTTTTTAACGATTATGAATTAAATGGGTCTCATTTTAATCATATTTATGAGTAAGTTTTAAAGCTATTAATGTTATTTTTAATATAACGTTTCCATTTCATTCCTTTTGCAAAAGCTTAATCTTGCAATTAAAAAAACAATTTTATTATAATATTTCATAATCATTAGATTGGATATTGCATAACAATGTTAATATAAAACGCTACATACATACGCCTATTCTTTACAAAAATATTAAATATAAATATTTGACAACTTGTTGTTTTTTATTCCGTATGTCCTAAGTATTTAATTTTCAAAAAAAGTTCATTAGACTCTGTGTTGACACACATGTCAGCTATAGTTTAGTAACAATACCAATGTTTGCTTTCTGCGGGAACAATTCATGTACACTAATTTAAACTGTTAAATTGCTTTGGGGATTTATTTGACCTAGGAAATGAGTGGTGAATTGAAGTAACAACGATCTCTCTTTTCCAGTAGCGATAATCAGTCATTTTATTACCAGCCAAGTTACCTCACATTGGCCCAAGCCGACTTTAACAGCACTCTAGCAGAGTGGCAGAGATTGAAACATATTTTAAGATGTCGGGGTTGTGCTATATCACAGGTGACTGTCTCTCGATGACTCTATCATCATCAATTTTATCCACTCTGCACTGATATTATTCTGGTGTCAATTCGTGAGATACAGGCCTACACCTTCTGTTTCAAGGTTTTCTGGTACCAGCCTTCCAGTGCTTCCAAACTTTTGTGTATTTAATGCCCTATGTGTTAAGGTTTCCGTACAGAAAAAGGGAACAGAACGAAATTTTCGGAGCGACACTGAGGGATGATGCGTTTGTGTGTTGACCAGCTTTTGGTGTATCAGGTTGTTGCTACTACTGCAGCATCTGCTCACGCAAAGCGATAACTTTGTAATACAAGTAAGGGGCGTTGTCTATGGCCCTACACTATGCTTCTTGTCATAAAATCAGGATAACGAAACAGCAAAACAAAATATTATGTTAAGACATGGATGTGACTCAACCGTTTTGACTGGATACCTAGACGATCAGAGATCTACAGAATGTTAATGAATTACAATGCAACAATTTCATAGATCGTAGAGGGATTTTAAACAAGTAATTTGAGATAGGGAATCAAATTTAGAAATTATGGCATTAAGCGTCTAAAAAACCAGTATATCACTGACTATTGCAGCTTCCATTCAAAATGAAAGTTGTGAAGCATGTCTGTTTCGTACGGTAGGTCATGTAAAAGCGAAACACTGTTACAAAGTTCAAGTCTCATTTTATTTTTACATCTTATATAGGAGCACATCACCTGTTAATTTTACGTTTACCGATGGTCAAATAAGAGATTATCAGTTTAGATTCGAGTGGTACCGACAACGCACGAGCTTGAGCGATACCGAGTTGATCGGCATCAAGTTAGCGACATGTGGGGAGGAAGGGAGAGTTCTGTCTGCTTAACCTATGCTGTAACTTTGTGTCATAAACAATGCAGCCTGCGAAAGTTATAAATATGTTTGCGCCATTTGCTGGCATCGCTAAGCGGTGCGCTAGTGTTTTCTTCTATTTGAGGGGAATGCATGAATAGGAGCGGATGTAGACAATTTGCCGCGCTATCGGCAAATGTAAAATAAACAGATTATACTTAATAATAAAAAATAAATAGCATATTCCACAGGACCCGAGCTTGCAATCTTTGAAACCACGGCGATTGCCTTATACTTTAGGCCACACAATCAAGTGGGAAACTCCTTCTAGATTGAAGTGTAAGCAAAATAACATTCTAAGTTGGTTAACTGTAGGTCATTGCTGCGCTATCATATATTTAGTTTAGAGGTTTTAGAGATTTTTAGTGCTAAATTTTGAAAATGCTGATGAAGAGTTTGGAAAATCGGACTTTCCTCGTTCGTGAAGCAAATTTAAAGACAGTCTAAGGCAAGTTTTAAGCACTTAATTTCAACTTCGCATAATTCCGTTCATGGATTTCCTATCTCAAAGTATGTGTCTAAGACCCCCACCCCTTACAATCTCTGTTTAGTGTATAAACACCCGTTAATTCGGATGTTTTCTCTATCAAGGTACCATTCTCTCTTTCCTCCGCTATTAGTGGGATGTACTTCAATGCGCTTTGTATCCAGAAACTGAAGCTATTTTCGCCATTTAAGAGATGAATGATTTGCTAGCAACAAGCCTGTCAGCTTCATGAGATCAAGGCTGAAGAAATTTGAGGAGTATTTCGAGAGAAGCTGTCAAAAGCAGGCTTCGCGAAATGGCACAATTAGCAAACGGTATCCTTGACAGATGGATCTCTCTCTGGTTTTGCTCACTGGGATAACTTAATGGCACTGCTTGAAGGCCGTCTTCTTGTTCTTTTTATATGCCAACAGCCAATCATATGGGCAAAGTCACCGGTTCGATTCCGGGCAGAAAGATGCTCGTTTAACATTCAACTGTGATAATAAAGGGAAGCATCTGAAAAGGCAAAACAAGGAATTAGATGGTTCTCAGTAAGCAATTGCCACAATAAGGATAAAACGCTTGGTCTGTTATAAATTCAGTAAATGAATAGCATCCAAGTACAATCTCAAATATAACTTATCATTTGTAAATTAAGGTACAAGTGCTAATTTTTCTGTTGCTATAGTAGGTATTTAAATGATGTGCAATAATCATTTTGTTTTACATAAACAGTTTGAGTGAAACCATCCAGAACCTCGGGCATTAAAAGATTGCAGCAGCAAAAATACGAGTCAAAGCATTCTAATAACTTTTGGTTATGTTTTATTTCAAACTGTACCTTCTAAAAATGTGTTTATACCATAGCTATTTTACAATGTTCTGCTTTTCAGAACATACACACATATAAATGTCTCTGAGCACAATATCAGACTCTAAAAACACAATTAAATAAAAATGATATCCAATACCATTAAACATTACAGTAATTTTTAATCTTGAAACGTGAAACTGAATTGTGATATAGCTGTCCATTTGTCTGTACCACGCACCCAGAACCTCAATATGGGTGCTGTCTCTTCAAGCTGTAATTGCAATTATGATTCGGCTAATTATGCACAGGGTGATATGAGCTACCCCCATTCTGCCTGGAGAGAAGCCAGAAACGATTCCTTGCACTTCTCACCGATAGAACATGCCCCAACATGTTCTATCGGTTAGGTTAGCTTAGGTTAGGTTAGGATCTCAGTTTATACTTAACTTCGAACACAAAAATAAAATGTTCGCCTTTATTTCGTTCTGGTCATAAGTTAGCAACGATAATATATATCACGGTTTTTAACTGTCATCGTGCTGATAAAAAGGATGACTGTAGATCACCTACATCGCGGACACTTATGATTTCATGACTATTTACCTAGCAAGAAGGAATGGAGACGAACAAGACAGGACATCCGGTCGCTTGCGAGCATGAAGTCCGCATGAAGCTAGCAGAATGACGGCAGACATTTTTTCCAGCAACAAGCTGCCGGCATGTCTCATACTGAAAGACTATGCAATCTGGAGTATAGTCAAGTTCCGTTGCTAGGTGAAATTATTGTGGTAATTATTATGAACTGTGAAAAGTTAATTTCCTGTGTAGATAAAAAATCCGTTCTTTGGAATCAGGCTCCTCCCGACTAATAAAATCGGTACATTGTAGTAAAGTGGTGGGACGAAATGTCAACTGAGATGGATAGCAATAGTGAGTGAATTTCACAATTAAAATATCGAAGTTTTAAAACTTCTCAGATAGCAGATCTTATTATGATTTAAGAAAACAGCTCATTAATATTACAGGTACTGACTTTTTGCAATTACACTCGCCCACTCACAATGGGTTACAGTAAACGAAGTTTAATAAAGCGCAAGCCCTATTTTCCTCATAGGGGATGCGGTTCAGAAAAAAATGGAAGTATTTACGATTCTTTTTGTTTTGTTTTTTTTTTTTTTTCGTAATGAAAGTACAAAAATATCCAAGATTCGGTCGAGAGATTCTGGGGACAAACTCATTTCTTCATCATGACAGATCTATAAAAATTGCTATTTTTAAAAGACAATATGAGAACAGAACCAGTGCAGGGAATTTATTGTTTAATAAAAAAAGGTCATCGTCACTACCGGTATCCGAATTCTTTCGCTTCTGCTTACAAACTACTGAAAACAGCTCCATTCTGATAACAAGCGAGAATCTAGGCAGCAATCCGTGCTTGGTCTAGGATATTTTGGAGAGTTAGCGTGGAAAATGAACAGGATCACAAAAATGGAAATTGAGTAGAACTAAATAATGTCTTTTGCTAAGATAAACATAAATTATAATTCTGTTTAGTAGCTTTATAAATTATAATATGTTGTAAAAAAATGGTGGTGGTGTTGTTGTTGTTGGTGGTAGTAGTAGCAGTAGTAGTAGTAGTAGTAGTAGTAGTAGTAGTAGTAGTAGTAGTAGTAGTAGTAGCAATAATAATAATAATAATAATAATAAAGTAGTAGTAAATAATAATAATAATTATAATAATAGCAGTAGACGTTCTTGTTTGTTAGATCCCACGGAGAGATACTGAACACAGCGTGTGAAGAATTCAAACTTGGCATACGAATATAATAACAACCCATCAGCAATTGTATTGTATTCCTATGTCATTTATGAATGCTGTATTCAACCGAATTTTGTTCTCTGTGCTAGGAAAGAGTGGGGAGAGGGGTAGCGTCAAAGTGGTATTTAGGTGGAAATGTGTAGAGGGGAGCGATCCAAAGCTATGTCTGAGCAAGAGGTTTGCCATCCGCTGCGCAGCGATTATCATCCCTTTTCTAACCAAAGAAGGAATTAAACCGGCCTGAATTTCTTCCAGACTTCGGAAACAGCTTGGAGAAGTTACGCTTTCACGAACGCAGGTGTTTGACTGGCACAAGAAGTTCCTCAGCGGTAGTGATGAAATGGAAAATGAAAGCCATGCACGTCGTCCACGGATGAGCGTCACTCAAGGCAACATTTAGACCGTTTGCGACCTTGTGGAAGGTGATCGACACCTAAGTGTGTTCAAAATCGCTTCAGAAATGGGCATAAGTTGTGGAATTGCACACGCCATTGTTTCTGAAGAACTAGGATTTCGGAAAATGCCGGTAAGGTGTGCCCCATGTCTCCTCCCTAATGAACAGACAAATGTTCAAAAGGACACCAGTCAGAGGATTCTAGATCGGTTTGAGGAAGAAGATGGGCAGTTTTTTGACCCGAGTGTTGTGACTTGTGATGAGACGTGAGTTCACCACTACACCCTCGAAACAAGAGAACCAGTATGAAGTGGAGGAGGATAGGAGAGTGTGCTCGGTCAAAGCCAAAACCTGAACAGTTCCTGCAACTGATTTGGGACTTCAAAGGCGTTTTGTTCATCGATTTCCTTCACGAACGAAGGACTGTGAATGCGGCATATAATTGCAAGCTGTTGGACGAACTGAAAACAACAAAAGACGCCGGCAACCCATTTGTGATGTCCTGCTTATGCGTTACAATGCGAAGCCACCACATACAGCAGCCATAAGTCACGATCAATTATGGAAAATTCTTTGGTCACCCCTAGAACACTTTCCATACAGTCCATATTTATCCCCTTGTGATTATGGGAGGAAAAAGATTCATCGCGAAGCAGAGGTTGAGTGCTTTTGCGCAGTTGATGTTGACGCGCCCATCTTCTTTAATTGGTGAGGGAATAAAGAAACTACTCATCCAATTGAGAAAATGCATAAACTGTGTAGAAAAGTGACATAATTTATTTTGTAATTTTATATGGTAAGAATGCTTTATTTCTCAACATTTTGCCTTACATTTGAATGACCCTCGTATCTTAATAGACGGCTTAGATTTTTTAGAAAATTAAAGGAATTTTTGTTTACCGCTGGGATCAAGATAAGTTAACTCCATCAAATGCTACCTAGCATATATTTAAATTAATTAGCTAATATGTTTTAAAATTATATTAATAGCAGATTAAAAGTGTAAATGCAGCATTTTTAAAAATGTTTTAAACTTAAATTATAGTCACGAAAATACTAATGATGAACGTACTACACAAACGTGAATATTAATTAAGTATAATTGTAATTAACGTCGCTGCTGTGGCCAAGATTTGGATGCCTGTTCTTTCAGTGAGATACTGCGGAACTCCAGACATCTTAGGACTATGATTGCTGACGCATTGAGAAAGAAAGGCGTGGCTGTTCATGAAAAAGTTCACGGTATTGCCCAAAAAGAACCCTGTCGACGCACAGACCTACAGGGTCTACATCTGGCCCGAAAATAAGGTTCGAGACTCAAGGACAACAACCTACAGAATTTTACGCGATTTATCTGCCCTCTGACCCATATTATGTGGAGAAATATCTCACCTTTACCTTGCTTCATTGTAGGCAAATAAACAATGACTTTATTTGCTACATTTCCATCGCTGCCATTAAAGGTTTGCTGGCGATTTTGAAACATTATTTCTACTTTTCACTAATAAGAAGAGCCTACAAATATCAGAACTTGTGAATCTGCTAGTTTATTTTTTTTAAATCAGTTGTTCGATTTCTTTTTGTTCCATTACAGTTTTTTTAAATTTTATTGTGTATATGCCTTGTCTTTGGAGACAGTTCCATTATTGAAAATGTTCAGTGGATGTGCTTCCCCAACCCAGCAAGTTCCCGCATGGCCGAAGCCGTTGTAGCTCGCTTGGTGAACTTTTTTTTATTAGGATGGTACCCAGAAGCTAAACCGACCCCTCAATCAAGAGTGGAAGCAATTATGTTGGTTACCCGCGCCTTCGCTCTCCGGCTAGACTACCAGTACCTCTGGTGAGGCAGCCTGATCTAGTATACCAGCCTCCTCACTATGCAGGTGAGTAACCCAAGGATAAAAGTAGCTTAAAACTGCCCCTAAACAGCAGCGCTTGAGGAATTAACCTCTGCATGTTTATTGTCGAATTAAGAAACGAACTTCAAGAGCTGACTGTGTTAAAACATGAATTATACGTAAAGGCACGCTGTATCGTTGTAAACATACGAGGCATAATACTGTCGCACACCCGGGAATAGCTGCGCTATATCTGAGACAGTCAGCAAGGTATATTATACCTCGTATGTTTACAACGACTCAGCGCGCCTTTGTATACAATTCATATGTTTTAACAAAGTCAACTCTTCAAGTTCGAAGACTGTTTCAAACAAGATTTCGGGGGAGTGTAGGCACTCCAGATTGTAAAATAGTGTACAATCTGTATATTACATTTCAGGAAACTAGAAGTGTCCAGCCTAAGAAACCAAAACAGCAGCGCAGGGCTCTCACCGAAGAAAGATTACATGATTAGTAATCGTTTAGAAAATGTCTCCATCTTGCACAAGTGGGAATTTCATATAATCTGTGCAAAAGGGCACTAAATTTAATAGCCTGCGATTATTATCTCTGGGGCAAACTAAATATGCCGCGCACAACACGAACTCGCACACCCTACAAGAACTAAAAGATAATATTTTTCAGGTATTTGTTCCGGATTTCTCAAAATGAACTACAGTGAGTGATGAATAATTTCACAAAGAAATATAAAAAAGGTATGGAGAATGAAGGCGGGTAGTTACAACACCTAATTTGATAATTTGGTAAGTAATGAACTTCTTAAATTTGCTTGTGTATTGTTATATGATTGGTTTGTTTTATTGTTTTACTCTCCCGCTAATCACCGAGACCCTGCTAACTGACTACGCTCCCCCAAAGGCAAAACACTTCGGGAGAAAACAAAACTGATCGCCTGGTAGCTTTACTTCACGTTTGTGAACATCCTTTCACGTTGTAACTTTGTGAGGTGGCCTTAGACATTAGCGAACTTTGGTTTGGATATCTCCCCTCTTACCTCTAAAAACGTAAAATCAAACCCAAAAGGAAAAACAACTCAGAGCACTCTAAAATTATGACATAAGCCAAGAGTTTCTAAGTTATCTGTAAAGTTGAAAAGCTAACAAATTCAACATGCTCCTTATAAACCATCCTCAATTTGGACATTCTCCACGCAGTTGTGAATAAGTTTGGCAGTCACGAAGAATGACCTCACGTCCTTCCAACGTCGTCCTCAAGAGCACGGGGGTGCCTCTGTGGTCCAAGAGAGATGTATATTAATGGAGTCTAAGGATTGCTTTGACTGTTCAAGTGGAGCCAGTTTCTATTAGCCTTATCGCTCGTGTTCCCACAGCATGTTCCTTCCTGCAAGAACGGCATCAGTTACATATGCCATGGGCGTAAGTACTGTTTTCATATGCAGAGAACATCGTCATAGTGATGCATCTATTTATAAAATATCCAGTATTACTCCCCTACTGTTCTAGACTGAATTGTGCACATGCACTAAAAGTGAGCCGCCCAACATTAGCAGCTAGTGATGAAGAGGCGGAAAACTTATGCAAACATATGTTTGCTATAGAAGTTAACTAATACTTTCGGTTAAGAAGGCCGAAAGAAAAAAAAAACGGAAAGAGCTGGAATAAAGACTTTTCATAAAGTACCTGAAACTTAGCTGAACAATCATATCGATAAGGTTATTAAGAATTAGCATAACTCGCTTGTTACACTTTCTATAGATACATAGTTGTGTAATTTAATGTAATGTATAGTCAATTCCTGCAAATTGCGTATTTGATGCGTCAGTCTGCAAAAAATTTGAACAAGTACCTATAGCATGACGACATTTTCCCTCTTACATACAACCTTTTCCAATTTTGTCTCATCTGAAAAGTTTCGACAGCCCATTTTGTCTCAACAAAACCAATGGTCAATAAGTTATATTTTGTCTCAGAAATAAATTAATTAGTTAATAAATTAACTAATAGGTTAATTAGAAATGCTATATCTGGCTTACAGAGAGACACATTAAGAAACCAACGACACCAACTGGCATTAGAATGAACTTTGAACAAATAATTAATCATTTCTAAAGAGATATACAGGTGTGAAAAAATGTGCACAAGTTTACGAGAAGAAACGCTTGACACTATGTACTTTACTTTGAGAGTAGGAGCGATTGGTTTCAGACGCTTCAATATGGAACCACAAGCATCGATATGGATCAACGTCATTGCTACGACGCGATGTGACGCGTGACTAACCTGTAGTTTTGGAATTAACTTTTGCAGCACCACATCGAAGCGTTCGAGTAAATTATTTTCCTGTTTTTGAAGTACTCATTTTTCGAACCGCTTTCTACTCGTAAATTCTTTGTACACAGTTTCTTTTCCCCTCTGTATATATTTTAAGTTAAAAATAACTATGTGCCTACTTTTTTCACGTCTTCTTTCCTTTATATTGAAGCTATCGGTCTTTTTAGGGCCTCGTGGGGTTTATTAGTATATAAAATCCACGCCGATGCACCAAGTTAGTCACAAACACCCAAGAATTTTTATGATTCTTGAACCGTGCGTAGCAGAGGTATACATAGAGAGTAGTGTCCTCAGGCGAGGAGTGAAGTTCAAATCCATTAAACGATCTTTGTGACAAGCCAGAACTTATGCAATGTAAACTTTTGTATGAGCTTAAACTTTCACAGCCAGCGTTGACCCCGGACTTATTAGCCTGGTCTATTTGATGAAACGTCAGATGAGATACTTTTTCAAATGGACCACGGCCAGCATACCCGTATCAATTCTACTGGATGTTTATTTTTTATTTATAAATAGTTCTCTTGCAGTACAATTAGTACTGCAAGAGAACAACAAATATTGCATTATAACTTAAAATTATTATTCTGTTGTCTAGATTACTATATAAAATATATTCGTTTGCTTTGAAAATACAATTATATACAATTAAAGACAAAGAGAGGAAATATAATTATGTCAGGGATACAATGGTCTATTCTTAGGAAAACCCAATTAATTTATAAGTAATTAAAAGAGCTTTAAAATGTACCTTCCTATACAAATTTTCAAACAAATCGACCGAACCATTTTCTGTAAATAATAATATTTTTTGCCGTTACGCGACATAATTGCACGTATCAATCTTGACCCTACTAGAGCGTTTTAATGTTGCCATGAATTAAAATGTGCTATGTCATTTTATAGGTGAAGATTTATTTTTTTACAACATAATTTTAGAATTAGCACCTAAATTATATTAAGGATGGTATGCTATTGAAAAGTGTGTTTTATTTTACTACCTTCGGGCGTAAATAACATTAATTTGAATGCCTTGAAAAGGTCTGAAATTATACACGAAAAATAGCAGTACTCAACGGTAAATGAACCTGTCATGTATGAAGTATTTCAAATGCTTTTTTTTTATTTGTTAGCTTTATTTTTGAATGTGGTTTACTTTTTCCTGGAAAATTTATAGTACCTAATCTATTTCAAGATATGCAATAATATTTACAAAATAAAATTAAAAAACATAAGTAATTGTAATAACCTGTGAGACAATGACAAAATTTTAACTTATTTATTTTGTAATCATGGTGTTTTTAGCACTATTCATTCAGGTCCTTAACTAATCTCCCTCTGACATTAGTTACTCCCGCAAAAATCAGTCTCAAGTCTCTTATCCTATAATGTAAGCACAATAATATATTATGCGAACTCTAGCTGTCTTCGCCGGGAATCGTTTCTAAAAATATCTTAGCGGGAATCTGGCTAAAAGACTGTAATTGATTGCATTTAACTGCCTGAACCGTAGCAAACAACAAAATATGCCCTAATGTTTTGTGGTGTTATATTACTGGAAGTTAATAATAAACAACTTCAGGCAAATTAAAGCATGGCTTGGTAAAACATCCTACCGTTTGTACAACTAACGATGCAAGTATAAAAAATCGGACTTGAAACTTCAACAGAGGTTCAGCTCTCTCCATACCGCTTGTCATTTAGCACGGTGATCTATAGCTTGCTTTCAACATCACGCGTTATGTATGATATGATAGATCTGGCCAGAATCTGTCTGAATGGATCTTTTCTGATTAGGACCGCCAACCGCGCAGGCTTAACCTGAACAGTTTAGGAAAAGAACATTTGATCCAGATAACATTTTGACCCTGCCCTGACATTATACCACAGTAATGATAGGTACATATATGGGCAAAAATGAAGTGCATTCCTTAAAAAAAAAATCACCAACATACTGTGAATTACTGTGATGTAAGTTCTAATGCCTAATGCTTTCTGTGAAAGAATTTTCAGTTTGCTACGTCATGTCTTAACACATAAAAAGAAAAATTGTCCGCCAATTTGATGAAGGGTGAGCTTCATGTTAAAGTTAATTTTGGAATACAATGTTCTGAAATTATCCAATACCTTAAGGATAATTCAAATATCATTTCTGCAGCAAGAAATTAAAAGAAAAACTTAAAATTATTAATTACCAATTAAAATCAAAGGTGTACAACGAAAATTACTTTTGGGGAGGGGGGTTTCTTTGAAGGTTAGTTACATCAGCATTCACAATTAGTATATTCACCTCTTCGGTAATTTTCAAACATGCTCTAAATATATTATTTGAATAGAGTTCAGGAATCTGAAAGCTGGCACCCTATTGCTGATGCCATTACGTACACTATTATGGTATTTTTGTTACTATGTTATTATTTACATTAAATAAAAAATAAAAATGTATATTAGGCGAGATTGGATGAAAGTAGAGATATATGAATATTAAATTAAAAGAGGATCAATTGTATAAAAGAAGATTCAAAGAGCTGGGAGATAATAATGTGACGAAGGTGAAGAACGAAGAAAGAAGAAACTATAGATGAAGACTTAGGAGCTGGAAGATGTAAGTTATGTGAATGCAGTGAAGAATGAAAAAAGCAGTAATTATAGAAGAAGAGTTAAAAAGCTAGAAAAAGTAATCCATTCATGGAATTAGATTTAAAGAGTTGGGAGGTGAAAGTTATGCGACAGTGGTGAAGAAGGAAAAAGGAAAAAGTTACAGAAGAAGATTTAAAGAGCTGGAAGATGTAGGTTATGTGAAGGTGACGAAGAAGAAAGAAGATTGGGAAATAATGGACATTGACGACAACTTGGCAACATTGACCACAATAACTTCACACACAACAATAAACAACAATGTGGCATTAACATGAAGAAGAATGAAGAAGGGTTTGAACAGACATAATGACAACAAGCTAAACAACACTGACAATTATAATTATATAAACCATAATAATGATAACTATAAATACCTGAAAGTATAATCAATAACATGACATGATAACAACGCAACAATCTACAAATGAATAACAAGGAAGAATAAAAATTAACGATTTTAACAATAGCAATAATACCCATTGGACTATAATTTAAACAAGGACAGACCGTGACCGAAGGGGAAGAACGGAAATGGCGAAGGGGGAATTCAGGAATAATTGATGTGTGAAAATGCAAGTAGGAGTAGAGGGAGTCAGATGATGGATTGGAAAGCCACAGAGGGGAAGAGAAGAAGAGGCATGGAAACTACGAAGGAAGAAATGAAGGTTTATAAAATGGTGAAAGTATAAGCGTATGATATATGGTGGATAAATAGTAGTTACTGACTAGTTTAAATTGAAGTTTTAAAATACTTTCGGTCATAATTTAAACACTCAGGAATTAAGTGAAGATAAGTGAGGTGTAGTATAAAAGTTTAGTTTACGGGTGCTGGTTACAGCACCCGTAACTATCGGTTTCCAACGCACAATAGTTTTAGTTTTAATTTTGATAGTTTTATCTTCAGTTTTTAGTGTTGAATTTAAGTTTTAGTAGTTAAATTGTAGCTCGCTACCAGTTATAGTCTTGTTTTGTTAACTAACTTCTAGTTTAAGAACGGCTTGTATGTTTTATTTTGGGGTTTGATTTCGTTTTTGTTTCATTGGTTGTTTTTGTTTAATTAGTTACAATTATAATCTGTACGAAATAATGTAAAACAATGTAAGAAATAAGAAAAATATAATAAAGTATAGAAACTGTAATATATGTCCTGGTGTAGGCATCTAGGTGCCATTTCGGCATATTACAGATTTTTGTTGTTGCTGTTATTATTATTATTATTATTATTATTATTATTATTATTATTATTAAATAAGTTTTTCCTTAGAGCGTGTTCCTATTTGTTCAGAAAACCAATAACTATGGAACAGCTCAGGACGAGTCAAATTATAGCTCAGAGCCTTACTCTAAGTGTCTTGAAGCTAGTTATCAACAATCAATGAGGCCTATGCTTTATAGGATCATCGCAATTATTGGTTTGTTTGTTTCTTTCCGTGAATACCTGGAAAACTTAAGTCACTACGTTTCCCGAACTCATTAGGCCGAATTACATTTTCATCATCTATACACGCTCTAAAGATCGTAGAACCACTAGCATAACAACTTATTTTACTTTGAGTTACCCAGTCCCTTTCTTTAGTTTCTTTAGAGCTTTTCCTTCTAGGTTTATGCGCTTTTTAAATGTGTTGATCTTCTTCCTTAAATAAGAACGGAACTCCACAGGTAACAAAAAATTGTAGCCTTTATTTTTGGCATGGGAACGTAGCTCTGTTAGGGGTTTGTTAATCGTTTGTTATTTTTCATTTGGAGTAACAATGTTGTCTTGTAAATATAACTTGAATTTTGGAGATTTTAAGACATTTAGTTTGTGCTATTTGTGGGCTATAGAAGATAGTGTCAAATAGAAAAATAACAAATACTTGCTATGTTTGGGTTTAACAGAGGGAAAAGGCAGCAGAGGAAGCTGGAGGTATTTATGCCGTGTGTGGGGAGAATACTATCGAGAGAAGCACGACAAGAAAACGGTTTTGATTGTTTAAAGAGGCCACTCCATGTACAAGAAGACCATCGGGAAAAGCGTGTAATGCACCATTATACATGTCAATGAACTGTTATCAGACAATCATCTTGTGACATTTACTCGTCATCGGTTAGCTGCTGAACAACATCGAGAATTTCTGTCCAGGATTGTTACTGATGTTGAGAAACGATACTTTTAGGTGAACACTAGAAAAAAAGGAGAAATGTTTGACTATTAACAAAATAGAACGTGTCCATCAACAGAAGATAGTGTTATGCTTGTGGTGGGATATGAATGAACTGCTTCCCAAGAATGGACCATCACTGCCGATATTTATTACCAATAATTCAAGTGTTTTCAATAATCGATAAAAGCTGAATACTAACTGGAGTGTATTCTAATACATGTTTATTTTAGCTAGGTTATTTTTAAGTATCCTTTTAGTTTTTTGTATGTTTTCTATATCGATATGAAATATTTTAACATGTATTGAATTTTGATACACGTTGGACATTATTTACATGTACATCTAACAATGCATACAGCAAAATAAGCAAAATCTAATAGTAAACTAGCAAACTGAATAACATACAAATGTCCCAATCTTAAAATTGGAAATTTTTATTTGATTTTTAGTTTTATTTTAGGATATCTGATAGAAGTCTCTTGCATCTTCAGTTATATCAAAGTAGTTGGAGTAAAGCTATTTTATCTCTTTATCTTCTCTTTGCTCAGCATATTTTTCTTTTACAAATCTTTGAAATTTTTTAACATGAACTGATTACAAGATTTGTTTTAGAACTTCCATTTGAATTGGATATCCGAAATAAGTACTTCACACTGATATTTCAACTTTATTCGGATCTTTTTGTAACTACATGATTACAATTTGACTGTTAATTCTGACCGCAGTATTTTCTTTCCTTCTCCACTATGAGCTTTCCTTGAGGTGTCTAAATTTCCTGTCTCTATTTAGCATCTTCGGGGTTCTTTGCTCCTCTAATAGGTATATTTTTTTAGAACAGTGTTTAACGCCCGTTTTACTACTGAGGCATCACAGACAGTGGACACTGATGATATGTGAGATGAAATGATAAACGGGTTTTTTTTTAAGGAAAGAAGGCCTAATTTTAGAGTAACTCTCGGGCATTTGACATTAATGAGGGCTGAGGAAAACCTGGAGAAAACCCTCATTCAGGGAGGGCGGCCCTGGTGGAATCGAATCCCAGACCTCCCGCTCACGAGTCTGTGCCTTAATGACCTCGGCCAACCGAGGATGGTTGGGTGATGTGATTGTTTCTGGTTGTCTGTAACTTTTAACGTTCTTTTTATTCATAGGGTTAATGTCAGAATCCTTTGTTTCGTGATTGATATTTATTTTCAATAAAATGAGTGCACTCAGAATAATAGACACTGTTCATTATGCAAAATTCTCTAGAAATAATTTCAAAACAGTGTCGACAAGGATGTAAAATCTTTAGTAATGCCTTGCCGCTAGTTTGTAATTAGATCACAACGACGAAGTCTGGAGTTGAAATATTGTTAGTTACATATATGTTACTTATAAGAGTTGAAAGGAAAAATAATTACTGGTTTATGTACATTTATTGGCTTTTGCGTTCTTTGTTCGGGATCATTTATAGAATTTGAAAAAACCTGGACAATTTCCCTACTTCTAAGTACAGTAATACTTCAGTATTTTAGAGAATTGATTATATGTACTATATCAAGGTCATAGAGCTACTGTACATAACTCAAATTTTAAAATTTTGCATTTATCGAGTTTTGAAAAAAAGGCTTCTCATATGACAAAAGCAGCTATCCAGGGGCTTGGTTGGGAAGTTATTCAATATTCCCTTTAATCTTTCCAGAAACAGCTTTGATAACGAAAATGCTCTTCAACACTTGGCTTGACGACTTCTTTAACTCCAAACCAGAAGATTTCCACAGGCTCCAGTTTTGGCAATCACATATAATACAAGAGAATATATTGGGTTGATTAGTTTCTATGTTACATTCGTTAGTAAATATGTTGCCACAGCAACATTTAACTTATCAACAAATAGAGGAACTGGCTATGTATATGGTTCGTTGTTGCTCTAAACATAAGCTGTTGCATCTTTTACTGACCTCCGACCGCATGCATTAGAGAAACCAGCAAGGATCCTCTTTCTGGAAGGACATTCCGCCGCCTCTGCTTTGTCCCCAGGCACTTATCCTTCCGCCCTAAGAGTAAAGATGGCAACAAGAGTGAGTTGTTTATCGCAATGGTGTCAACCACCCTCAACGTTATCTAACTGAGCATCACCTCTAACACTTCATAATCCATAGAGCGACGCCACTCTTTTCCTTGGATGTCTTCTTCTGCAACTATACAAACTAATAAATATAGCTTAATTAAAAAAATCTACATTTTTTCGTGTGAACGAGTTCATATAAGTACATTGACAGTAATGTTGTTATCAGTACTGAAACTTGTGCTGGACACAAGTAAAATTTCGATAAATTCTTGTAACCACCGTGATATTTGGAAGTAGAAGGAGTGGCCGATGTTAGTGCACGATTAAGCATTGACATACCAGTAGTTTAAGGAAGCCTTTACTTGTCAAGTATGAAAACCTGCTACAAAATGCGAATATTCGGCTATTCGTTAATCATCTGAGCGGAACAGAAAGTATCAACAGCACTGCATTTCTAGGCAAGCCATTCACTTCTGGAAAGAGTTTACAAGCATTTCTTAAGGCAACTGAACGAAGTATTAATGCTTCACATTCTTGGATTGGATTAGATTGTTAACGGAGGAGGATATTTCGGTACAGCATTGCTCCACAGCTGGCCAAATGTACCTACGTTATCAGTGGAGGAAGGGATGTGGTGAGGGAAACAGCGCGGCCAGGATCCACGGGCTGTGAATCATCGACTTAGACGGGGTCTAAGACACTGATGAAACCTCTTCCAAGGAGTTCGAACCATCCAGAACTGCCGACTACACGCCGAAGTAGAAAAATTTTCAAAGCGCAAGCCACCGTCACACGGCACCAGTCCATCTCATCAGCATTTTCGACACTGTAAAAGAACCATCGGAATGAAGTATGAAATGGGAGAGCGGAAAATTCGTGGAAAGGAAAAATTAATTCCAGCATTAGCCTAAGCGACTAGGAGAAACCACCAAGAGCAATGAGAGGAGGGTTTGAAGAAATAGGTAATGCCCAATAAGCGAGGGAAGACTTAAGACTGAAGTCTCAATATTTTCGAATCTCTTGTTGCATCACTTCAAAAGAGACTTAACGAGGTTTAGAAGAAATCTAGTAACGTTCTCTCCTAAGTTTATATCATACCCGCAATCTTGGGTCTACAAGGCAAGTGTGGTTACCACTAGACCACTAGACCACCAGGACCGGCAGTTTTTAAGGCGCCAAGTCTAGAGCTCATTTGCGCCATCATTAATTCATTTCATTCAGACTCACGCCTACAATATTCAGTTCACAATCTACAGACGTGTGAGAAGACCAATGGAGTCAAAGGGATAATGAATTAAAAAAATACTTTCGCGATAAAAAATAAAATATTCGGTGCATTGGCAAAACAATACAAATTGCTCGAGGCTATGGTCGGTAATCGAACTGGAGTGGAGTACATACGATCTTTACATTAAGTTAAGACTAACGTCTGTGTCGGCTGGATTATTTTGGGAAGCTGCAAGACAAGAGGATGTTTCCTCCCTTCCCCAAGGGACCCTTCCGGCGCCACTGTTACGTATAGGATTGTCCGTAAAAAACATATGCGAGATATCGCAGCAGTAAATCACAAATACATTAATTCAGCTTTGACGCGTTGCTTACCCAAACGTCACTTCCGTAGCAATAAAACTATTAGTTTCTTGCTGATGCCCACATATTCATCTCTTAAAGCTTTTTAACGCATTCAGCACGAGGAAGACAGAAATAATTTGCTACCTTACTGATTCTTGTTTCCAGGGCAAATTTATTTTGGGAATGTTAAATACCTTTCTCCAAAAAGTTTCCTTTAAACAATAATCATCATCCAAAAAGTTTTATATATATTGGTCTTATTTTTATTTACTAAAAAAAGCGTTGAACAAAGAAAAAGAAACAGACAAAAAGAGAAGCAATAAATTACATTTGAAATAATGACGGGTACAAAAGTAATTAAAATAGAAAGAGAGAAAAATGGACTAAGTAAAAAATGAGAAAAAATATATAATAAATTGTTATAAAGCAAGAAGAAAGAGTAAAGGTGAAACTACAAATAGAAACAAACTAAAGATAAAAAGAAGCATTCGAAAGGAATTAAGTGGAATGAAGTATGGAAATAAAAAAAAAATAATGAAAAACAGAGAAAGACGAAGAATGCGAAAGCGCAGAGCAAAAAATAAAGAAAAGGATGAACAAATGAACCATGAATAAAATTAGAAAGAAAAAATGAGAAGGGAAAATAAAACAGGAAAGACGGGAATGAGAAAATAGAAAGAAGAAGCAAAAATAAAATTAAAGAGGAGAGATAAAAAGAGAGGCGAAAGGAAAATGAGTGAAAGAGTAAAGTGGGAAAAATTGAAAGAAAGTAAGAGAGAAAATGGAGAGAAAGGAGAGAAACGAAGGTATCAAAGAAAGAAAAATAAATGAAAATATAAATAAATAACAAGAAATAAAAAAGAGAAATAAAGAATGAATGAACTCATGAATAAGTAACAATTTAAGGCAACAAATCCAGAGGAAAAATAGAAGGAAACAAAGCAAAGAAGAAAAGGAAGAGAACAGAAAGAAAGAGAAAGCGAGAAAGAAGCGATTAAAGAAAATGAGAATAAAAAAAAGACTGAATTAAGAAGGAATGGAGAGAAGGAACTGAGGAAAGTTGGAAAGAGGATGGAAAATGAAAAGTAAAAGTTAGTTTTAAACGGATTATAATTATTTAAATAAACGACAAAGAAAAAATAGAAGGATAGTAGAAAGAATTCAAGTATAAGGGAAAGTGAGGTGTAAAAATGAACGGATGCTGCATTAATACAAGAAAAGAAATGAAGAATGAAGGAGATGAAGTTGTTCAGGCTGGCGGGCTAAGCAAAGATACGGTGCATTCTCAGCACCCCAGGAATCTGCTTCAGAGACCTTGTGTCAACAAACTGCTGCACGTCCACCACTTGAGTTCGCTTTCGTTACATAAGAAAACTTGAAAACCTACTGCATCGTTTGAAAGAATCTTCCAAGTTGTCAAGTTTCACATTTGTTTTCTAGTTTCTTCATACTTACACGTTTTGCCATGGATGTTTCTTATCTAAAAAGTGTTCTATCGACTCATACTCAGGGAGAAGGCTCCATGGTTCAATACCTGTTGCCATCCTGATCTTGGGGTTTTTAATGGTTTCCCCGGGTCATTTACCCGCTCTTCTATGTCACATCATTTCATTCCGTAGTTCTGTTATAGGGCCGAATGTGCTACGGCTTGCACTTAGGAACGGTTTCCAACCGGCGTCTGGACTGGAAGCGAACCTTCTGAGGAGTCGCACAACTCGTCCGCGCAGTCACCGACCGTAGATCCTGGCCGCAGGGTGTCTCTTTTACCTTAGTCACTGCCCTAACTATTGACAGGGAAATTGTATAAAGAATTTGAAACTGGTGGTGAATGGGTGGCAAAAGAAAATAATATTAAAGGTTTTTGAAAAGAGGTAAAACGTATAATGG
This sequence comes from Metallyticus violacea, assembly GCA_030762175.1. Taxonomy (NCBI): domain Eukaryota; kingdom Metazoa; phylum Arthropoda; class Insecta; order Mantodea; family Metallyticidae; genus Metallyticus; species Metallyticus violacea. Next base: position 29,243,521 of record CM060831.1, on the reverse strand, counting down.
AATATATAGATAGGCAAGAGATATTTAGTAGTGTGAGGAAATCTAAATATTTGACTATCTGTGGAAAAGTAGATATCACCTTTCATTATTCTTACATGGAGTTATGACTAGTAAATGGGATAATATGGATGAGATGTAATGGTAAAGAATATTACACGTAGAAGGAGAAAATAACATAAAATGCGATTATTGAAAGACAAATGGACGAGAAAAGTAAGATGTTATAAATTTGAGGAATTTACTAATTATGAATAAGAATAACTAAACACTAGGGGTGGGGGTTACTGGATGGATGATCAGGTAAATATTGACTTAAAGACATTAATACAAACAACAACCTGTTGTTAGGCTATATTGATGCAGACAATTTAGAAATAAGTGTTCTATTAATTTGTAGTTTGTACAGAATTTGTAGCTACTTTTTCTTTTCTTTGTTGTACTTTTTATTGATAATGAAAATATCTTATTTGGGGGGGGGGTTCAGATGAACTGAGCCCAAGTCATGAATATTCCAGTGGGAAACTGCTGATGAGTCGAGGACAAATATTCAGCAGTTTGTTAACTAAAATTAAAGACATTTAAAATGTGATTGTGTAAAGATATTGATGATAAATAAATTCATTCCATAAAAACTATTGACAGGTATTTGGGAAAAAATCAAACGGCGAACAAAATGGAGCAAATGAGTCCTGGTGGACTAAAACGTTATGATATTTCTTAACTGATGGAAACTTCAGAAAAAAGGGTTGACATATTGATCAAGAAGCGCCTTACTACTCCAATTAGCTGCAGTGTATATGATGGAGAAGCATAACAAGCTATTTTCATCAGCAACTCAAAGTGTCCCTGTGGGAGAAACACTCCCATTCCCGGATGTGCGTTCCCTGCGGGACGTCTTTAGTCAGAGATTCAGAGTCACAATGTTGATACACAAGCGTTCTTAGGTTTATCTCATGCCTGCTGAGTTCGGAGCATATAAATGTGAATTTGTCTTTCTTAAACCCAAACATGAATTGGTATGCCATGCTACCCTAAAACACGTATCTAGTGTTTACTATATATTAAATATTTTTAAATGTTTCTTGCAGTAGAAAATACTTGACTGGTTTTTATTATATACCACAGCTTGTCAAAAAAACTAGTATACTAAATAAATTAGCGAGATCCAAATAGAAACTAGGCCATTTCAATATACAAGATATGTTTCTTGTTTTATTTTTGTTCATATTGATAATTGTAATTTTCTACGTATTTATATTTACAGTGAGATTATTTTATTTACGGGCCGCCTGAGCACCGCTGCTTACTGGGGAAATGCAGTCGCTGCAACTGAAAAAAAGGGAGATGGAATTGCCGTGCGTAATGTTAGTATTTTTATTTGAGCATAAACTGATACTTTATTTAAAACTGATAATAATACGCACTATCCTGTGTTGAAAATGATTCCCTCTGCGGCAATACATTATCGGCACCTGCATTGAAAATTTCTGCATTTCATCTAACTTTTCTTCCATAGCACACAGCGGTTCATTAAGCGTTCTTGTCTGTCGTAATAAGTTGGAAAACAGTTTCTGAACCTGGAACACGATTGCCCGGGCATTTTCTTGCGAATATCCTTATCACTTCCTTGCAATTTTTTTTTGCATATGTACCGTGCATAAAGACACGTTCTTTAGGACTGTATTTATTAATGATAAAACTAACAATAACATTTTACACACAATGAAAGCACCGAGTAATAAACTAACGCACAACACTGGATAAGAAAGTCTGCCTCAAACTAACTACAAATTGCTACTTACACATGCATTATCGGCCTTGAAGAGTAATTTCTTTCAGTACGCAGCCGTACGAAATTCACAATTTACATAATCATATCTGCTCGAATAAACAAAAGCAATAAAGTAATATTATACGTCCAATTGCGCGATAAGTTAACATACAACATGTTTAGAAAATATTGTTGGTTCCCTTAGCTTTTATCTAAACTCTATTTGCCTTGGCATCTTGTGGTACTAGGCAGGATACTTTACGATTCACCGTTGAGATTGGTATATTTTGTAGATACTGTCTTTCGATGATCGGGCTGATTCCATTGACCTTTTCCTTTGAGACAAAGGCCTAAATTACTGTTCTATTGGTTTTTGTTTGTTTTATTTAAGGACGCTCTTTAACATTTCAAATCATCAGCGTCCCATTCAATTCAGGGCCTGAAATGGCAGATAAATTTTGTTCAGAGACCTCTTTTTCTCTGGCTCGAGGTTCTTTTACGTGCTGTAAATTACGACACGGGACCTAGGAAGCTATATTTAGATTTTTTATGCTAGACTGACCGAGATTGAACCCGCGATCTTGGGTCTATGAGGCAACAATAGTTACCACTAAACCACCAGAGTAAACGTGCTATCGGCATTTGATATGCTGGCTAATCGCAATTCTGCAGGAATGTTTAGCTTTACTATTACTTACCAATCATTGCATAATCAATTTACTCATTGTGACTTCTGGTTTTTAACCTTTCTAAGTCTGGGACTCACTTTGGGGAGTATTAAAGATCACGGGATTCATAAATTAAATTAGTAAATTAGTGCAATTAGATAAAATTAAATAATTGCTTATAATTCCTTCGTCTATAAGCGTCTAAACCACGGGTTCTACGGGTTCGCTATGCAATGTATAATAACACGTCAATATGTAGAAGTAATCGTGCCTGCTTTACTGATAAGCTATTAATCGTTAATAACACAATTAAATGGTATTTCAGTCAACTTACCTAACAATGTTATGTTATTATTTGCAAATGTAAATAATCACCAGTTTTCAAGTCATATATTAGACATAAATTAACAAAATCACAAACATAACAAACAACTAGTGTTACTGTTTATCTCAAGATTCCATTTCCCTCCGCTGATGGCACATGAAATGTCTAGGGAATAAATGAAAATGTCTGCCAGCTAATTGGGAGTGGAAACATCGTTTTTCTTTTCAGAAAGGCTTCGATAGCTTGAATTATTATTATTATTATTATTATTATTATTATTATTATTATTATTATTATTATTATTATTATTATTATATGCATTTTATTTACAAGAGCTATAAAGCACACCTTCGCCAAACCCTTTTAGTAATTACTATTTATTTCTGTCATTTGCTGTCCTATACAAATTCTGATCACTTTCTTTATATTAAAGCATTAAGGATTGCACTTTTTCCATTCAGCTGCATATCTCTGTCTTATAGCTAAGTATATCATATGTCTCTTCACAGTCAATAAATACACTATGCATACCTAATCAAATTCATTTCCCTTCGTATAATTAGTTTGAAATATTAGAAGACTTTCAAATAAAATAAAAACAATCTAATCGACATAACTTGAAATGTTTTTAAATAAGGTTTATATTTGTTATTTAATGAAATAAAATCTATGCAATTCAGTACATTATTTACGTTTAAACAAGGACATAGTTTTAGCAGCATTCCATTTATTAAGTACCTGACATGTTTGTCGGCATAAATAACCAAAGTTGAAGAAAGCACCAATATTTAAAATGTGAATTTATATATTTTTATTCTGCTGACTTGTTTTATAGGTACCTTTCCTCATTCTTTTAAATCAAAGGTTTCTATAATTGTAGATTCCTGTTATTAATTTTATTGTGTCAAAGGAGGCATACAGTGTGAAAACGCGAATTACTAAAGACGGGTATTATCAGAATCTACTTTCACGCACTGCATGTTAAGAACGCACGTCATGTGTTGAAAGAGACGTTTAGGGACAATTACCCACAGAGGGTCGGTCACTAAGGGTGGCTCATAAATCTTGTCAGCTTTTATTGGCTGTGTGTTGTAATCCCAAAGCAAGGCGCCACCTCTCCCCTCTTTTTTCGGTATCTTTTCTGCTCTTTACTTTTCCTGTGTACAAAATATTCTTTACCTGCAATTTCTTTCTTTTCTTTTTTATCTCTTCACGCACTTTTTTCTTTCGCTTTATTTCATCTCAATGCTTTCAGCTTCTGCGTCTTTTAATTAGTTTTTAACTTCTGTCTTCCAAAAATCTTTACTCTTTCGTGCCGTTTTCCCATTTCAGTCTCTCTCTCCCTTTCTCTCCCACTCTCTCTTTCCTTACTTCCATCGTATCTATTTTATTTCGTTATCTCTTCATTCTGTATTTCCCTCCCTATTTTCCTTTGTTCCTTCCTTTAATCCTCTATGACTTTGTTTTCTATCTTTTTTCTTCTTCTTTTCTATTCCTAATTGGTGTTTTGTTCAATCTTTTTAATTAATTTTCTCGGTCCCTATGGCAACGCTCGTTAAAGTATTGTGCTATATATTTCCTGGCATGGAAATCTGTGGGTTCGATTCCCGCCTAAGGTGCGCGCGCGCGCGTATGTAGAGTTTAAGTAAACGAATGAGTTAAAACAGTACTACTGTGTACATGGGTTCAGCCCTTTTGCCAATTTAAAAAAAATAATTTTTCATTTCTTCTTTGCATCATGTTTTTTCTTCTTCTCTCCTCACTCCGTGTTTCCTACATCCATCTCTCCTGACCACAGGCTTTACCTAAGGCAGCTGCAAAAACAAAGGACGCAGGTTCAACCGTGAAGAAGAAGAAGATGGTGATGATGATGATAATGATGATGATGATTTTTTTTGAGTAGTGTTTAACGCCCGTTTTAACTACTGAGGCACCCCAGGTGGTGGACACTGATGATACATGAGATGGAATGATATATTGGGAAAGGCTTTTTTTAAAGGAAGGAAGCGTTCCAGGCCTAAGTTTAGGGTACCTCCCCGGCATTTGCCAGTTATGAGGACTGAAAAAAACCTGGAAAAACCCCAGTCAGGGAGGACGGCTCTGGTGTGAATCGAACCCCAGACCTCCCGCTCATGAGTTCGCGCCTTAACGACCTCAGCCACTCGTGGCGGTACTTGGTCAAATTGCCCGACTTGGCTAGTATTACTATATTTTTTTTTAATTATCAAGATTGGTTTTGCTTCATCTTCCTTCGAGTCTCCTCCGTATAAACCTGTTTTGGGGAAAGCAGTCCCATGATACCCTTGTTCTCAAATATATTGAACAAGAACTGGATTATCTGTCAACGAACTATGGAAAGTCACTCTATGTTACAAACAAGAAATACAATTTGATATCATATAATTTGAAATAGTTCAATGATGTCGTTTCTAACTGTTTAACTAATAATTCTTTTATAGTAATTCACGCTCTCCACGTTGCATAGTACTGGAAAACACTGCTAGTTTGGATCTATTTACTTTAACAGGAAAATAGGAAAAAGCACCCAGATAGAATCACAAGTTGTTTACGTATCGCTGGTGTTTTAGCAGAGGTACAACACAACACCGCTGTTCCACTTTAATACTGCTGAAGCAGCTGCGACTGGAGGGTGAGTACAGTGATTTTGAGATAGGACAAATTACAAGGACTGTTCTATGAAGAATGAACATAATTTTTTTGACAATATACCTTTACTCATCCTCTAACAAAGATCCTCAATTTGGGAAAAAGGAAAAAGTCACACGGGGCTAAACCTGGACTATAGATGGGATAACACTTCACATTGATTTTAGTAAGATGTTCATCAATAACACTGTGTGTGCTCACAGAGCTTTGCTGTTTGCTCCCAGGATTTCAATAACGTAGCCAAGTTTCATGAGCAGTGAAAGAAATTTGAAAGAAATCTTCCTGTAACATTACCTTCAACTGCATGTAAACATACACGCCATTGTCTTTTTTTTTTTTTTTTCTCCGGGAATCAGCAGTCTTGGAACCCACCGTGCACAAACCCATTTCATTTGCAATTTTCGTTTACAACGTGTAAGAGGCATTCAGTGAAATTTTCAGAAATTCTGAAAGTGTTCTTTAGTGTCGACAGTACTCTCTCAAAATGAAAACAGCGGTGTTAATGTTTTCTTAAGACCGTTAGAACGTAAGCTGGAGGGCCGCATCCACCTTCCTTTGAAATTAATCCCCTCCTCTTTAAAATTTTCAAACCATCTTCGAACTGTTCTATAGGGAAAACAAACTCTCCATAGGCCTCAGACATTTCAAAGGCCCCAGCTGGAAGATATTTTCAGACGAAATCAGCAAATTGTTCGTCCCATGTTACCTTCATTTTGCTGTAGGCGGAACTGAACATGTCTCGACTTGTACACTTTCATATATGTGATCACAATAAAACTAATAAAAAGTGTACACTACGCATTAAGCTAACAAAATACTACAACAGAATAAATCTCCCATGGCAGAGAAGCCTTTGCGAGGATTCCGGGATAAATAGAATCAGATGAGAGATGTTCATAGTTCCGTGCTTGAAAGAGAACACGGTAGATCAGTTGATTAGAGCGTCTCCGTGGTTCGAATCCTGATCGTGGTCTGAATTTTTCAAGTCTGATTCTTAATTCCAACTTACTCGTATGTCCTATCCACGGTTAGTGTAAAAGAATAATTTATATACAGAGAGTTGTAAAGTTAAATTTTAGCGCTAGGTGGTAAAAATATTATGATCATTATTTACTGAATATCCCTCGTACTTTAGGACTACATGACACCGAAAGAAGGCGCTTGCACAAACATTGATAAAAGAGTCCAGTCTGCTGTAATAGCAAAGATCAAAATACTTGAGGATCCCAGCAAATCAAAAGATAGAGTAAAAAACAAAACTATATGTCCAAAATTTTGAAAGTATGCCCTTTGGAGCTTATTGTAATGTTTTGTATTGTGATGTAATTGCAAATAAAAAATATATTGTAAACAAAGAAAATGTATCACCAAAACAACTTCGAAACAGGAGACAAGAGAATGAAAATGGGATATTTTCTACTAGCTCGATTCGAGACAGTTTTTTTCCCCACCGTTCACCATTGGACGCATTTAATCCGCGCGATTTTTCCCACTACGTTAGAAAGAGTGCAATGTTTCCACTGTTTCCATTTTATTACGAATTAAGAATAATTTATCTCGTATGGGATAGACTCATGACGATATTGAAGACTGTATTTTCAAACACAGCACTAGCACAGCGCTGAAGTATGATATACAGGAACCAAATGCGGAGTTAAAATATAAAACATAAAAAACAAACAAGCCTTTTTTTAAAAGAAAAGTCGATAAAGCTGGCGCTTTTCAATTTTTTGTTAAATAAGAATATGTTTCCCACTTGCCTTAAGGGGCAGAACCCTCGGCATACAGGAAGGCAACTCCACATCATGGGCTGGCGCCCTAAAACTTGTAGACATGCTGAAGGTGTTGGAGTGGGAAGACCTCTCTCCTTGTTATATGGCCAGCGTGGCGAAAGAAGACATGTGTTTCCGTAACATCGGGCTGGAGGTTGTGTCGAATTTGTCTCAAGGGAGACCCGAACGAAGGGCGGGAGAGGGACCGAAGCATGAAAATTACCTAAGTATATCCTAAGTACAGGCTTAGGGTGTTTTTCAATTGTAAATTTCTGTAAAACAAAAGCAAGTTTAGCAGTTTAAACCGATAAAACATATGTTAGCTGCAGTCTTCGAGAATGCCCTGACTTCCTTTATTGGATAGCTACTAAGGGGTCATATTATTTAGTGCATACACACTTCCAACCTTAATCTCAGTCAAATAGACCGGATCTCATACATTTTGTATCAAGTGGTTTGTCAATTGATCTAATGAATTACATGCCTGTCTTCTTCGAAAAAAGAACTGTAGAATGCTCACAAAACGTTTAATTACTTCCCACAAAATATGAGTATACTAATAGACTAATTAATAAAATAAAATAGCAGGGCAATGACCGAAAGTCAACAGGGAGCATATTTCAGTTTAATTGTCATTAACTGGAACAAGGCACGAGAAACAGTATTGCATTACATTGTAGGGTTAGATTAGATTCTTCAGATTAGAGAATAAAAAGTCAATCGTTTGGAGTCAAATCCGATATGGCGGATATGGAAGCACTTGGAAGCGAAGGTTATTCAGTTTTGCAGCTACAGTCCCAGTCATGTGTGAAGGCACCTTATTGTGATGATAGAGGACTTTCTTTTTCGCAAGGTGTGGATTTTTAGCCTGAATACATCCTTCAGTTGTTCCAGTAGTGAAACTAATACTCCCCGGTGGTGGTCCTGCCCTTCTGGAGATTGTTTACAAGCATTACAGCATGAAATCCCAGAAAAGTTAGCCATGGTTTTTCCTGCGGATGGAACCGTTTTTGTTTTCTTTCGTGCACTTTCACCTGTTGCCATCCATTGTTTGTACTACCCCTTCATCTCTGGCGTGTAGTAATGAATCCATGTTTCATCTACTATTATGAAACGTCGGAGAAACTCACTGGAATTGCGTTTAAACAAGTCTAAGTACTATTGGGAAATTTTCATTCGAATAGGTTTCTTGTCCATTGTTAAACGTGGCACCCATCGAGCCGGCAGCTTTCTCATACCCAACTTCGTGTAAAATATAGTGGACATGGTATTTGCAATGTCAGCCGACTTGCATACCTTCAATTGGCGATCATTGAATAAGGCATTACGAGCAGTTTTGGGACGTACTGAGCGCTCATCATCTTGAATGGATGTACGACTAAATTCGGCAGCCCGTTTTTTAACTGTCGAGAATGAAGGAGAAGAATCTTTTAACGTGGAATCTAACTTCTTTTATGTTTCTGTTGGAGTGAAACCCTTCAAAAGGAATTACTTTATCACAGCTCGTTTTTTCAGTTTTATCCATTTTGTAGAAAATGTTAACACTAATTTGTTTACACGATCGTCATAAACAAGTGACTACACTAACGCGTCTGAAATTTGACAGCGCTCTATCTGAAGGATGATATTTAACAATTATCATAGTAATTTGGCTATCTTCACGAATCTCTGAGTTATGTCAAGAACTTTTAGAACACCTCGAGTACATTACTCTAGATGAAGATGGAGATGGGATGAGGTCGGAATGAATGGCAGGGGAAACCGGAGAAAGCTGCTTAAACACCGCCTTGTCCGCCACAAATCGCACTCACGGCTGCTGAGATTGAACCCGTCTTGCCTTGGTGGGAGGCGCATGGTGCCGTCTTTCTTTAGCTGAATGCTTGATACATTCAGCTAAAGAAAGACACATTTTTCAAGCATATTTTCACACCAGTCATTAAATTCCTGGAATTAAAAGCTGCAACTGTGGCAGAAATGTTTCTTGCATTGTTTCATGTTCCAAATGAAGTGGAAAACCAAATACTTTTTATTGTTACTTTTTTGAAAGAGACATATAAGCTATTCTTTATAGTAAGGAGTGATACATTATAATCTTAAATTAGTGTTATGTGATTTACGCCACGTTATTTTCGCTTGATAAAGCATAAACGTTCGATTCATTTAAAATTCTTTAAAGTGACTCACTCTACAGTGAAAGATGATATGGGGACAAAAATGGCATGCCATCGACGGACGACTTTACAACTTGCACAACAACGGTCGCTTTTGTTTCCTTTCAGGATGCAGCGTTTGACATTCATTGACGTTATCTCAAATATTTTCTTCTCAATTTTAATTGCAACTGTGCATTACACGCCCAGAAAAAAGTCTCTATAAAGTCTGCAAACATACATAAAAAATTAATATTGTGACCTGAAGTTCTCCTTTCCATTTTCCGAGACCCTGCGCGGAAATTTGAAACGCAGTAACTTGTTGCCCAGTTATTAGGAGAAAGGAATTCCTCACCCCCGCTCCCCGTTTGAGAGGCAGGGAATATTTAAACTACCATTTGGAAATGGATAGCATGGACCTCTATCCGTGTCGGCTTGAGAGCTTGTCAGAATGAAACTAACGCAACAGCGGCCTAAGTGCTCTTCTCTTCCACTTCCTATCCTCTTCTTTTTCCTACATCTTTTATCTTCCTCTTTTCTGGATATTAAACCTGCAAGAACAGTCACACTTATAGGAAACTTGTTTAATAATTTTTTATCTTCTTTATTTTCTCTACAGTTGCTTTCTGTTCCCATTATCTTTTACTCCTGTCTCTTTCTTCCTCTCCTCTTTAATTTTTTCGCACGTAATAATTAAACATTCTCCCGTTTGTTAAGTCAAATAGTACATGGTCGTAGGGTTGGAAGTTCAAACCTATTTTGAGAATAGGTGAGTTTCAATGTGTTTGGTTGTAATGTTGTGGTAAGCCATCATGGTTTATTTTATGCATATGGGCCCTGAGCAGACTTTTGATTGTCCGCAAACATGACACGAGAATTTTCCTCCCTTCCCCCTCTTCTCCTCCTTCTTTCTCTTCCCTTTGTGCATATTTAATTGGGAAATTGCACAACAGTTTATGAAGGTTACATTTTCCAACCCGGTCACAGAAGACCCAAGGAGTGTACATGTACTTCACGAATAATTAAATAAATTAATGAGGAATTATATTTTAAAACTAATGATAAGAAAACATAACCTGCCCACAGTTAAAATCATATCACTTTGGCTGCATCTACAGTTGAAATAATTTCAAAATCTTACAACATAACTTTAAAATGCCCAAATGTGTAATAACTACACTCAGTTCATTCGTAAAGCGTGTCCATACCTATAACAAAACAAATTGTATCCATCCGCCATAAACAAATTCTGTACACGTCAGGTCAAAATGAGTAATGAGCTAATGGTTACTATCTAGCAACTGAGCAACAAGAAAAAAATAATGGTGATAATAGTACTAAAAATAAAACAATAATTTAATAATATAAGAGGTTACCTTATGGAAACCGGTTAATAATCATCATTCTTCATTCTCACTACAACTTGAAGAACTCTTATTCATCTGATGTGATCAGTAGTCAATGGACAACAGTGTCGCAAAGACCATTCATTTCCCAAAATGTATTTCCCTCTACTGTCACAACATGCTCAATGCACTTTTTATTGCGAGTATGGAATACTTTTCGACGAATTAAACACATTTATAATTATTGTTTTCTCCCCACTATTTAAACCTTAAACGATTTTGTGTTTAATAATTATTGGAACTCAACTTTCACCATGATCTACCACTTTGTTTTATTTAACTAAAGAATTGAGGTTTTCCCCCGATAGGAAGGAATATTAGCTGTTAGTAGGCTGTAGATTTTTATAAATAAAAATATTATATGTATAGATATTTACAATTTGCTTCCCGGTCAGTCCTGGTAGTCTAGTGGTAACCATATTGCCTAACAGACCCAGATCGCGGGTTCAATCCCCGCCAGGGTCGATGAATTTTTTTCGGGCGTAAAAATCCTAAGTATGGCTTCCATGTCGTAGATTTACGGCACGAAAAAGAACTTCTAGGCTGAAATAAGAGACCTCTGAGCAAAGTAGATGGGCCGTTTCACGCCCTGAATTCAATGGGACGGTGATGATCTGAGATGTTAAAGAGCGTCCGCAAATAAAGCGAATCAACAACATTTTGCTTCCAATGTTTATATGTACGTATACTATGCAATGTTTTTGTGAGAGTATATAATAGAATGCGGTCATTGCCACATAGTTATTAAGATCCATTCGAAGAATGAAGGAATTATAGAGGGCGGACTTTTAGGCATTAAAAATTATTTTGGCTCCTAAAATACGCTCTAAAAAGTACAAAATATGCACATAAAATTTAAAACAGGCATTATATTTTTTTTCTTTTTACAACCGTTTAATTGTGGACTTAGATAAATTATTTTCACACATATAATCCCTATTTTATTAACACAGCAATTCTCAAGTAACATATTTTTACATTCAACGAATTTTCTTGATAGTGTTTCACAATACTAGCAGGACCAGCATATGCTTCTACCATGGCGCCTCTTTACATTGAAACTGATTGCAATGTACAGAGAGCAGAAAGTGCGTAAATTACTAACAATTAAAATACATAATAAGGTATTCATAGTGTCTGGTATCTCTCATGATTATTACAATATTCACTGATATGGTTTTCTCAATGAAACCTAGCTCTTATTAAAGTTTAAACTGTAATTTCTTATAGGGACTATTGTGCGTAATAGCAAGATGTAAGTTGTCCTGGAGCCAATGAGAAAAGAGCTGCACCACATGATTATATATACTTTAGTATAGAAGTAACAGCAGCAGAAAATATGACGAAATAATAATCACGCTGCTTAATTGGACAGAAAAAAGATTCTTCCACGTCTACAGATGTCACTGGAGCGTATTTCATCGTGGGCAAACGCATAAGATCAAAAACACAGTCAAACTCAATTTTGTTTTCTGTCAAAGTATTTGCCACGCTGCCATAATATGAGGGGCGGAGTTGCTTTTGGCTACCGCAAACAATGTCAGCAAGGAAGTCTGTAAAAATTAGTCCAGCTGGTGCGATAGTAAACCACGTTCCTATTTTCATTTATTTATTTTTGTACTATAGTCCGCGTTTTAGAATATCAGGAAAACGGTGTAGACAGTACATTGTGGTTTACGTACGTGGTGAATATATATATAGTGTATACTTGGCCGAGTCAATCTACACAGTTGATATATAAGTATATATAATTAAATGTATTGCCTACTCACTTTAACGCACCAAATAACAAGAGAAAATTAATGGAATATGAAGTAAGATGAAATATATATTGCCTTTCCCGAGTTCTCACTTTCAACTAGACGAAATTCAGTCACTCAACATACAAATTAAGGTGAAAAAAATAAAAAATAAAATATATGATTTGTTTGTGTTTGCAGTTTTACATGAATATGAGGAATAGGCAGCAACGTCAAAGTAAGCATTTAAGTTTGTGTACTACAAAACTACAAATGTTAAGATTTTAATGCCGAAAAACATAAATATTCTGATTTTCTTCATTCATACTGAGGAAAACGATCAACACCAGCAATAAGCACTTAAAAGATCATCTGTCTAGTGATGATTAAGAAGCATAAGAGTACGTGCTGCTGTGCTTAGAGATCGGGGTTTTATTGAAAAAATACATTTTCTTCGATTAAGAAAGTTCTTACTTTCTTCTCATGTCCAGGGAATGGTAAATGAGTGTGAGGCGTGCTTATATGTGTGAATGTATTGGTTATTTAATAAACAGTTTTCCTTTTTCGGAAGCCGTTTTATTTATTTGGTTTATTTACGGACGCTCTTTAACATCTCAGCTCAGCTGCGTCTATTCAATTCAGGGAATGAAATTGCCGATACATTTTGCTCTGAAACCTCTTCTTTCAGACAAGTGCCTTAAAATGCAAAAGAACCACGGCTTTACTTCCCTTCCGAAAAGAGCCATACTTAGGATATTTACGCCCGAAAAAAATCCATCCCACAGATTGAACCCATCTTGGTCTACGAGGCAAGTAATGATCACCACCACTAGATCAACAGCATCGACTCTCCAGGTCCCCACACTGTTGAGATAGCTTACCATAAAATAAAACCTTGAACATGTATATTTCTCTCTTTGAAAAGTTGCAAAATTTATGACTCATCCGCCCATAACTATAACATTCTGACCTTAGAAAATTCGAAGGGATAGAGCGCAGGTAAAGTGTTTTGAACAGCAGCATCATTATATTCCTTACCGACATGGGTGGAGGAGGTCGGTAAGGCACGGATTCTTGAATGGGAGGTTTGCAGTTCAATTTCAGTCAAGACCGTCCTATCACTGATAGAAGCTTGTAAAGTATGCCAAACGTCTACCTGCAGAAGCTTCTCTCCTTCTCTTCCCCCTCAAAAATCCTTTTGCTTTATAATTCATTTCATGTATATATCATCGGTGTCCATCGCCTGTGATGCCTCAATAGTTAAAAGAGCTTAAATTAGATACGTTATAAATACAATTGTTAACAGCTGAAAACTGCTGCTCAGAATTTCGCTTTGTATATGCACACATTTTAAAGCGTTTTGCATTTTAAAGTTGCGAAAAAGCAGCTTCTTTATATCCTTCATGGCTAGGTAATGCTTCATTAAATATTTAAGAGGGTGGACTTACGGCAAAGCAAAATGGAGAATTCAGGTTCTACACAGTGACTTCTTTTGCTCCTCCCAATGGAGGGCGGACACTCTCCAGGTGTGTTGACAGGTAAATGGAGGGAATTTCCTCTCCCCTACGCACCTTTCCAACCTGTCTTGATCTCACTAACCCTAGCCAATCCCGAAGTTCTTCGTTCTTATTTCCTGTGCCTGTTCAGAATAATACAGGTTTGCAGTTGCAGAAAGCGAATGCCTCTGATGGAAGGACAGGCAAAGAATATCGTGGAAAATTATATTTATTATGATATAAAAGTGTGGAAAAACCTTAATTACCTCGTCTCATCCCACCAAGTTCCGAGTCTATAGTGCCATAATCTCGTTTAACAGTAACACACAGCTAGGAGATACCCAGAAATTCTCCAGAGATGTCACTGCTATCTTCGTACATCAAAGATTGAACAGAAACTATTAATAGTTCCTGTTTGTTATATTATTAAAATATATGAGATCGCCTTAATTAATAAATAAGGAATAAATTATAATTACTTTAACTTACAATTTAGATTTCTGTTAGAGCCAAACATATACCTAGAGCAAGAGATCGCAGAAAGTGAGAACGTTGTTTTCCTGGGCGAATTTTGATACACCTTTCTCACACGTGTAATATCAACGTTACGTAAATAAGCAACTGAACAGCTGTAATCTAGTTCGAGGGAAAAAAGGTAATCGTGGCTTGACCCCATAGTACATCTACCCAAAATAAACTATTAAATGCTGAAACCGCTTGTTAAAGCATTTTCGGAAGCTGCTGATAAAATTAATTCGTTTTAGCTAGTGACGAATGCTCATTTTCAATTTCCACAATTTTCATCGTCATTTCACATGGTTTTTAACTTAAGTCACTATGTAGAGATTTTGCTGATATATTGCGAGAGGCACCGAGAGTGTTTTTAAAGAAAATTTCCAATCTATCTAAAGACAATGGCAGAAATGGGTAATTTTAATTATCAATATTTTCCATCTCCCTAACTTTTTACTAAATTCTCTGAGGTTTAAGTTGTGTTTTTTTTTCTGTCCTTGTCTAGCTGCAGCTTTGTCATCTATTGCTTATTGTTTTACCGCCGGAAAGTTTATCGTTTCCAGTGTTGACCATCTGTCTTTCTAATGAGTACTTTTCTGTCTAAAAACCTCATAACTGTAACAGATACAGTATTAGTGTGATCGTTACAATCTGTGGATAGTACCTGTGTTTGAAAATAGTTCAAGTGCTTCTGATGATATGTGACATGTAATCCTGCATCAGGACACTTCCTTCAGAGTATTCCACTGTTTTGACCAGCTAGCTCATATATCAGTGTGTTAATGTCATTTGGAGACATGTTAATCTGGAAGACATCGGTTTGGTTCACGTTTGCTGAGACTCAATACGCGTTACCAGAACTTGTTGAAGTGCTTGGTTCGAATCGATGATGCCCTGTCTGCTATATTTAATGGGTGAATACTATATTTTTTATAGAGTTTAACGCCCGTTTTTACTACTGAGGTATCGCAGAGGATGGACACTGGTGATACTGAGATGAAATGATAAATAGGGAAAGGAGTAGTTTTTTTAAGGAAGGAAACGTTCCAAGTATAAGTTTAAGGTACCTCCCTGGCATTTGCCTTTTACGAGGATTGAGGAAAACCTGGAAAAAGCCTCAGCCAGGAAGGACGGTCCTGGCGGGAATCGAATCCTAGACCTCCTGCTCACGAGTTCGCGCCTTAACGACCTCAGCCACTCGTGGCGGTATCCGCAGAATGGATCATATATGCTATAGATATATCTGTTTAATATTAAATACATAAATATTATATTTAGTATTCACAGAAAACTAGTGAGAAGAGTTGTGTCAAGGGGGAAGCCTAAAACACGCACAAACTTTGAAAATAAGATAGCTGTAGCTCATAGAATGCATAATGTCATTTGTGATGTACCCATGGAGAATTTTAAAATTTGTAAAGCAAAGGGGTAGCTCGTACTTTAAAGGGAAATAGTTGGATTTTTTTTTCTTCTTAGTCACGTCAATTTTCTGAATTTAATGTACCTATCCTTTTCTCTGAAAGTACATAAGCTATGAAAATGAAATTTTGTACATATTTATATACACGTGTAATTTTTAATTATTGGATTTTGATCAAGCTATTTTTAAAAACACTTTTGGAT
Organism: Metallyticus violacea; assembly: GCA_030762175.1. NCBI lineage: Eukaryota > Metazoa > Arthropoda > Insecta > Mantodea > Metallyticidae > Metallyticus > Metallyticus violacea. The sequence continues at coordinate 29,227,391 of CM060831.1, read as the reverse complement.
TTTTTCCCAATTAACTTCTAATTTTGCTCATTTATTAAATATAAAAGATGGTGGTGTCACCTGCAGATAGTGGTGAATCATCATATGCAATATATGTGTGTGTGTGTCTTATGGTTGTAGAGATATTCACCGAAGTAGGTACGAAAATTTGCCTTTTAGGGACTTTCCAGAGAGAGGTCTCATTTTCGAAACTGCCCAATGTCCACAAAAACGTTTCGATTGCCCTAAAAATAATATTGGGAATACAACTAGTAATTCCTTATGCTTAAATCACCATAAGAATACAAAAGACCAGCAATTTTGAAATTTCAAGCCCCGTTAAAATGTACAGTAAACTAAATAAAAAAAAAAAAAACGGCGGTGTGCCCTAAAGATAGTGGAGACCCCAGGATTCCGAATATATGCAGAAATAAAAAAGGTGCATTCCGGCTCCGGAATAGTTCTCAAAGTAAAAAAATTGCCTTTTTGGGTTCTTCATTTTTGGAAGTAGTCCCCAAATATTGGCAAGTCCATAGACAGGCAAACATCACTAAAATAAGTAAATGAAAAGACGTCGGATGTCCTGCAGATGGAGCGATGCTCCAGCATTTCGAATATGTGCAGAATGTACAAATCTGCCTTCCGATCCGGAGGCATTCACTAAAGTGTATCCGAAAAATTGCCGTCCGGTTTGAATATTCATTTTAGAAACTACATACGCCTACAAACATGCCTCTATTGCCCCAAAAATGATTACTGTGAATATAAAGAGCGACCCTCTACGCAGAAATGAACTAAGATTCCAAAATTCAACATAAAGGTTTTTCGTCCCATAAATTTGGCTATATAACCTGACAATTTTGAAATTTGAAAACTGGCTAAAATACAAAGTAAATTAAATCAAAAGACATAAAAATCTGCCTTGCGGTTGCGGATATATAAACCAAAGTGGATTCAAAAAATTGCCTCTTTAGAGTTCTCCGTAGGCAGGCCTCATTTTCGAAACTCTCCACGCTTACAAATATACCTTGGTTGCTGTAAATATTATACTGGGAACGCAACTAGCGACCTCCTATGCAAAAATGATTACAAAAATCCAAAATTCGATATAAAGGTTTTTCGCCCTAAAAATTGGCAAGACCGGCAATTTTGAAATTTCAAACCTCCCTAAAATTACCATTAAATTAAATAAAAAAATGGCGGCGTATCTTGCAGATAGAAAGAAACTCCAGAATGCCAAATAGGTGCAGAATTTTATAGTTTGTATTGTGGTTTCGAAGATATTCGTGAAAGTAAGTCTGAAAAATGGCTTTTTGAAGCTCTACGGAGGTAACTCTTATTTTCAAAACTGACCCGCGCCGACAAATATATCCCGATGACCCTAAAAATTATACTGGGACTACAGCTAGGGACCTAGACTCAGAAATGAACATATTAATCCAAAATTCCAATGCAAGTTTTTCGTACAAAAAAATTGGCCAGTCTATAGAACGACAAATTTGACATTTTAAGCCTGTCTAAAATACACAGTAAACGTAACCAAAAGAAGGCGGTGAACCCTGCAGATATAGCCCCAGAATTCCGAATGTGTGCAGAAAATTAAAACCTGACTTGTAGTTAAGGAAATATTTACTAGCGTGTGCCTGAAATGTGCCAAAAGACATCAGCAGGTGGAGCAGCACTAAAATTTTGGGAATGGTGATTTCTTGGGTGTTTCCATTGTACGGGCTGGATTTTATTCTCTGGGTTAGGGTGAATTTTAAATGTTGGTGTTTAATTATCAGGTTTATTCGACCTTTAAAACCTGACATGATTTGAGTTTAAACCGTGTGAAGTGATATCATGACCCGTCATCAGTCACCGGATCTTCATTATACATCTCCTTGTCCCTCTGTGTCAGTTGCAAGTCCCGTGAAACTCAATGTGCACACAACTTTTTCATTGTCAAATCGTCGTGAATAGTGGAGTGCAGAATTGCGCGGCCGAAATCTGTCTGACATTCCAGTTCATCAAAGGTTATCTGTCTATCAACCATAATCATTTCAAACATAACCTCAATGTCCCTGGGAGACTGCGATGTTGACTTTCTTGTGTGCAGATTCCCTGTCGCAGATCCAATTGTAAACGGTCTTCTGTGCAGGAACTTCTTGACCACACACCACAATTAAAAGTATACTTTTTGCAGTTTTGGTGCCTTCCTTCCACAAGAACCACCAGTTCATCTTTGTCCATAACATTCGCCTTCCATCCTGCCCACGTCGTTCTCTACTTGACAACAAATGAGCACTGTCCTTACGTTACACACTCTGCTTACAACTGTTATCTAGTGTCTTCATGGCATACTAGCAGAGTCCATCGCCCTATGAATGGATATATCCATATATTGCGCGGTATTCGTAAAAACCCGTCATTGTAAATCATTTCCGAACGCCCTTCGTGTATTGCCAACATTAACACATTGATACCAAATTACTGAAGAGCTCTGCAGCAAAATGTATATTGACTATGAAGCATACCAGTCAGAACTTACACAATATTTATCTTGTCATTCCACACCATGACTTGTTTGCTCTTGAAGTTCGTTGTGTGAAGTGCATACATTGCACTACATCTTCTTGCTTTACGAAGAATGCAATCAACCTCACCTTTCCCACAAGGAATACATCCAGAGTACTTTTGGATTGGACACTTCAAGTGCCTTCCATCACAGTGCACTTTTTTGGCATTATATGAGATATAACATCTCTAACTGAGGCTGTCATTTCCAGTATTTTCCACGTGTTACTAACATAATTGAATTTCATAAGTACACAAGTCTATGGTCCTGTATTGTTGTGTTGCGTTTTTAAACAGAAATAATACTATTGATAAGTATATCGTTTATCTAACTAATCATAAATTTTACCACATTCGTCATGTACCTAATAAAAGGGCATCTGTAGGGGTTTTGTTCGCATATAGCTAAATAATCGTAAGGCTTAATTTAATTGGATGTTGAGGATTTTTTAACGGTGTTTAACGCCCGTTTTTACTGCTGAGACACCACAGGCGGTGGACACTGATGATATATGAGATAAAATGATAAATTGGGAAGTGCGTTTTATTTTTAAGGAAGGAAGCGTTTCAGGTCTAAGGATAGGATACCTGCCCGGCATTTGCCATTTATGAGGACTGAGGAAAACCGGAGGACGGTCTTGGTGAGAACCGTACCCCAGACCTCCCGCTCATGAGTCCGCGTCTTAACGACCTAAGCCAATCTTGGCGGTATGTTAAGGGCGAATATTGGACAGGCATAATGCAAAACTCATAAAAAAGTAACGCAGTTAAAGTAGAAGAGAATTACAATTAAGGATTTAAGGCGATTTTTTCTAAAGTTAAAAAACTCCCTTTCGATGCTAAAAATGAAGAAGAATGGGAGGTTATATCTCACAAAATAATTGAATATTGATGAACTAGATACAGAAATATTCATATCAAAAGTTAGCTAAGTGTGATTAAAGTAACCTGGAGGAAGCTTGCGCGAATGAAATCTCCTGAAAGCTACTAAAGTAAGGGATATTGAGTACAAACTATCTTTCCTCAATTTTGCCTGAAAATAACCTCATTTTCAAAGACTTCTCGCCCAGGTTCCTAATGCTGAGGAGTCAGGAAGTGGAGTTTGGGACTCTGGTTAAGCGAAGGGAAGAATTGTGCAAGCTAAATTTTGTTGTTTCTTGTGTATATTGACAATATTTATACAAAGTAACTTTTTTCCAAACATTATTGCAAGCAAAATGAACACATTCTTCTTTCAAATGAAAGTTTAAGGCGTATTTGAAATCAATGTTGCAGCTAATGAGTACCATAATTATTCAAGTCGAGTATTTTCATTAATTTAATCCTGGACATCTTTATTTTAATATTGACGACGTTTGTAACCAAGCAAAGCTTTTTTAGTGAAAATATCTTGTTTTTAAGTTGTTATTCTCACGAGATGTTAAGGTCATTTAGAATAGGGTAAGATGGTTAACGGAGGAGGAATTGCGCACGTAAACCACTAGATTGGTCAATTGTACATATGCTCCAAAGAGAGGGAACTTGCGGGAGGAAGGGATGAGATAAAGGATACACCTGGCGAGGAGGTGATGCAAGAGTGCGGACAGGGTCGCTAACGTTGACATAGATGATAAATCCCCGCTTGCTCTTCCCCAGTCCCCGAGGAAGTCATATGCAGAGCTTACCAGACGCCAGTAAGCAGCTTTTCCAAAAAGCGAGCCACCGCCGTTCCACAAGGCACCAGCCGTGCAACTGAAACTATGAAATAAAATGAACGGAAATTTGTGAGCGGAAAAGTAATGTGGAATATAAATGTCCTTTGCCGTATTCGCCTAAGTGACCAGGGGAAACCACAAATAAACCCAAGATGACGGTGGCCGACCCAACGGAAATGGAACCGTATATCTCTTGGATGTAATTTTTTTTGCACATTTATTATTTTCTTAAAATTCGCATTATTTCATAAGTTTAAAAATGTAATGTTTTGATCATTGATCATCATATCTTACGTAAATTATTTCTCAGACACTTTAGGAAAAAGTTTACTGTTAAAGTAAAAAAAAAAAAACTAGTAATTTTGTTTAAAATTAAGTAGTGCCAAACTTCGGTTTCTTTTTCTTTCTTTCTTTTTTTTTCTTTTTTTTTTTCTTTTTTTTATGCTAAAATATTCTTATATGAGTGAATTTATTTCTTTCCGTTTCCAATTTACAATACAATATTTTTAACATATAAATAGAACCAATTTAATGTTTTTTTTAACAAACAAGGAAATATGTTAAATCAAAGTAAACAATTTACATTTGCACATTCTCGATACATGTAAACTTACTATCATTAAAACCTTTAAATTTCCCACTTAACAATCCTCAATTTATCGATTTGCGTTCTTCCGTACCCCATTACAATTAATACCAGATTGAGTATGTAATGGGGATATATATTCACTCCTAGATAGTGCAATTGTCAGCATTGTTGTTCCCATTTGTCTTAAGCATCTTCCATAAGCATCTTTGTCTCACCTTCCGGATGTATTTTCCAAGTTTTTTATATTTTCATCTGATTTTAAATTTAAAATTCTTTTGGCTTCTATTTAATTTCGTTAAAGGAACTGTTCTCCCCTCAAACTTGGCTTATTTACATTCTAATTTACAATGCCAAGTGCTATCTGGTTCTTCAAACGTAGGACGTAATATATCCATTTCTTATCCCACTTAAATACATTATTCCTGTTTACACCATGCTAGTCCTTCCCTCCCTGCTTATCACAGATTTATCACAGGTTTCAGTGTATTTTCTTTTTCCCAATCATTTTATGTAATTTCAGAGATTTTTTGACATTAAGATTAGCACATATTTCCTGTTTTTCAATATCCTAATTCTTGTTTTGATCTCTTTCAAGTCCTTTACCCATTCTTTCCACTCGTACCGTATTTATCCCATGCCAACTTCTTGTAGAATATTTCGGATTTTATATATCCAAGTTTCTCTTCCCTTAATTCTTTCTTGTGCTACCAAACACTATTTTATGTTATTCTCCTCTTCCAGCCTCCCTATTCTATAATTGCAGTACTCTTTCTATTACTTTGATTTTATAGCCCTATCTTCCTTGTTCCATTAGAGCAACCTCGTTAGGTGAAGATCTAGGTAAGCCTAGGACAATTCTACAAGATAGTCTATTTATCATGGTTATCGCTTTGCGTTCTCCATTTGGCCCCTAAATTTCTATTCCATACATAATATTCTTATGTAAAGTGTGCGATCTGTTTCGATAGTTATCAAATTTATTGATTACATCTGTTATAGGGTATTGGCACAACCATTTCATGACGATGTTCCGCTGTTGCATATACGAGCGGGACGAGGTGTAGCCCATGACGGGGACAGTAGACAGCTGAAGGATGGGGCGCCGCACGGAGAGACAGACGGACAGGTGTCTGCCCTGCTGACATTTGCCGTCTCAAGTTTCCTGTATGTTGCTCTCTTACTCGTCCAGAAAAACATGGCACTCTTGACATGTCTAAACCTCCCTTTAATGAGCTCTGTCCACAATGTTAGCTTCTAGTCTTAGTTTTACCATAGGCTCTAAAACAGCTGCAAACGAGAAGGCTCTCGACCCAATCCATTCGTCATATTAACTACAGCCAATTACCCGAATATGTTAACATTAAGTCATTTCAGTTTCCAGTATTAGATTAGTCATTAATATAATGGTATAAGGCATCATGATATTAACATTGAAACTTCCATGTATGCGTGCCAGTTTTAAACTTAACCAAAAAGCTAAGTGAGGGCCATGACTTGTTACAACATGATGTAAACAGTTTGGAATCCGTGGTCCCACGCTTCGGCCCACAGACTTCAGACGATATGCCATTAATACAGCACAATTTCACACCGGCATGTTCGGTGTATGTCTTCTCTTTTCCTCACTTTCAGCGGTTCTTCGTTTATTTTTCGGAGTTACCAATGTTATATAGTTTTATCATTTCCACCAAATAGGAGTAAACTACTGGGTTCTCGGGTTTTCAAGATTTTTTCACGGTTAGGTTGTGGGTTAGGTTGTGCGCGCGTGTGTATATGCATTAACTGATTATCCCTCCTGCTGCACGTAGCTATCTATCTAGTGCATTTCTTGCTGTTGCTATAGCCGTGACTTCAGCACACGATGCCGTCATCTTGTTCTTCTTCTTCTTCTTCTTCTTCTTCTTCTTCTTCTTCTTCTTCTTCTTCTTCTTCTTCTTCTTCTTCTTCTATTACAGCTAAAAAAACGTCCACGCATGTTTTCGAGTTGATGGGTGGGTTACTACCTTTCAAAGCATTGACACCATTTTCTAATAATGTTTATATTCACTCTTCTAGTTAAGTTTAAAAGTTTTACTTTAGCTTCCAAATATGGAAACTAAGCCTTATAATTTCTTTTCTAAGTGTCTATTTGAAGGTCTGCAAGAGTTTTATATAAATAAATGATAGTCATACATTCGTATAAAAATTTTTGAATTGATAAAAACGAAAACTTTCCTAGAGAGAGAGAGAGAGAGAGAGAGAGAGAGAGAGAGTTGAATTCAACTTTTCTGATAATCGTCATGACTGGGTACCTGTGTGTGTGTGTGTGCCTAGTAACTTTTTTTTGTCTCTCTCCCCAGTTCTGGTAACTTCTGTAAGATGGAAATCTTATTGTTTATTATTTAGAAAAGCGAGCGTTTATTGTGACATACAACTGACATTCAGCAGAAAGTTGTCAGGGAAGCTTATGTTATATAGAAAAGATGGATATTAACAGGGGGGGGGGGGATGTTACTTGGGTTGACCCATAATGCTCTACCTAGGTCTCAAAAGAAATGAAGAAATATGCTCAGAGTTAAATATTTTTTAAATAAATTGACTTTAGGAATATTGCCCTGTGGGCAGGAGAGATATTGGAAGATCTAAACGCGACTCTCCAGGCTCAGATCATCAGTTTTTATTTTTTTAAGAAACAATAAAATTGGGCGAATATATATTTTAATAGTTTAATCAACCAAATAATATATATATAGTAATAGGTTTGTGCAAAATATTTTGCAGCTCTTTTTTCATGTATTAACTGAGAGGGAATGTACATTCGCCACTTTCCAACAGGATTCTGCAACAGCACATACAGGTTGTGTTTTCTTGCACGCAATTCTTGAAACATGGAACAATAACAACATACAGCCTCCTCGGTTCCCCGATTTTTATCTAGGGGGGGGGGGGCATTAAAGGCAAAAGTTTTCAAGAAAAATCCACATACATTAGATGAACTAAAATATAACATTCGTGAAGATGTTTCTTCCATTTTTCAGATGGAACTGCAAAGGGTGCTGGTTAATTTCACAAGCAAGTGCCAGAATTGTATGGAAAATGGAAGCATTTCCAGCATCTTCTTGCTTGATAACGAAGATTAAATGTATGTTTTAAGTGTTTAAGTGATAGTAATGGCTTAAGTGGCAATCACAGCTGCGGACTTTCTGACTCCTGTTCACCACGGTACCAGCTTGAACCGATCGATCGGCCGTTACACGTGTAGCGGTTCCGCGAAGAAAAATCATCCATTATTATAGATGTTATTGCTGCCCCCAATTTGTAAGCTGGTGCAACTTTCCTTCGACATTTCTTGCCTTCCGCCCCCCTTAATTACCTTGTTCCTCTCTTAATAAACCAATAAGTAAATAACAAACGACAGATGACAACGACTATTTAAAGAAAGAATTGTCTGCTCGGTCATATTTGGACCTACGATATTAATGTAGTCAAAAACTTCTCGTGGATAAAAACAAAAATTAGTTTAGAGGGTATCCTTATTCCTTAATGTTAGAAAAAAGAATATGGTAAAGGTTAAAGTTCGCGCAGTCAGTGACATTATTGATATAGACTAATAAAGCACTCCAGTATACAGAATGCAAATAAATAATGTTACAACGCTATGTGGTACATAGATGAATTCAATTTGATCTTGTTTTGTTAGTACACCAATGTCTGGAAACGATCTTTCCTTTTTTCTTTCCACTTAAGGTCACATGTTATTGTTGTTTTGTTTTACATTGCAAAAGTTGCTAATACGATGGTCACATGTTCTGCTCCACCTATGATGTTACATCAAATTATCTCTCAGGCATTTTCTGGGAGTTTGCAATTCTTGCAACAAAATATTTCTCTGTCTATACTAGGGTTTCGTATAGAAGCTTTGCATGTAAATCCAGAAAAGGAGATCCAGAGGAGTCAAGTCAAGGTAACTAGAGGGTCAGGGTATTGGCCTCCGCGTCCAATCCATCTGTTGCCAAAGATTTCATCCAAATACTTATGGTGACATAAGTGAAGTGTGTCGGGGTGCCATCATGCTGGTACCCAATAGCTTGCGTGAGGTCTCTTAGAGAAGTAATAGCTAAAATTCTTCAATAAGTAACAGAAAAGTCGATTAAATGGTTAATGATAATTCTTTCTTACACGTTGACGACAAAGCGGTATTGGTGGCATCGGGTATGCATTATATGCAGATTTTCTTGACTGTTTCTTGAAATGTCAGCTACGTCCTTTGTAAAGGTAACACTCATCAGAAAGCAACATAAGGCATGGATTGTCCGAGCAATCTCGGTTGCCATGAGGAGCGAAGTCGTTGCGTCGCATCGCATGGATCTTCTGGTGGTGGTAGGGGCGAGGATGCGCAACATGTCATACCAACATGTCGTTTACAAGCGGTATGTGTTCATTTATCAGGCTGCTCTTCAAAACACCAAATTACCGCTTTTTCAAAGAAGATGTACGGCTCCTCCATGGATATTTGTTAAGACCAGTGCTGCCTTTAGCAGCTTTCTGTTGAGTAATAAATAGTCCAAAACAGTAAGTTGATGTTTGAAAATATGTCGCTTTATTCATTTCTTTTAAACAATAAATAATGAAATTTGCAGAAACGAAACTGTTGGAGTTCAATCACAATTTATGTTCGTGTAAAAAGACATTCAAAAGAGGTGCAAAATGACTTCCTTGGTGGAGTATTTGAAAAATAATAAAACTGATAAACTTTCATGCAGCTGTAGGTAAGTGCTAAAAATTAGCACATAGGGAGAAATTGACTGGTGCCTATGTGTTTATGAATTTGGTGCTATATAACTAAATAACTTGTGTTTTGACTCCGATAGATGTCTACATATTTTTACATTCACATTGTGTAATAAGCACTCAATGTTATTTTAAAATAAAACTTATGTGTAGCTAGGGCTGCACCAACTTTTTATGTCACGAATCGCCACTGAAACTAACTGTGATCAAGGGCTTAATGGAACTGCAAGTTGCTGGCCTATAGGCGTTAAATTAATGAATTTAACTTTTCTGGCAATCGCTTTTGTTAGGTTGCCTGGCGCAACACTCGTTCATAAAATGTTCTCAATTAGCTAAGAGGTGCCTTCCTCCCTTTTTCCTCTCAAAGATCATCCCATAATTTTAATGCTTTGGTATGCACGCAGTAGCTGCACATAGGTTCAGACTGGTAGTGATCATGACGTAAATAATATATATATATATATATATATATATATTATCCGCTAGGACAAACATAGTAATAGCACAATACGAAAGAAAGCCAATGTGCCCTTTATTAACTAATTGCTTAGAATGGTACTTACATTCATTAAATCAACATTTCATAAAATTACCTTGGATAGATGCCACAGTATAAGCAGTACTATTAAATAACAAACATTTAATAATAACAATAAAATGTATTAGAAAACGAAGAGAAAGTAACAATTAAAATAAAATGAATAATAGATAAATAGTAAAGAAGTTAAAAGAAAAACACGCAAAAGCAAATTTAAATTAATAAGCCAATTTAAAAGCAACACCAGAGGTGCAAACAATATAAATGAAAAATAATGTAACACTATTAACAATGAAACTAAATTAACAACAATTAGAAAAGCAAATAAGGATAAAACACTAAGAAAAAGTCACAGATTTGTAATCACTATATTTCGAACTGCTAGAGTTCTTCTATGACAAGAAGACAAATCAAATTTGTGACTTTTTCTTAGTGTTTTATCCTTTTCTGCTTTTCTAATTACCGTTAATTTAGTTACATTTTTAACAGTGTTACATTATTTTTCATTTATATTGTTTGCACCTCTGGTGTTGCTTTTGTTTTAGGTCTAGCTTCTTGCCATTGAAGAACTCGCAGTAGTTCGAAATATAGCAATTTCAAGTGTGACTCTTTCTCTGTGTTTTATCTTTCTCTACTTTTATTATTAGGTTAATTTGTTACATTGTTAATAGTGTTTCTTTATTTTTATTTTTCATATATATCTCTTCTAATAGGTTATCCATGCACTGTTACTATGATATTCCTAAGAAGGCCCAAGCGTTAAAATTCATGTTAAAAGATTAAAAGTATTTCAATGCGAGATGGTATTCCTCATCCTCTGTTATTGGTCCTGGTAGACCCAAAGTTACGGATTCAGACCCCGGCCAGTGGATTTTTAGGGCGTAAAAGTCTAAATATGGCTTCCTTTGGAACGGAAGTAAAGCCATAGGACCTCTGTCGTATATTTACGGCACATAAAAGAACCTCAAGCCTGAAAGAAGAGGCAGTTGAGCAAAATTGATGGGCCATTTTACGCCGCGATTGAATGGAACACTAATGAACAAATATGTTAAAGAGCATCCTTAAATAAACCAAGTAAATAAAAAATCTGTCCCCTGTCCAGCGTTAACAAATATATTCACTGCCTCCAACTCTGCATCTTATTTCCATGAACCATCCGCTGGTGGGCTGGTCCAGAGGGCGGGGCCTACGTCTGCACTTGCGCGCGTTGAGCAAAGCCTGCAGTTTACGGTGTCCATATACACGAACAGGATCTGTTGTTTAGCCACGCCCCCTCCCCCCTTTCTGTTTGTGGGAGTGCGTAGAGGGGACTCTTGAACTGTTGAGGTAGATGAGATTGTCGATTTTCTGACATTTTGCAGGGTGCAGTTTCAGGGAAAAGTGTCGTCCGATTGTAAGCGGTGCAGGTTTTTCTTCAGACGCTGCGGCTTTGCTGAAGATGTGCATTGTGGGAAATCAGCAATTGACTGACCAAAGGCCTCTCTGATTGTGTCCTAGCGGTGTTTTGGTTTTCTGTGTGACGTCAAAGTCAAGAATGAGTGTGCTAGGAGGTTTTGGTGATCATCAGCATCACCTTCGTCATCATCATCCTCCGGCAGTGGACCCCTTTTATCACCAGACGTCCGCCTTCTTCCAGCCAGTGCAGCATCACCATTATCTTCACCACTTACATCATCACCATTCAGGTAAACACTTGGCTACTGTCCGCTATAAAATTCATCAGGGACCTAGTGAACTACAGTATGGGCATTTGGATCGAGATATTTTAACTTGCTGCTGGTTACCACAGTGAAATTTGAAATATATCGTTGTGTTGGGTCTAAGAGAATTTACGATACTTATCAACTGTGGGGAGGGAAAAAAAAAAAAAAAAAAAAAAAATAATAATAATAATAATAATAATAATAATAATAATAATAATAATAATGACGTTTATTACTTTAACATAATACCCGGAGTTGTAAGACATTTCCTCTATATTCAAGTATAAACATCCTTTTTTTTAATCAGAAAAAGCTCATTCTTTACTACGCGATGACAATTTCTACAGCCATAACAATATGCCATTATTCTCAAACGTTTTCATACTAAAGTTATTTGGATTTTGAAATTAAATAAATAAAGCTAAAGGCAATGTCGAATGAGTAGAGCTAATGTTCCATAACGTCAAATCCAGCATTGTGAATTGCATTGCAAGGCCCGGTGTTATCTTGAAGCACGTAAATGCCACGATCATAGGCGCCAGCTAAGGATATTGATTATTCGTAGCTCCAGCATGCCTATAATTTTATCAGGGGTGTTCAGCAGCCCATAAAAACAGAAGAGACGTTATGGGAAACTTTATCTTTTATTTGCGCACCTTTAATGTGTATCCAAAGTTCGGTAAAGATAAACTCCAATAATAACGCCAACGCTGAAAGCCTAAAGAATGTTACAAATTAAAATTTCTCCTCGGATCATAATTTGCAAATTTGTTCCGGAAAAACTATGGGAATAAAATATGTGTACATTTGCTCAAGTTCTAGAGTGCATAATTTACAAGTAATGATATTTACAGTGTTAGTATCTGACCTCTCTTTTAAAAGGTAAAAATGATATCTTGTAATATTGAAAAGTTCATTTTCGCACTATAAGGCATTGTTTAGGGATAATCGGCATGCATTCTTGATGTATAATTTGGAGGTGACTTTTATTGTTCACTGCAGTTCTAAGAGAGATACTAGTAGTTCATATTCAGTCGTAATAGGTATTTTGACAAATATTTTTCTCTGTTTTAATACATAAATGTTTTACCACAACAAAATATATCTTTTCTACGTTTTATAGCTTTTTCATTTTTTATTGAATAAAAATAACTATTTAAAATTTTACAACATTAAAACCCGCTCCGTAATACTAAAAGCTATACTTTTTATGTTGTTGAATGTTTCTTGAGCAAACATATTTGAATTAAATGCGATTTTTCGTGCTGATTTCAGAAGTGCTTTTAGTTTCGCTCTACCATGTACTACCGTTTTTGAGTTCAAGTAAACACACTGTGCGATATAATGAAACTTACCGGATTAGCTAAACTGTTGAAAATAAGTTCTGTTTATAGATAGATATGACTTTTTTTTCTACATACACAGTGCAAATATACTCGCCAATAAAATTTAAAAAATTTTAAAATTCACTTAAAATACAAATGTGTTTTAGTTAATATTGTCTCAAAACTATTTTAAAAGCATTGGCACTTGTTACATTTAAATTTTCCATAGATAGTTTGTTACCAGTTCTACTTGCAAGACTAAAACATGACCTGGAACATGTAACCCTGACATAATTGCAAATATGTTTATTATTTCTTTGCCCTGTAAAATAATTGTGTACTTCCCTGTTTAAGATAATAACTTCATTGTACACCAACAAATCAGTTATATTAAATATGTTATACTCCTTAAAAACATCCTTCAGTGAGTCCTTAGGTATAAGTTTAAAAATGATCCTCTGTATTGTAAACACCCTCATCAATAGCTGTGTCCAACTTACGATAAAACAGGATGTTTTAAAACAAAATAAATAATTGTTAAGTTATTAAAACCAAAGCTGTTTTATTTCATTTGTTATATATTAAAACGATATGGGTCTTCCAGGATAAATGACTGTCTAAAAAGTTAGTTGTCATCGTAGGATATAAGGTAAAAATATGGCAAATGAAAGTTAAAGGAAATAAACTCTTATTGCTAAAATATAAACAAGCAGTTTTATCTACATTCACTATTAATTATTAGTGCACACCAACATTTAAATAATTTACAACGCATATAACTTTAAACCTCAAAGAGTTCAAATCACTGGCACTCACTGCTGTTGACATATTATCAGCTTACATGCAACATTAAGATGATTCATGTGAAAAGTAGGGGACCCAAAATCGACCCCTGTGGGAACCCATAATCGAGAGAAAATAATATAGCTTTTGCTGATTTGGTTTATTTATGCATGTTCTTTAACATCTGAGATCAGGGCGTGAAACGGCAGACAAATTTTGCTCAGAAGCCTCTCTTTCAGGCTTGAGGTTCTTTTTCGTGCCGTAAATGTACGACACGGGACCCACGGATTTACTTCCCTTCCGAAGGAAGCCACACTTTGCATTTTTACGCCCGAAAAAATTCATCGATCCTGGTCGGGTTTGAACCCGCGAACTTGGGTTTAGGAGGCATGGTTACCACTAGACCACCATACAGTGATTCCATTTGCCCTTATATCAGTTTTCGTCACGGGAAAAGTACTTTGGAACTGCTGAAAATGCAATTTAAGAGACACATTGCATCCTACTTCATGAAAAACTGTCACAATTTGAGAAACAATGCTCTAGTAATCCGCAGCTTTACATTGTCTAGCAAATTGTTTGCTACTTTTTTTTTATATGAAAACCACGCAGTCAAGTCCTTCAGGAATGGAGTGTTCTGGAAATTAGGATAATAAATCGGATTTTTTTTAAATTCAGTCAATGAAACTGTCCTTCACTTATTTTTGGCAGCACCTCATGCAAATATTGAAATGTACGACAATCGCGTTGCAGTACTTTGGCAAATATCTCCATTAGGCCTAGTTTAATATGCAATGGTGTTATTGAATTTACCATTTGTCACATTCACTTTAACTTGTCATTGCTCTAGACGCATACTAACTACTTCTGGTAGTCTGATAACATTGAAACTACTTTTAAGTTATCACAAATGCTCCGCGCATTGTTCATTTACAGATGTGTAAGCTCGTCAGAGGTATGTGCTACTTTGAAACGCACATTTCTCTTGCACTACTCGCCACACTTTATAACTCCCAAAAGAGTGATGTTACAAGAGAGCTAAGAACAAGTTTATTTCAAAACTAAAATTTATAACTTATTTGCATTTATATAATCTAATGCTTTTAATTTATTTTTAACGTTTTTGATGGTTCATATGGCTAAAAACTGTACTAGAAAAACCCACTTGTATACCTATTAATAAACAGGGACATATTATGCACGTTGTAAAAGAATATCGCTGCAGCTAGTAATAAATAATATTTTACGTTTTTCCAGAAACAAAACATACACATTTTATGATAGTAAAATATAAAAATTAACTGTGACTATTTATAATATTAGGTAAATTATTCATTTTCGTAGTTATTGAGGAACTTTTTGTTTTCGCTGTAGCAACAACGCAATATACTTTCATTTTTCCATGTTTGTTGCACTATACATGTTTACAAAAGACACAAATTACACCATTCTCCTGCCAGTAACTAAATTACACTAAAATAGTTCGAAGTGTAGGAAATATAAAAAGTAAAATTTACAAGGATAGCCAAAGATAACATTATTAAATTGAAATATTAGCTATGAATTTCATTAATATCAATATGAACTCTTCTTTTTCTGTTTCTTCATGAAAACTTTGCTTTCCCTCTTGATCCTCCCTCAGTTTAAGGCTGCCGTATTTTGGTGACAGGTCTCGAATATACGATTCTGAGCGCACGGTAAAACATCTTTATTTTCCAGCAAACGGGAAATGGTTTATTGCATCACAGAACTGCTATTTTTTTTTTTTTTAATTTATCATCGTTTTGACTACATAGATCAACTCGCGACGTCTGTATATTATGAACTGAACGCAATTGAACTCGGAGTCCTTGTAGCTCTTCGGCATTCACTTTCTCAGGGTACGGAAAATCCCGAAAAAACCCTTTCCAGCCTGCTTAATCTGATGGGATTGGAACCCAGGACCTTCGGATTAGCAGTCGCAAAGGCTACCACTGTACCTGGGAGGCACTCTCATATCGTTTCCTTTTTTTCTCTTGATTTCTTTTCTTATGGTTTATTTAGGTTTCCTAATTATATTTTGAGTTTATTGTAATATTTCACTGTTCACTTTTCCTTGTTGTCTCTTTACTTTACTTTTATTTCTTTTCTTTTTCTATATTCCTAGCTTTTTTCACTTTTAATTTATTTTCATTTCATCCTGGCTGCCTCTTGGTGAATACTGGAATACCTACCTGTAGTTATCAGCAAGCATTTTGATTATAATTGTTTTTTATTGCTTCATACCTTGGGGCTATTTACGATATTTTAATCATTCTCCATTTTACATAACTACATGGTATCATGCATTGTTATCGGGGTCACCGATTGTGACTGTTTATAATGCAAAATTATGTATTTTCTTAGCTATAAACAGATTGTTTTTGTTTTCGCTATAGCAACAATATAATATGCTTTTACTTTTCATTTCATTTTGTTTATAAAAGACACAAATGCATGTAAGCACTATAGAACTATAAACTAAATCTCTAGGTCATATTCATTTAAGTATCTGTGCCTTCGTGATTCAGGATGAAAAGTCATCACACTTCTAACCGCTTCCGTGATCTTGCGGCCAATGCATCTGCATGCAAAACCAGAAATTCCGGGTGCGAATTGCGTGAGGTCAGTTGCCTGAATAATGTTTTTCCGGAAATTTTCCTTACCCCGTGACTCTAAGCGTTGTGCGCTCATTTATGCACTCATATCGTCTTTATAGACCTTCTCGTTTTGAGGAACGTTAAATAGAAAACAATACAAAAATATAAAAATTATACAAATAAGTTCTCCCCCCCATACTTTTTGTGTATAGGACGTTGATGAAGAGGTAAACTGAATTTTAGACGATGGCTCTATTAGGGGAACAGCAGCTATAAAGAGCTAACTACAGTTATTGATTCACACTCAACAGGTGGATGAAGAGTGAATGAGTTTTGCATCCCTTTCCTCAGTAATACTTTAACACCACTATCTTCAATTACTCAGTAATAGGTTTCGTTTTCGGTGCTCGGGGTCTTTGTCGAATTTACTTCTAATTTCTTTAAGAAATTTTAGATGTGTTTTCTTGAAAGTTAAAAGATCACCACTCGTATTCTCAAAGACATTTACAGATTGTTAACTTCCACCTATACATTTCTGAGGTTTTATTTAACGCTTAACCTATTGATTATATACTTGTACTGCTTCTTTTCTTTCTTTTTTATACAATTTTACTTAAATTATAATGCATTATTATTAATTAATTAGATATGCTGATTTCCATATTCATGTGGACACTCTTTCTTTTAAGAACGAACGATCCATTTTATGTGCGTCTTCCTCTCATTATACAAATGTATTATTTATATAAATATTTTTCAGAAATAATTTACAAATAAGATAGATGTGTCAATTAAATATTTATTGAAGAAACTAGAAGAACATTGAGAATAATACAATTGATATATATATATATATATATAAACTGTGTCAAGGCAGAAGGTAAATTTGAAATTATTTCATTATACCGTGCAATGTAATTATTATTGTACTAGTTTAAAATTATTTATTGTTAATCTGCATATTGATTATGGAAAGAAATAATGTTGATTTTTTTTTATTTAGGTCATTAATTTTGCAATGTTGTAAATGTAATAGTTGAAAACAATATTGTTAGCTATCATGTCGACTTCCGTAATATATTCGAGGGCCCTAACCTACCTCTGTGAGCTTTGTAAACATGCATTAATAAGCAGACAAATTTAAATGAAGTAACAAGTTATGGTGCATAGTAAATTGAAATAAAATCTATGCTTGTTTGTTCAGTAACTGTACTATAAAATTTTGTTTAAAAAATCTAAAAATTGAAAACATGCACATCAATAAATAATTTTTAAGAGTTAAAAATCTTAAGAAGGATGCATTTAAACGAAAGCCTAGCAAACTTCTGCCGCTGCAACTCAGTTCTTCCGATGAACTTGGTCGCCGTCAATTATACCATTGAAATTCAGAGAGCTGGTTAAATTTCGGTGGCAGTTTAAAATGGCGATTGCATTATGACGACTCTGTCCCTCTGATGATCTGCAGTTTTCAGCCTTCTAAGACTCAAATATGATCTTTCAATTGTGTTGACACTGGAACAGTTGAATTAAGTGATGCAAATTTGATTTATTCCGCAAGAATTTCGGGCGCACAACTGTCAGTTTTCAGAAACTGTACAGCCGAGGAATAGTTATCTAGGGAGTTTTTGTTAACTTTTGATTGGTTCATCATGTTCCGATGCAATGTCAATCTGTCAGAATCAATATCGTCTTTTACAACTTTTTTTGCAATGTCCTTTAATATATATAGTGTCTAACGCTCGTTTTAACTACCGAGGCACCACAGGCGGTGGACACTGATGATAGGTACATGAGATGAAATGATAAATTGGGAAATGAGCATTTTTTTGAAGGAAGGAAACGTTCCAGGCCTAAGTTTAAGGTATCTCCTGGGCATTTGCCATTGATGAGAACTGAGGAAAACCTGGAAAAATCCCCAGTCAGGAAGGACGGTCTTGGTGGGAATCGAACCCCAGACCTCCCGCTAACGAGTCCACGTCTTAACGACCTGGACCACCCGTGGCGGTTTTTGCAATGCCTGTAATATTATCATTTCTGTTCTTGATGAAATGTTCAATTTAACAAACAGATGATAAGCAACAGAAAGTAGACATTAAACTGAAACTCGATTATTTAAAATAACATTAAGGGTGGTAAAGCTGTGAGGACTTCCACAATCTATCTTTAGCTTGGTAGCTGTGTTTCTTGTATTGGGCACTTTACCAGCCACTTGGTATGTCGCCGTGAGCGCGGAAAACTGAGATGAATGGAATTGCTGTCACCATTATTACGCCCAATTGCGCTGTGGGTTTTTTCTTTCATCTTTTTAATATGAACTTGGCAAAACTAAAAATTAACTACATTTGATATAACCACCGCCCTTTTGAAATATTGGGGGCTAAATCCGCTCCACGGAGGCTCCCGGGGGGATTTGGCGCCTAAGTTAATTATGTAAATATGATTAATTATCAATACCAGAATCGTGTTATATAGACAAATATAATAAAAGTTGACGGAAAATTTTTCTACTTTATTCTTGAGATTTAAGTTACTAAATTATTAATTTATAATTTATAGAGATGGTGTAAACAAGTAATTATTTTTAAATGGTGTCCTATTCCATTTAAATGTATTTTAGACAATGGCTGTACAATAATGTACTTGTAATTTCCTCCAAACACTTTTTTTCCATAAAGGGTTATTACTGGAGGTTTCTGGTGAAAATGTAGTATTTCAGAAAATTTCTGAAAATAGTTTATGTAATTACAAGCGATAAAGGAATGAGCATAGGTTCTATAAATACTTATAATCTAAGTTATACAACTGAGTTTTATAGGACACATTTACACCCTTCTGTCTATATCATAGTCATGAGCGATCCATTCCCGGCTTGGGAGTCTACAATTCTTGATCGGCATTGACTGTTGATTAATCTTCCCCTTCTCCTCTTACCTAAATGCTCTGTGTTTCAATCAGGTGACGGCAGCGGAAGTCAAGAGATGGACACCGGTGGCTACTGGAGCGGGGCATCCCCAGCCAACTCCCCGGTGGCCCTGTCGGCAGCCACGTCCAGCGGAAGCCATCATTTACATGGTGGCAGTAGTCCGGGCACCCCAGAGTCCCCACCGGAAGAGGAACCTTTGTATATGGACAGCGCGACCACCACCACTACATATTACTCTTCCATAGTAGGAACTTCGGTTCCAAGCCATGGCATGCCTGTTCGCGTGGTGAAGCGTCGTACGTGCGCTAATAAGAAGGAGCGCAAGAGGACCCAGAGCATCAACAACGCCTTTGCCGATCTCCGCGACTGCATTCCTAACGTCCCCGCCGATACTAAGCTCTCTAAGATCAAAACCTTGCGTCTTGCCACTTCCTACATCGGTTACCTTATGGGCGTGCTCGAAAGCGACGATCCTGGGGCCTGCGATACTGGCTTCAGGGCAGAGCTGATACACGGAATTGGTCCCGGAAGTGGGAGAAGGAACGGCGTTGGAGTGACGCTACCTGACTTCAGTTCGAACAACCGTATGAGCAACGGAGACTTAGGAGTCACTATGGTGGATCGTAGGGTGACAACAGACCTGGTAAGTGAAGCAGTTAACTTTGACTTTGACCTCAGATTTATAGATACAACGGATAAGCTGACCGTTCTTGTTACTATGTCTCATTGATGTTCTGGTGAATGTGTGGAGCGAATTCTCCCAGTAGGTTTACTCTGTACTAAATCCAAATACAAGTGTTGAATGTGGTGCATTTACTGCAAATGATTGACCTAGCTTCTGTTGAACTGTTCACCGCGACAGTAGTGGTGGAAAACAGTCATAGTGACCTGATAGACTGGTAGGACTAAAAATGGCATTATTCACCACTTTCTGGAGATTATTAAATGCACTGCACGTTTCTTTCAGGAGGTTCTCCCAATGATTTCCTCTTCACACTCTTCATCTTCATTTCTCCTCTTGGTTGAAAGATTCCCTCTTTAGTCAGAGTATAGCGAACTGTTTGCGAAATACATTTTAACTGTTGCTCCTCTTTATCCTTTAGAACATCCTGTCGTTTACTGCTGTGCTTTTCTAAAAATTTTAAATCTTACCTCCTACGACGCTACAGTCCTTACTGGGTCCAATGTCTGCCGCAGAAACCGTTGCGTCCTCTGCTTTCGTTTTAACGACAGTATTGCTGGCTGGTACTGTAGCATACCGGCAACCAATCGGCCCCCATCATACGGCTTTCGAGATCTAAAGGGTGCTACTTTGGCCGCTCCCCAATTGTCCTTACGAGACTGGTGCCGGAAATCAAATTCGGGACGTCTCAGTAGGCGGTTAGCAATACTAGTCAATAATCCAGGGAGGCAGATTTTATATTAACATCACATTATTACAGCATTCCCAACTCTTTTTTTTTATATCGAGTGATCCATATAAACGGACAGGTTTTAAGCTAGCTCCATTTATGTTTGACGACTGCTTCCTAAACGTAAAGAGAATTGTTTACTATCACAGAAGATCTTAAAATGGAGGTAAATCATGTTCCTCACCACAGGTTTCTGGCATTTCCGTAATGTATGCTCTGGTCAATACGATTTATTGTAATTGTCTTCAAACTGTCAATTGTTCGTATACGATTTCACTAAACTCAACTTTAAAATAACTCCATAATACAAACTTTTTTTTCGTCCGTCTTAAGCAGACAACATGTTGATTTTTTCTCAACATTTATCCTCGTTCAATTCCTCTTAGTCGTTGTAAATTTCAACAATGTCTCTACAGAATCTGAAACTTTAAAATATCCCATGCTGAGGAAAGATAAAACAGCAATCTAACTTATCACACAATAAACAAATCAAATTTCTAAAATCTGCAGCAAGCGAGGAACTTATATAAAGTGCTAAACTTTCAAAGACAATAGTTTATATCAATTCTATTTATCAAACACTATCTTAGCAAAGTCAATATTTTTGTACTAAATATTGTTAATAATAAATTGTAAATATCCCTCAATATACCTGTAGGATAAAACGTGGGTTGAAAAAATAAATAAAGGTATACATTTAAAAATGATAAGGCCATAAAAAGTGATCTGGTGACATTAGTTCAAATGATATCCACAAATTCTTATAAATCAGTCAGTAGTCAAAGAAAACGTCTTATTAAGGGAAGATGTTCGACAAGTTGCATTGTCTTGTTGGAAGAAGTCTATAGTGAGTTCAATGTCTTTCAGCTGGTCAACAAATTCTTCAAATATGTATTTGTACTGGTCTGTCTGTATTCACTACATGGATGCACGTTTGTATTCTTTGATTATTATTTCTGTCTCTCCCTTTCACATGTAGTTCTTTCTTGATGTTTGTGTTTTCAATTTTGCTTAAACATGTTATTTTGAACATTTGAAATATATCGTTTTGAATAACTTATGGGAACGTCTCATTAATTCATGTTTAAAAAAACTAGGATCCTAACTGGAAAGGAAAGAAGAGGAAATGCAAAGAAAACATGTAAGGAATTATTGAGAAAGATAAGAGGTTAGCGGGGGAATAACTGGGAAAATAGAGTTGGAGGAAAAACATTTTTAAGTACGCTGTGAAAATTGGGCACATAAGTCCATTTTTATCGTAAGTTCCACTGTTTTGATCTACACTAACCTCATAGGGACACTACTCTCTGTACGGTTAAGTTATTCTTGTTGCCGAAACAACTCTGCAGCACATAGTTCAGCCACCAGAGCTTCTGTTGGGTTAATAAGCACGTTTTTTGTGGCTGACCTTGGATGCTTTAGCTTGGACTTTGCTACATTTGATTTGAATGTCCTTATATTTAATGATTGTATGTATAAAGCTTCCAGATAAAGGTCAACATGTACGTATTATTAAGTTTATTTAAGGACTTAGCATTTCTGATCATCAGCGTGAAACGGCCGAAAAATTGTGCTCAGAGTCTCTTCTTTCAGACTTGATGTTTTTATGAGCCGTACATCTACCTGGTCGGTTTTGAGCTCTCGACTTTTGGCTATGAGGCAAGTATGGTAGCCACTAGACCACCGGACCAACCAGCCACATCTTTATAGATAAAAGTGGTGGGTAAAAATAAAGTTTCTTTAACTGAAACATATACTGCAATACTAATGCGGGTTTAATACCCCCCCCCCTTTTTGTGACTGGTTTGGTGTCCATTACGTCACCTAGCAGTGAGAATCTTATCCTTGTGGTAAGGACAGGACAGAGAGAGGGAAGGGCCGGACCACCACATATTAAACAATAGGGTGACTTAGTTATTCACTTAGAAAATGAATATCACCATGGAACGTGGTGTATTTATGATGAAAAACCGTTTTTAAAACCGGGGCTTTTTAAAGGGAATTGCTATTGCAGATGCTAATTACCCATAGTTCCAACAGGTTCCTCAATTCAATGTTGTCCGCAGAATTTGTATGTCATAATCAAGAGGGGCAAAACTCTTTTTATGCATGGCAAAAGTTTCCTTCCTTTTTTCTTTCCATTCTTTTGATTGTACATGCTATATTTAGATAAATTGTGACATAAATATAAATCAATTAAGTTATAATTTATTAACTTTCCCCTGAAAACAGCAAAAACAAAAGTCGGTCGATAAAGTAGTGCTTTGTGGTTGTAAGATTAAGATGTGGGCAGTAGAGATTTTAACGAAATATTCTATTTCCTTATATCGGGTGTATCAATATGGTATGACCAAACTTTCGTAACACTTTCCTCCCTCACACGTAGAAGAAGAAAATATGTTATATGGACATGGGTTCGGAAACGCTTCGTTTCCATGTTAGAACTCATTTTCTACAACTCTTCGTAGTTCATTATTTATGGGGACACAGAGATAAAGAGCGTACCAGCATACCACATGAAACTCTTTCTATCATGAAATGTTCGAAATGTCCTCCGTTAGCATTAATACATGGCAACAACCGTTAAAATGGAGCACAAAACACTGGCGGTGAACCTAAGAATTACAACTTAGCCAAGACAGCATGTTGAACATTTCATGCAAGAAAGAGTTTCATGTGGTATGCTGGTACGTTCTGTTCCTGTGTTTCCCATGATTAATGTACTATGAAGAGTTGCAGAAAATGAGTTCTAACATGGAAATACAGCGTTTCGGTACCCATATCTATATAACATATTTTCTTTTTCTAAGTGCGAGGAATGTGTTCCGAAATTCTGACCGTATTATGGTTACACCCTGTATGTATGACCATTTTTGTGTAGTGTTACGTAGATCTAAAAGCAATTTGTACAAACAAAGCCCTCCTTCCGAATCATCTGCCTGCTGTACTCTCGTTCTAGGTCTGAAATGTCCTCTTTTTCAATGGCGATAAACGACATTCAAATCTAGCCTCTAGAAGGGAAATTGGGAGTGAAGAGTGAACAATTGTATGCATGATGAATGTGACAAATACTCTATACACATGTTCATTCAATAGTATTTCACTGTGGAATGAGGAGCTCTCAAAATTCACTTATAACGCACGCACAGTATTTTTGTTCTTCTGATAAGGCCGCACGACAATGCGACAGACAGTTCAGCTGGTAAATATTTACAAAATCAGACGACTTCCTGCTGGATTCTTGGGTCGCTAACCCTGCAAACCACAGGCATAGGACTCCATTAACTCGCAGAGGCAACCGCTGCAGCAAGTGGCACGTTACTATACTTGGGGAAAGATTTCTGTGAAGTACAGACATAAACAAATTCCTTACCTCTGTCTGTCAGCACGCTGCTTCATCACTGGCTCTAACAGCACAAGCTGGTGCAGTCAAATAACTACACCAAAAAGCCACATTTCTCTTCTAATATGTGAGTTACCGTGTTTAGTTTTCTGTTTAAGAGAATTTAAGAAATTATTGAGCGTTATTAAATGTGTGCAACTTTCTTGACCTCTATACACGGTACACAATTTATCTACTGTCATGATATTGCCCGCTTACCAATCAGAAGATATGGCTTCTACTCCCGGTTAGAACACCGAGCGGGGAGCCTCAGGCAGTAACGCCTAGGATTCGCATTTGGCAGTTCCCGGTTTCAAATTCCTTGGCACCGCCAAGGGTGGCTGAGGTCGTTAAGGCGCGGACTCGTGAGCGGGAGGTCTAGGGTTCGATTCCCGCCAGGACCGTTCTCCCTGATTAAGTTTTTTTTCTAGGTTTTCCTCAGTCCCCATAAATGGAAAATGCCAGGGAGGTACCTTAAGCTTAGGCCTGGAACGTCTCCTTCCTTTAAAAAAAAACTCCTTTCCCAATTTATCATTTCATCTCAAGTATCATCAGTGTGCACCGCCTGTGGTGCCCCAGTAGTAAAAACGGGCGGTAAACACTATTCAAAATTCCTTGGGATCATACATTCTTACATTGCTTGGTCGCTTAGACGAATGCTGAAACGGATTTTCATTTTCCAAGAATTTTCCGCTCTCCCATTTCATATCATTTCAATCCGTTGTTTCTATTACATGATCAGGGCGAGTTGGACATGAGCGGCGTGATGGTGGCTTGCATTTTGGAAAGAGTTCCAAAACTTCCCGACGTCTGATGTCCCCCTCTCACTTAGTGAAATGTCTTCTGCCGGTCCCATCTGTTGTTTATTTGGTTTATTTACGGACGCTTTTTAACATCTTGCGTCATCAGTGTCCCATTCTATTCAGGGCGTGAAACGGTTGATAAATTTTGCTCAGAGGCCTCTTCTTTCAGGCTTGAGGTTCTATTACTTGCCCTAAATCTGCAAAATGGACCCACGGCTTTACTTCGCTTCGGAAGGAAGGCATACTTAGGATTATTATGCCCTAAAAATTCATCGATCCCGAATTGAACAAACAGCTTTGGGTTTAGGAGGCAAGTATGGTTACCACTATACCATCAGGATCGATCCGCTCCCATCTGTTAGAACAGAATAGAACCAAACCGAAAGGAACAACAAACGGAAGCTTGCTGAGAAAGGGGTCGTATAATAGCTGTAGAGTATGTTTATGTAAGAATAAACAAGCAACAGTTAAAATAAACAAAAGTATTGGTTCATGATACTTTTAGGAAGAGATAAGAGTGGCAAATTTCGCACGAATTTTAATTTTTCACCCCAAGCATTTTCATTGCAATAGATAACATTTATTACATATAATTGTTTCCAGTTGAATTTCATTACGGAAGAAGAAAAAAATATTCATGATAGAGGATTCTTTTTGTCTCGTTTCTCATGCTTCCACTTGGCAACTGTTTCAGCTGTGCTCCATTTAAACACACGTTAAAGAGATTTTTTCTTGGGGAGTTTCCGAATTTACTTGCAGGAAATTAGTATATTAGCTAAAAGTATATTAGTATAGTTATTAGTTAAAGTTAGTATATTAGCTAAAAATAACTAAATAGACTTTAGTAAATACCTTTTTACCTTGTTATTTGCAGACGACCAGGTTATAACTGCTGATAAATAGGGATAGAGCATGATGATATAGCTAACAAACAAAATTAAAAGTGCTTAATTGTGAGGTATACATGCAATATTCAAAATGCGTGGGAGATGAACTGAATGATTAAGGGCCAGTATTACAGTTCAAGTTTAAGCTTAGTTCGGAGCATAAGATGGAGCTTAAACTACATATGCGTTTTACAGTGTACAACTTGAATGATAAGCTTTGTTTAGTTGGCCCTTGGCTTAAGTTGAGGAGGATCATGGTTTAAGCTACGTTATTATTGTGTGTCAGAAGAAGAAGATATAAGTGACGAAGAAATTCAATTTCTTCTACCTCAAATTGAATGAACAAGGAGACCAAGAACATTTAGAACACATTCGGATCATCGTAATCTATGGAGCGATTCTGAATTTTACAGAAGATTCAGGTTAAATAAACAGTTAGCAAACATGGTGTTGGAAATCATTGGACAATTCAAAATGTTAAATAGCGATCTTTATTATTTCAGAAACAAGGAAGGCTCTATCGACGGAAACAATGTTTCTTCTTACTTTGAGGTTATACGCAACAGGTGTATGCTGATAATAGCAGGGGATTTCTGCGGTACTATTGAGAAAAAATATATAACATTTCCTTCAACACATGCAGGCCATCAGCTTTTATTCCGATATGTGCTTTGATTTCTCATCAAGTTTTGTTATTGATGAAGGCACATTGGGTCCTCCACCTATATCACATGTTGCTCATTTTTCATCACTGTACTTTTTTTTTAAGTTTTCCTCATATTGTCATACTTATTTAGAACTCCCGCAGGGTATAAGAATTAATTTGAAAACAGAGTTTAAATTACTTAAAATAGGAAGTAAATGATTTAAAGAATATTTGAATGAACGGGCAAATGTGTTGTTGTTTACAATCAGAATCAGACAGGAAAAAATCGACCCACGAATCTTCAGCTTATCTTTCCGATGTTCTTACCATCTCCCCACCTGAATTTATATACCCCGGAGACCTTTAAACTTTTGTTGTTATAGTGGCGACTCGAAACTTTCGAATACTTGTAGCACAGGCTTCACAGTTAACCATATTAATACGATTAATTTATATGAAATGTGATTTTGTTCACACAGGCCGTGCGTTAGCTAAGATTTGGACTCAGTCAGAGGTTAAACTTAAAGAGGTCTCCAGGCTACACAGACTTAGATGAGGGATAATGGACGTATCGGCCGTGACATCGATTTTTTTCTATCTAATTGATTTCAAACATTAGCCGAACACACGGCTTAAGTGAAAAAATCAGGTACATTACACTGGCCTACAATAAATAAATAAATAAAATTAACTTTATTAAATTTTGCTTTTTTATTTATTTATTTTTTTCCCGCCCAGATATATGTAATATGAATGCCCTGAATTCAAATATGTTTTCAGTTTTATCTATTGGGCTAAGTTTTTAAACAAAATCACATCAAATGTAATAAAGTACTTATATTTTTATGAACTATAACAATTTAAGACATATAGCTAAAGCAAAACTGTTTTGTATTTTTCATTTTAACTGAAATATTAATGAATATATTGAAAAAAGTTATGTGTTAATAATTATGAATTTCCAAACTTGTTTTTATTATTAGAGAGAAGAAAGCTTTCATGTTTTCCAAGGTGTGTTATGCTCTTCACTAGTGTCCCTTTTCAAACACCAACAGTAATCAGCCATCATTGACACATCCCAATGGCCTTGATGTGGTTTCCGTAGTTTTAATGTCTTTATGAAACCATCACCTTGTTCTTTATTCATTGCACCAAGATTCATAGGGAGGTAATCAATATGGCTGTTGAGAAAATATACTTTAACACTCACTCTACACTCTACAACCTAGATTAGTTTCTTTATGTTCTCATATTTCTTGTTGGCAACCATACAAATTCTCTAACCCGGACATCGATTGAGGAAAGATCTCATCTTGCATGAGATCACAAATTTTGGAATCAAAAATACCTGCTGCTCTCTTAGCTTCAGTTTTCAGTGGGAACTTTGTAACAAGAAAGTTGAAACAATCACTATCCTTATTCAGAACAGTAACAAATTACTTCATCAGGCCTAGGAGTGATGAAAAAAGGACATTAGAAGGAGAAACCAATGATCCATACTTCACATTTTTTTTTCCCAGGATCTAAATTGCTCCTTTGTAACCAATTTTTTATGGTCCCATGCCCTACTGTTTCATTCACAAAGTGAACCGTTTATTGTCTGGTTTAAATCTGTCAGAATATTTATTTTATGTACCTGTTCAATGAACAAATAATAAAAACTATTATTTTCAATAATACTGATTTCTGAAAAA
Organism: Metallyticus violacea; assembly: GCA_030762175.1. Lineage (NCBI taxonomy): Eukaryota > Metazoa > Arthropoda > Insecta > Mantodea > Metallyticidae > Metallyticus > Metallyticus violacea. The sequence continues at coordinate 29,199,089 of CM060831.1, read as the reverse complement.
CTGTAGCCCAATGAGACAAAACTAAGGCTGGTTTGAGAGATTCCATGTGGTACGGAATCAGAAAATATGAACAGTTTTCATTGAGCAAAGATGTTTAGACCAATGTTATATTAACTAATGCTATGTTGTTGGTAATGAAATGTTAACTGTTTTGCTCTGAAAATACTTTTCATGAATAGAGGATTTAGGATTCGCTGAAGATGATCGTGATCCAGATTGGATGCTGGATAGAGTGGTAAAGAAATTTATTAATCAAGTACTTCGTCATACAATCACGACCCATAAATGTCCGAAATGTCGCAACTGCACTTAACCGCGAGTAATTAAATATGGAGTGTCTAGCTAAGGAATGGTAACATTTATTTATTTGTTTATTAGTAAATCGAAGGTGCAAGAAAACAATTATTTCATTGAAGGCTGAATCAATTGAACTATCAAAAGGAACAATTTAAAAATCAGCAGATTTAAGTTTTTCCCACAAACTGAAACTGTAGATACAATTAATAATAATGACAATAAAAAAACAAAGTACGTTTTCTATGAGGGCCGTTCAATAAAGAAGGATTATAATTATTTTACAGCATAATTTCTCGCGCTAAAATGTAATTTTACAAACTTTTTTTGGCTTCATGCGCAACGCATAAGTGGTACCAGTTTTATTATTATCACATCTGGTTCTCGCGAGGTGTGCAAATTGAGACGTGTTTAGTTCTGCCTACAGCAAAATGGAGATGACATGCAACAAACATGTTGCTCAGAATTTCTGCTTTTGTTTCAGCAAATCTTCATCTGAGGCCCACGGAGAATTTGTTCTTCTCTATAGCACAGCATGAGGATATTTTTAAATGTTTAAAGAGGGGAGGAAATCAATTTCAAAGGCAGGTGCACCCGACGCTACAGTTTGTGCTCTAACGGAAGAAAACAACGCCGCTACTGTAATTGTGAGAGAGTATCATCTACTAACGTTAATAATACTTTCAGAAAATGCGAAAACTTCACGTAAGTTGCACATGAGACGTGTATGTGCTCAGGGGGTTTCAAGACTGCTGATTCCCGAACAAAAGGACGCTCGCGTGCAGGCTTCCATGCAGTTGAAGATGACGTTATAGGAAGATGCGGGGTACACACACAAGTAGTGCTTCCGCTGGGAAAGTTATGATCATCTCATTTTTCTACATTCAAAAAGTGGTTTACTAGCATGTTGTATCTGCACACACAACTGTAACTGAGTAATACTACAGAAATGTCCTGAAAATTCTACGTGGCCAAAAGGCCACATTTCAATGCAACAAGCTGGATGCCGCACCACGGCCGGCTGCTCATCGCAAATGTTGTTGCTGAATATCTCACTAAAAAGCAAGGTGAAATATGCCTCTCTCCCTCCCTACAGTCCAGGTTTAGCCCTGTGTGACTTTTTTCTTCTCCTCAAATTAAAGAAACACCTTCATGGAAGGCATTTCCAATAATCAGAAGCAGTGTCAAAAAAAATTTCCAGCATGTCTTTAAAGACTAGCAGAAACGCTGGAACAGGTGCATTGCATTCCAATGGAGACTATTTGGAGAAAGATCATCACCACGTCCTCATATTTATCTTATTGCAATTTGACTGTTCCATGCAAATGACAGTGCGATTAGATGTTGCTGATGGTGGTGTTGGAGGAAGCGAGACCGTGATCATAAATTGCATCTAATATATGACCTACAAAACATGTATGTTCCGTTAGCAATGGAAGAGCTAGGTGTCACTTGCTAACATTAATATGAATTGATCTTTCTTACTTAAAATGTTTTGACACTAACCAGTGCATGTTTGGGAAAATGTATCTTCATTTTGCCCAATTTTCGGCACATGCTCCAGACGAGCAGATGCAGAAATCATTACCGAAATGAAAACGCTGCATGTGTGAAGTGGAGGCTATTTGGGCGAGCCAAATCAAGTTAACCTCCGTCAGATGTGAAGATGTTATCGCTTCATACGCCCCTCGAGTGCTCCCAGAGGACAATAACGCCAACGCTGCTAATCGCATTAGCAGCCGCAGTTTCGAAGAGGGGAGGCAGTTAATGATGTGCCTGTTAATCAAGTGAAATGCTATGGAGGTGGGAGAACATCTGCTTTGTTTGTTGATATAACTTTAAAGGGCACTCATTCTCACGCTTTTCTCCGGTAGGTGCTGTCTTTATGGCCCCTTCATAGTATACGGCTTAATTTATTACGTACTAACGATACGAAGATCGTAAATGTTGCGGCCATTTGGCCAGTTCCTAAAATCAAATTAAAGTATTATTATATTTCCACAGTATATATATCTGATATCCTCTTCTTGCAATTTTGTTACATCTCGCCGTGAGTTCTCCACTTCTAGTCATCAAGCTGACAAATGAAATAGAAAATGTTCCCCTCCGTATCAACATTTTTTCCTGCTTGTAAAAACTATGAACCCTTTCCCTGTTAAGAGCAGTCATATAACACCTAGATGTGTTGATCATAATATTCTTATATTCTTTTATTTCTCCATTTGCATCTTAAAGTGCAGAGTAAACTGAGATACTGGACAGGTCAACTTAAAATTATTGGCAGTACAAAACACTAAAAATAGCAAGCTGCTCGTTAATAGCGAATATAGTAGTAGTAATAATAATAATAATAATAATAATAAATTATGGTTACACATATAATACAAAAATGCATAAATAAGGTAAAAATTACACACACTGAATAATATTAGCAATAATAATAATAATAATAATAATAATAATAATAATAATAATAATAATAATTTTAAAAATAACAATAATAATAGTTAGTAATGAAAATGTCAATAAATATGCTCACATAAAGAAACAACATATAATCATGGGGATTCAAAATGCCCTATCTACGTCTACGTTAAATTCACCGCTCATTTTCTCAAAAAGTATTAAAGATATCTTTTTTTTTTTTTTTTTTTTTTTTTTTTTTTTGCATAATGTATTTGGTTTGTCATGTAACTGGTTAAAAAAGAAAAACGCTGCGCGGAATAGTAAGAAAGTTACCTTTTTTTCAAATGTAATAATGCTCATTTTACATAATTTTTTTTATTTTTATTTTAAAAAATACATGTGTCTAGTATTTTCAAACATTTTCATTAAATTAGTTAAAATAATTGGTAAAAATTGCAAAATTTTATGCTTAAAAGTTCCTAAAAATGGGACATTTGTACGAATAAGTGAGAACAACACATTTGTAGAAGAAATAGAGCTTAAAATCCCTCCAGGTTGATGGTTCTCCATCTCTTCCTCTTAATTAATTTTTATTCTACTAATTTATTTATGCATTTGTTGTTTAACTGAATAAATAATCAAAAACAGCGCAAAAAGCTGAGACACAATTTTTTTAAAAAATTAAAATAGTTGGAAGTATTGTACTGCTTTAAAACACACATTAAAATAAGCGGGTAATTAAAAATATTCAAATGATATCAAAAGTCAAAAACATAAAACAATAATTAAAATCATCATTTTGAATTCCCTTAAAACGAAAAAATAAAAGCCATAGAACACATACTACGGGTTAGCACGGAGACTATATTCATTTTGAGTTTAAATCTACTATGATAATCTATAAAGCAAAAGCAGTGATCGATTAAGTATGATTTAAATTTTTTATAATATTTATTGATTTGAATATTGGTCATATAATATGAGAGCACTTCTTTCGCTCAGATTGGTGTTAAATTGCTGTAGATCTGTTTATGCTTGTCAGTGGTTCTTTTCTAATCTCTGGCTATTCAGTTTGCGTTAAAATACTTTAATACTTGTAATGTTCTACTTTTTGTTGAAGTAATTCTAGTTGCAAAGTATGATCTTAAGAACTTAAATTAATACTTTGGGATGAAATATAACACACGTGAGCTAGAATTTATTAATTTTGCACCGTTAAAAAGTGAGATGCGATAAGAGAAAAATGTTTCGGAGACTGATGACTTTTATCGGAAAGTTGAGAGACGTGATGGGAGGTCTGGGTTCAGTACATCAAGATATATCATTAGGGGGGAAACTGCTAGCCTGCTGGTTCACCCTCAGAACATTAAAATTGTTTCCTTTCTTGTGGTATTGTGTGCTTAATGATGGCATCGCAAAGTCGCAATATATTCCGGCACAAAAATATAATATAAAATTCTTTAATTGCTACTTTTACTTTCCAAATATAAACTGATGTCTTTATTTAGTCTAATGCCCATTCTAGTTTCTAATTTTCCTGTCAAGTTTCGAGGTTTTTGGAAGACTTTGACAGTAACTTCGTAGTTTCTACATATTCCTTTGTGATTCATTTGTGCAAACGATTTCTGGATAATTTTTACCATTTTCATTTATTGACTGTAGTCTCAGTTCGTATCTTGCGCCTCCTTTCTGATTCTGTTTTCTAGTTCAACCATCAACTCCCTTAAAAACTAATTTTTAAAATATTTCAAAAATATTAATGCTATTAGTACAATAAACCATCTTTAAGCTATTAGAAGAGAAAGTATAAAATTATGCCTATTTACTTGTAAATAGCATTTCATTTAAGACATTTTTTACATAAATTGATGTCAATATGCAATAGGGGCATTACCGATTCCAACTCAACTACTGTCCCAATTCTTCGAATCATTTTCGTTATTTGACACATGATCCCTATAGTAGTGTAGAAATTCTGCCACGATATGGAAAACTAAATTATTTGTTTTTTTATGATTTCTTTGAGACTCTATTCTTACACATCAATTCCTTCTAAATGTATTTTTAGTCCTAATACTTCATTTGTTAATTGCGTCTTTCAAAATATTCTTTTCAAATATATTTAAATTTTATCATAAAGCCTGAAATTCCTCGTCTTTGCTTCTACATTATTTAAGTACAGGATGCTACAAGGACAATTAATATACTGTTTAGTCATAGAGTACTATGACGACTGTCAAATATTCAGGCTGAAGATTATAACGCTATTTGAACTCTAAAACCAAAGGCGCCGGCGTACATCCATCATGTCACAAGGTCTTGGTCTGGCATAAAGATCCAAGGAAGTGCCTAGGACTCCCGTTCCTATCATTTAAAATAATTGTCATCATTTTGGGCCGTCTACAGATGGCTTAAGTTTACGTACCTCGCCGTTTCTTCCGGCCACAAATTGACTCATTAGACCGACCGCAAATGTCTTGTGAGTGGAGCAAATCGCTTTAAAATGTCTACCTGGTGCAACATGGAACTTTGATACTTAGAAACGGCTACGAGATGTTTCGCAATTCTTAATGTAGGTCGGTATGGCACCAGAAAAAGTCTCCAAATTCGCTGTCATTCATAGTGTTCGAATGCAATCAAATGGAAGCAGTGCTCCAAGTTCTGAAAGAATATTTTTCACTCTTAACGTTAATAGTTGAAGTTTTACGAATACACTTCTCAAGATAAAGTCTTTACATATCAAAAATTTACGAAAAACGTCCGTCATATTGAAAGTTTCTGCAAACTGATGAGTTTTATCCTTTGTTAAACAATAAATACAAGAAACCTCTTGTTTACAAACACAAAATAATATTTCCTATTTTATTTGCTACCATATTCTAAATTAACAGCATATCAAATTAATAAATATAAATCGACAAGACATAATTTTGAATCCTCGTAGCAAAACAGTGCAGGCAACGACCTCAAAATACTTTTGGAGACAAAGCACCATCAGCAAAAGGTTGTGTAACTGAGCAGGAGCACTCAGGCTGTAAAGCAATTGGGAGTTCCCGATGGGGCCAGCCTTGAAGCCAGTCATTCATGATTTCCCTTGGTCGCTTAGGCAAATGCTGGGATGATTGATCTTTCCTTTCCACGAATGTTTCACTTCCCCATTACATTTCATTTCCTTCTGTTCCTTCTGCAGAGTCGAAAGTGTCAGAGCTAGCCGACTTGTGCGGGTGTGACAGTGTCTTGCGCTTTGTAACGGTTTCTGCCCTGGCGTCTCGCTGAGGGGCTCGAATTCCTTGGAGGGAGATTCCGACGTCGTGAGATGTTCCATTTTGGAATCTGTTACGGTCCCCGTCCACCTTCGTGCCTCATTGCCCCCGCACTGGGGGCCGTAGGAGCAAACGGCCAGCCCTAAAGCAAGGTTGAAGTATACCGACATATCCTCCTCCGGTCCTATAATCCAATTCGAAGATTGTGTGTGTTTCGTCGCGGACATGCTTACATCACAGGGAGTATTATTGTTGTCATTATTGTCTTAATACACACCAAACTTCCTAAGAGTCAGGATAATTTAGCAAGTCTTGAGATACCGACCGGTGGCGGGGAGATTGGAGGTTCGTTGCCTTTTATTTATATATATATTTTTTGTAAATTTTTTCATCAGTCCTTATCAATGGCCAAAATGTTTTGTTCTCAAATAAAACTCCTTTCCTAATTTATAATTTCATTTCACGTGTCATCAGTATCCACCGCCTGTGAAACCTCAATAGTGAAAATACGAGCATTAAGATGTTGTACTTAGCGTGAACGGGTTGTCAATCCGAGGATGTTTTTTTTTTTTTTTTTTTTTTTTGTGCTCACAAGTTTGCTCAATACCATATAGAGTGTGGGCCCGAGGGCGCAACATGCAACATGAAATAAGAATAAGGAAAAATTATCTACACTACTGGCAAGATGGCATCAGCAATAGTTTGGCTTCATTTTCGAGCTCTGAAATGAATTATTGATACCGAGTGCTCTTAATTATTTTTTTTTTAAAATATTGTGGGTCTGAAATTGATTGTCAACCTAGGAGGGATAAGAAAAGGGTTTAGATGTGACTGAAAGTGCGCTCAAGCAAAAGCTCATCCCTTTCTTACGCCAGGTTCATCAACAATCAAGTTGGGGTGATGTCAGAATATCGAGTAGGCCATATACCGGGGTCCTCTACGGCCAATTTACTTTTCACCGAAAATGCGCTTGAATCTTGTCAAGCTGCACTGGAAGAATGAGAAGGTACACGATACCGCACCAAGGGGAGCGTCCTATAGCAACACAGGCGGTGTTTCTTGTATTTTTTCATAGCATGTTTAACAGAGTAAGCAAATTGATTACCATAATAAATTAATGATAACTTGAATCTTTCATCTTTATCAAATCACTAATTTCTATTTTTTTCCCTTCCGAATGTTTGCAACTCACTCTCACTATAGTTTCAGATCTATAGCTATTTAACAAATACTTTTGTTTTGGTCTCTTCTATTATCCTTAGAAGTTTGAAAGCAACACCCGGTATTAACAAAAGACCTTTAGAAAAAAGCCAGTGACTAAAAATGCTATGAAAAACACATAATTATTTTAATTGTCTATAGAGGAAAAGAAGCAAAATTATAAAATAAATTTGGGTTATTTTTAGTTCACAGTTTTACAAATTGTTTTTTATTACATTTCTGTCTATTATATCTCGGAAAAAACATTTTTCCAACTTCCGAGCCCAGTTACGAGGAAGAGTATTAATGTAGGCGGGAAGCTTTATTAACATGCAGTTTCACGCAACTGTCATAAAAAGAGAGTAAAATAAACCATCCAGGGTAACAATCAATTTTATGAACTTGTTCTTCTAAATATTTACCTATACAAGACGCCTTGGAGGCGGTTAAAAAGTTTAGTAATTGAGAAGTGAAGAAAGTTTTCAGCAAGAATACAAGTAGGGAGAGGATAAGGTGAGCACAAGAAAGGGGGGGGGGAGAAAGAAAAAAAGTTACTCAAGAATGCGATCCACAGTAAAACAAACAACGTCTGCTCTGCGAATCGAGATATGAAAAGCAGACAGCTTTTTAAGTTTCTGCTATCCAAGAGTTGAAAAAAGATATAATGTTAAAACTTTGCTGCATGAATTGTTATAACCTTAGCCCAGATTTTGGTAAAATATCTTTTGGAAGGAGTAGGGGTTACCATCAAAACAGATCTAAATAATGATATTCGAAAACTATCAAACATTATGGGAAGATATATTTTTGCCATTTTTTCACTTAGTTGATTATTTCATAGTATTCTACCTTTTTTGTAATTATCCTCTATTTTTGCATTTTTCTGTTATTTTAGTTTAGTGCTGCATTGGCGGGCATGAAAAATAATTGTTTTAGCTCAGTTGTTATAAATAATATTCGAAATAAATGAATGAATAGTGTTTAACGCCTTTTTTTGCTACAGAGGCACCACAGGCGATGGGCACTGATGATACATGAAGTGAAATGATATATTTTTAAGGAAGGAATCGTTCCAGGCCTAAGTTCAGGCCATTTATGAGGACTGAGGAAAACCTGGAAAAAACCTCAGTGAGGTCCTGACGGTATTCGAACCCAGACCTCCCGCTCACGAGTCCGTGCCTTAACGACCTCGGCCACCTGTGGCTGTAATATTCGAAATGCTCTATGACTAACAATGTATTAATCAATCCCTCCTAAGAAAACCTTCATAAAAGTCGGGTAAGTAGCTCGCTATATTAGTCTTGTTTTCTTTAAGGGCAAGCGGTATTTGTTTGTGAGCTGCCGATCTCAGTTTACATTATTGACTTGGAAAAATAATCACAGCAGTTACAGCACTGCATGCCTCCAATTACAAATACTTAAACAGCAATAATATGCGACATTGAAAATATTTTAGATGTCATTCGTAATGACTACAAAGCTCTATGCCCGATTCAGTGAGATGGTGAGTTACAATTTTATTGACTTAAATTTCCGCCAGCATTAGGACATGCTCTCCTTTCACATTCTGCTTATTGTTAATGCAAAAGTGAGTTGTTTAGTAAATGTCTTGCGTATTTTTGTGATTTTTCTTTACAATTATTATTGAATATATATGAAAATGAATGAATGGTGTTTAACGCCCATTTTTGCTATAGAGGCACCACAGGCGGTGGACACTGATGATACATGAGATGAAATGATAAATTGGTAAAAGACACTTTTATAGGAAGGAAACGTTCCAGGCCTAAGTTTAGGTACCTCCCCGGCATTTGCCATTTATGAGGACTGAGGAAAATCTGAAAAAAACCTTTGTCAGGAAGGACGGATCTGGCGGGATTCGAACCCCAGACCTCCCGCTCACGAGTCCGCGCCTAACGACCTAGGTCACCCGGGGCGGTATGTATATACACTTAATCTTACCCAAGAATTTATATAAACACATACACACAAATAAAATCTTTTATAACAGCCCAGCTTATGTTTGCCTAAAGTTGGTATTTATTTAGAAAAATGTTTACATATTTGTTTACTTTTAAACGTGGTTTTCTGTATTTCCATTTTAGAAAATACGATTTTTAATTGTCATGCACATTTACTAGAAATGAATAATGTAGTGCCGAATTTTAAAAAATGATAATACAGTATAGAATGGCTTACATCCAACCTATATGGCGGCCACATTTGTTTTGTATTAAGGTGTGATATATTATAGATGGTCTTGACTAAAGTCAGATTTTATCCAGAACATTTTTGTTGCTAATCTTTAAATACAGGTTTCTCATCGAAACACCAGACTTTGAACGTTCATTAAATCCAGGTAACATAAGTTTTATTCGCATTGTTATCAGAACCAACGTTATTCGACAGAGACTAGTGTTAGGTATTCATAAATAATTCCAGTGATTTGAATGAGTTTTTAAGAGTTAACGATATACCTAATACACATATTGATACATTTATTTCCTCTATAGTTTGGCATCGTTTGACAGCTTTCCGTGAGGCTGGTTATATTGCTCTACCGTAGGCTCATAATAATTAAAAAGACAGTTTTTTTTTCGAAATATTACATACCACAATAGTTTTCATGCAAAGTTGGCTATAATATTTTATTAAAATTGTCTTTTAATAATAAGAGAAAGCTGTCGAATCCTGTAAAATAGAAACTTAAATAATTGCCCATTTAAAGCTCATAATGTGACAACATGATGCTTTGTGAACGATTCATTAACTTACAAGATTAGAAAAGAAGCTGTATATGTATATTAAAACGATTTACTCATAGGCAGCGAATAATAAAAATATTGCAAAAGTGCAGAGCTTTTAATAAAAATTAATATAATTTTAAATTTTATACTCCAAAGTTGGCCAGTATGGCATAAATGTAAATTCATACCTAGAGTCATTATATCTGTTTTGTTCGCCGATTTTACCTTTGGGAGACCACTCAGGCCACAGTAGTTGACGGTGCTCTGCAGTTCTCGTCTCGTTCCCTGCTTGAAAGTCGCCGGGGAGCCGGAGAGGAAGTCAGTACGAGTTTAACTGTAGGAACATACAGACGTGTTCTTGCACGACATTGTATTACGTATTCATTAGGGGGCGTAATGCAGTGTGTTAATTACGTTAATATGACTCAATTAAGGTATTCTATTCCCCAAAATGTATTCATTTATGTGCGTACAGAATCAACTCGTGATGTACGAAGATTGTTTCAAGAGAGATTCCCTGATATTCAACTTCCAAATCGATGTTCTATTCACAGATTGGTAAATAAGTTTCGTGAAACGAGAAATATTCTTGATAAAAAGTTCACATAGCCATGCATATTACTCACAGAAGAAACGTTGAATAACACTGGTCATGCTCTGGAACGTTGCCCTAAAATTCACTTCAACCTCTTTCCTAGTAAACAGGAATTTCCTATTCTTCCATTCGAACGGCTATAAAGTTACTGAAGTTAAATCTCTAAAAAGCTGCTGTAGTGCAAGAGTGTAAACCGGATGACTCTGCATCCAGAAGTAGATTTTGTGAATGGAATTTAAAGGGTGTGCATGACGGAAACATTTGTCCTAATCTAATTTTCTTTTCTTTTTCTTCTTCTTCTTCTTGTTCTTCTTACCTAAGTGGGTATGTTAATTCACAAAACAACCGAAACTGGAGTTCAGGAAAAAAATAAAATAAAATAAAATTACCTGCTTCATGAGGAATCTCTGCATGATCAAAAAATAGGAGTGTGGTGAACCATTAGAGGCGAGGGAATAACAGGCTGTATTTTTTAAAGAATCAATTAATAGTGATAGGTATGTGCAGAATATTTTGTAACCCCTTTTCCGCTAATTTACTGTGAGGTAACTTAGGTTAGTGGCTTTGTAACAGGCTTGTGTAAAGGTGCATACAACCCATGTCTCCTTGCATGCAATTCATGAAATATTCGATGAGTCATCAATAACAACATATGGCCCCACGGTCCCCCGATTTAGCGCCTTGAGATTTTTATCTGGGTGGCATTAAAGAAAAAGTGTTCGAGACAAATCCGCACACATTAGATGAACTGAAAAATAACTTTCGTTGAGAAATTTCTTCCATTTCTCAGGCGGAACTGCAGAGAATAATTGTTCATTTCATTACCCGATGGCAGAAATTATGGAAAACGAAGCGAGGCAGTTCCAGCATCTTCCTGCTTGATAATGGTGAGTAAATACACCTTTTAAGTGTTACTCATAACTTAAGCGACAATCATAGTTGCGGACTTTCTGACTCCCGTTTATCGCTGCGCCAGCTTGAACCGGCCGACGGCCGTTAGATGTGGAGCGGAAAAATCACCCTTATTTATCACATTTATCACGAGCCAGCACTCTCAAGTCAAAGTAGTACAACCTACTTCCCGCTTGACCCTACACGATCATATGTGGAGGCAATTAGAAGTCCGGCGTTTTTTTTTTTTTTAATTATTCTTGATGGAGTATTAAAATAGCATTTTTTTTCTGAGAAAGAATGCTTCCTATTCCTCTTGTTGTATTAAATAATGTACATATATATTTATAAAACGTGTTTTATTAGTAGCAACATGAATTACTTTTTAAGTGTCTAGCATTAGTCTTTTCGGGTTATGTCTGAAACTTTACATTTTCACCAACATACTTTAACGTGTCGAATTACCACTAGAACAAAAAAATAACGGATTTTAAGATTCTTCCTAAATGAATTACTATTCAATTAATATCACAAAATCGTTTACCACAGCCTCAAATAATATTATACCCCTCAACCTTCTTTGTATATAGTGTTTTATTTCAAAACTTGTCAGTCTTAAAAATTAAGTCAGTTAATTGTAGGATAAAAATGTTCGAAAATTACATTTAATAATATCTACATTCTGTTCTTTCTAGTAGAGTTTACATAAATGTATTTCCAAAACACAACTATTGCATTAAACGATTAGTAGTTTTTGTCTTAATTCAAACAACAATAACATTCAAAGCTGCCAGGCAAGGTTAAAAAAACAAAACATGTTATTTATATCTTCTTTAAGATTTTCGCATCAAAAAATAGGGGTTTCATCTGAAATTTCAAAGAGGAGGTGACTGGGTATGACGACGTTATTCCTAAAATTTAATCAACTGTGGTTTTAAACTACTCCATCAATATATAAATTTAAATTTATGTTAAATAAATACTTATTTAGTCTGGAAAGTTGTGAAATGAAAGACATATCTAACTTATTTCAAGGCAATAGCAATTTGTAAATTTCTTGGTGTTACAATCTCTGTTTAAATCTATTAAGAGAAACCTCTAATATTTTCGTTGTGCTGTAGTCAAACATTTCTAACATTTATCTAACACGAGTGCAAAAATACTCAAAGTTTCAAGTGGACGTTCGACTAATGGAATAATGGAGGAATAGAGATAATAAGCGAAAATAGGTGAATTAAAGTTCAGTTCCTGCTAGGAACCCGACAGTTTTAAATATAATTACCTTTACTTCTTTATATGCCCTAAAAGTTTCCCCTCTCCCTTTCTTATTTTCAATCTATAGCATGTCTTCTTTACAAAGTTTAATACAAAATGTATCACATATTGAAGTAATTTTTGAACAAAGATACTTTCTGTTTTCTCTGGCGCCGTCTGCTACATAATGTGCATTTAGAGTATGAAAAACAAACATGGTATGTAAGTCTTAATTCTGTCAAACGTAGTAAAAATAAACATTTTAATGAAGATGTGGATGTATATACCGGTTTTCAAGTGGCGTGAAAGTGAGTTTTCGTGTCATGAGAAAGAGACTGGGGTAATAATGACCACAAATAATCTCCGCCATAGGGTGCGTAATGCCTTGTGTGACACTAAAACCGAACTCTTCCAGTTTTATAAACTACAAAAGGTTTATATTCCGTTTTCCATCAAATTGTTTACTCAAGTTAGATAATGTTTTCTTTGTTTATTAAAATAAAATATGATTGAATTGGAATAGATAGTTTGGGGCAAAGGAGGATAATTTCGGTACTTTGGCCCTTTTTCATGCGCCCGTAATCCAGGTCCCCCGGATGGAAGGGATGAAGTGAAGGCGATTCCGGGCGGCCCAGGATCTAAGGGAAGTAATTGCGCCTAGGCAGATGGGGTCCCTCACATGTTTCCAGATACAGGCTCCCCAACGCCGGTAGAGCTACTTCCCTAGTTGTATGGAAAGTCCGCTGCTTTCATTCCAGATGCCGGAGCAAGTGCAGAAACATTTCCAAAGTGCAAGCCACTATCACCCCGCACCAGCCCACCTCGCCATTGTACTTTCCACCCTATAACATTTCCAACGAAATGAAATGGAAGAACGGAATGTAAATATCCATCCCAGCATTCTTCTAAGTGGCCACGTAATAACCACGAAAATACCCAAGATCGGGATGGCCGGCCCAACAGGAATTGAACCCAGGATCTGCCGAATGCAAGTCTCGAGCGCTAGCACCTGAGCCTTCCCGCTAGTTAATAAATTGGGATTGAGATCTCTGGGTCCTACTAAAGTAGATACTTTTCTGAGTTCCGGTAAGTAAGACTTGCTTGATGATGATGATGATGATGATGATGATGATGATGATGATGATGACAAATCATTGACGCGACAGACTTCATTTCTTTATTTATTCGTATATATAATTGATTTATTTAGGACGCGCTTTAACATCTCTGATCTTCAGCGTCCCATTTCCTCTTATGCTGAAGCACAAAATGTAATATATGTTTCCGTAGTGCGTGTGTTTCACAAGCGCAAGATTCCAGGCAGAAACATTAATTTTTTTTCCCTCATTTCTCCAGCACTTTCTACACTACATTGAAGCAAATTAGGAGAGTTTTACGTATTCGTAGTATAGCGATAATTACGTGCACTTCAGGGCATGAAATGGCCGAATAAATGACCTCTTCTTTCAGATTTGAAGTTGTTTTACGTACTGTAAATGTACAACACTGGATCCACGGTTTTACTTCTCTTCGAATGGAAGCCATACTTAAGATGTTTACGCCCTACAATAGCATCGCCCCTAGTCAGATAACCCGCTCTGGGACTTGGTCGGCCGCAACAACCGCTGCTTTCTTTGCTCCGATTGTTAGAAATGAAATACCATTCGTTTTCATCATTCGTGTTTTCTCCAGCGCTTAAACAGAAGCAGTAAAATGCGCGTGTGAACCACATATGATAACCGCTAAATTACATTAATTTAATTCACCTTTAGTATAGTGTAGAAGGTAAAGGAGAAATGAGGCAAATATTAATATGTTTCCGTCCGTGTGAAGCGCACATAATTACCTCTACACTATGGAAACATAAAAATTATTTTTATTTGGCTTCAGTATAGTAAAGATGGCGAAGGAGAAATTAGGCAAAAAAATAAATGTCCACCTGGGATCGAACCGTGACGTTCAGCATACTTAATATGTAATAAGTATAAAATTATAATCTGTTAGCTATAATTAATTTCGAGAAACAAATGTTAACTATTTATCATTTAGATAAACATCTGTTGTTCCTTCCTTTTATTTCTTTTATCTTTCTCTTTTTCCTCCATTCTGTGATTAAGTTCTCGAGGTACTTATTGGACTTTCATTTCTAAAATTAATCTCTGTAAATATCACTACAGTGCCCACAGTTACTTCACTCGCTTATGTCATTATCTTAAACGTTGCTTACTGAAACTGTTTCCAGTCTTAGAACATTCATTTGGGAAGATGATTTGACAGTTGACTCTACAGCGACGCATTTTTGTGTATAAACGTTATTTTAAATGCGAAGAGTGCAATTAAGACATTCTACAGATTCAGTATAAATAAAAATCACGAGCAAAAACGCACAGATTTAGTACAGCAAAAAAATAAACCAAATTGGCGCAAATCTTGAACGTTGCCAAAACAAAATCATTTCCGTAATTAGTATAAATGAAAGTTTCAGAAATGAAAACATTAACAAGTACGATGACCATATCAAGTTTGCGATACAATGCCTGTTAGTCGAGGGAGATCGACATTTCCAACATAAGAATGTACAAGTACGGACATTGCCGGCTGCGACATACTTATTATTCCAGAAGTAGAAATATCGCGTTAGCGACCAAGGTTTATAACTAAAGTCGGTTAGATTGACGTGAAAAATAATATATGTATGTACCGTGCTACATAGTTATGTGAAGACCGTTTTTCTGTAATTCCGTTAGTTGTCTTGTTTTAATATGATATATGTTTTTAAAATCAACAATTTCAAAGGTTATAAACCTAAAAACACTAATACTAGACATTAAAAAAAGATTGATATTATTACTGGTTTCAGACATTGAATAAATGTGTTACGTTTATTTAATATAAAATTTCTATAGGGTCATAAATTAATTAACTCATATCTGACTAACTTCCCCACGGAAAACATCAAAAATAAAAATATCAACTAAGTGCTCTGATAAAACTGTTGTCCATGTACATATGATAGTGCGGACTCGGCTGTAGTACTTTGACTGAAAGTGCTGGCTGAGTGGTTACTCTTTCAGCATGAGACGAATATAAATATTGCTAAAAAGGTTTCTAGACTCGTTTGCCTTGGACTGCCAATCTGAAAACTATATTTGTTTCTTTTAGTAATTTACAGTGATACATATTTTTGTTGCGTTGCCTTTGTGGCTAAACGACTAAAATGTACATAAAACATATTTTCTTCTAACCGTAAATTAATGACTATGTTTTACAAATAAACAATGTTCAGCAAACATGAATTTTAAAAGCAGTTATTTGTCATAATTATATTTTTAAGGGGTTTGGTAACTTTGTCTCTGTAAAAAAGAAACTTTAATAAAATACCATAATCATAGCAGACTTTAACATGAAAACTATTGGTCCTAGGGATGCAATGTGCAATGTTTCGTAAAAAAAAGTATAAAAATATTAACATTTAAATAAAAATGTGATGTTAGTTATTCTATTTTTCATCCGATTTACATATAAGGTAAAAGCCAAACAAGGTTATCTATACTTTCATCGCTTACGAACTAACTCTTGAAAATTCTTCATATAGAGTGCAGCAATGCGCTAAAGGTCTACATATGCAGAATGTTTCGCAAATACTTTCACAAACTTTGGCGGTGGGTTTCTCACACCAAAACAAGAAAAAAAGTTCATATAAACATATGTCCAGAAATCCCTCATTTTTGAGTTATTAATGAAAGTTTACTTCAACACGAGTCAAGTAATCTAACTCAGTTCGTAACCGAAAATAAAATTCATTTTGTTAAGTAATCGAATGATGTTATCGATACAAGTCTGCTGATGCATTTGACGCACCAGCATTGCATACTTTATGACAAAATGTTATTTGTAAAATGCAGCAATAGCACTGTTGAAGGTTAGCTATTTATGTGATTTGGTAATAACCCTATTAAAGATGTGATTGAAATAATCATTTTAACTCTGGGGTAAACTTTCATTAGTAACTCAAAAACTAAGGATTTTCGGACATATGTTTATACGGATTTTTCTCTTGTTTTGGTATGAGGAATCCGCCACTAACGTTTGTAAAAGTGTTTATGAAACACCCTGACTGTATTTTAAGTTATTTTATATAGAAAAGTGCTTACTTTTTTTAATAACACTCCCTATATCTTGACTTATTTTATTGCAGAAAGTGCCTAAAGAACCACCATTTTTTTTAAAAAGACGGAATTCAAAATATATATTTGCCTATTCCATCTGATGTTTAATTTCCAGACGAAGAAAAAATTAATATTGAGTAAAATTTTCCATTTTAATGGAAACTCAAATTTAGTTGATTATTGTATATTTTGGTTGTATAACTTAATTGTAAAAATATATATACATACTAATTATCTATATTAGAAAACAGGTGGCGTTGATTCATTCATAACGCAATTCGGAAACTTTTTCTAATTAAGTTGCATTTGATTACTACAAAATACTATGTATTATATTGTGTTCTTGCCTAAAGAAAAGATTAAAGTTTTTTTTTTTGTTTTTTTTTAATTTTCTTGTTTGTATATACCTTATTTACAGACTTTTCGCAATTTGACATTATTTGGGCAGGTTTCACGATTGTCTCTTGTTTATTTCTTTTAATACATTTAATACGAAAACATTACCTTAAATATCAGTTATTGCTGAATACAATAAGTTATTTAATATGTGTAGTTCTCTAACGCCAGATTAAAAAACAACGTGTAAAGTATATATTTTATAATTGACCTTTCAATAGATGTACACACTGTTCTAAGTTCTTAATTGTTACTTGACAGGTGCGAATAATAAGATGCATTTCCTGACAGATTTAATCTCATTAGGAATTGTTTTGCATTTCAGAGTGGTGGCGTCATGACAGGAGGCGACTATGATGGTAATGGGAAGAAGGGCAAGGGCCGCACAGGATGGCCCCAGCATGTGTGGGCCCTGGAGTTGAAACAGGAACAACTTTAGCAACTCCTAGATACATTGAACATGCATTCAGCCACAACTGAAAGCGTGGATTTGTGTACGACTTACAGTGAAATGCATTGTGCTTGAAAATTGGTATAAAAAGTTAGCACTGCATTAATTCAACAGTAAACAACGTGAACTGCAGTACTAAAATAAGAAGCTGGTGAACAATTTGCAATGGAAGAGTTAAAACAATAGATTTATAATCTATCTGTCTACTGCTCACAGTAGAAGTTTAAGGACTAAGGCTATTAAAACCTTTCAGAATGTTCCACAGTAATATACCTTAAGTTAATGGAAATTACTTGCTTTAGAAATTACTGTCCTCTAGTATGTAATGTTTAGCATAGAGAATAATTGTAAATCTGTGTTTTATTCAGTCGGACTTCACTACCTTTTGGTACTGACGATCTGGGCGGCCGCCTTGAACTTTGACAGCCGGCCCCGGCTGTTCATTTGAACAATACTTCTGGTGATAGAGATATTTTTCTGTGCCATTTTCTTGGTGCATTTCTGTGCGGTATACAAAGCGATGGCTCAATGTAAGTATTCTGTTCTACAAACTGTTTTCAGGGAGGTTGAAGGAATCATAAGTGAAACAGGTTAAATTAGTGCTCTAGATACGCTAGATAGATTCTAAATGGAGAAAAGTGTAGATAGAAATAAGAACATTTTCTGAGAGCATCTTGGGTAAAATTTATCCAGAAAAGAAAATACGCCTGATACAATGTTTCGTTAGGATCAATTTGCAATACTACAAATGCATTTAAATCAAAACTACATATTACTATACATTAGGTTGACTGGAAAGTCTTTTTCTATAAGTACTTTACTAATTTTTTTTTGAAAACTAGTGTAACGAAAAGTATATTCTGCATATATTCTCAAAATATAACGCAGAATGTAGGAGGGAAAATTTATAATTTGCACACTTCTGAGATTCTTTTGAAGAAAAGATTTCATTGTGAAGTCAGCAGCCGAAGAAACGTGTGAAGTAGAGTATGAAGGTTCAACGGTTTTAAAACGGTGTTATATTGATTTAGATAGTTCAGTAACGACAATGTTAGCCTTAAAGACAAAACTCGTTCAGATGATAGCAGAATAACCTGTGAACTGTCAGCAAGTTATAGTTGCCGAGGATATTTTCTTATTCGACATAATGTAAGTCGATGTATATTTACCGCAGTTGAGGTCCTGCACCAAGTTCTGAAAATGCATTGTGTCAAGTGATGAAAATGCGTAATTCTGAGAAGTGAGCACTACATTGAAACGAATCTCTAACATCCAGATTATTTTGGGATAAATTATGCTATGCACTTGGTAGAATTTTGAAAGTATTGTCAATTCCGAACTAATTCCAAATTGCCGTCCAGTTGACGCTGAGTTAGACTGGGTACAACTGAGCGAGATTTAGGAAGTTTTAAGGGAACGCTACCGGGCTTTAGTCAATAGAAAACAGAAAAACAATTCTTCTATCCATAAAGTATGATAGGCCAACAAAAATTCAGGAATTAGATGAAATAGATGAAATAGAATTGTTGCCTCATCCCGCATACAGTCCAAGTGTTGCGCCGTCCAACTGTGGTTTGTTTAGGTTTTTGCCAACATTTCTTCGAGAAAGGCAATCTTGAACATCTCAGAAATTGTTTGACAGAGCTTTTCGTCTCCAATTCCAAGAACTGGATTTTCAAACGAGCATGAATATAAAAAATGATGGCCTTTATTTTGAAGAGGAGTTATTTCTGTTATATAAAACATTAGTTATAAGAAAAAAACGTTCTAGACAACCTAGTAAAATTACTGTGATGATTGAACTACAACCTGAAAATGAACTTTCTTTATATGCGGTGGGGTAGACCTAAATTCAATCTTTTCTCAACTAAAATTCGTTTCATCTTCAGTAGTAAATATAAAAGTGCAAAAAAGCCGATGAAAAATTTTGTATCATTACCCCTCTCCCCAAACGATGGAAATGTCAGTGTAAAGAACAACAGGCCTTCTTTAGAAGGAACTATTTAATATCGATAAAAATATAACAATGACTTTGCCTCTCGCTTTTCCCAGAACAAATGACCGGATGTAATTTCGCCTTTCCCAGCAAAATTCAGCAACAACTCAGGTTTTATTTCATTAAAAACTGACCAAAAAGCCTTACAAGCAGAATTATTATTAGTGATGCGTTTTGCTCGATCACCGAAACGCATTTAATTTCTGTCTTTGGTAACTTTACAGACAGCGTGTATACCGCACTTCCAGAATATGTCCTCACCTCTCGCACGATGTTTTGCGTCTCGGTAAAGGCAGGCTCCCCTCCCCATTAACAGCCGTCTGCCTGCCTATCCTTGAACTTCCGAACAGTTACCAGTCTAGAGTAGTTTTCGAAGACTTCAAAGCAACGTATTTTTGTGTGTAAATGTATTGTAATTAATACAAACCAACTCATCGTGTTCGTGAGGAATTTATTCGGAAGTTCCTTAGGCAATAATCTTATTCGAGAACTGCAATTCACGGCCTTGTTAATATACTTGATACTACTGTTCAGTGCAAAACAAGAATACGTCGGTACTGGTGGTCTAGTGGTAGCCAAGATCGCGGGTTCAATCCCGGGCAGAGTCGATAGATTTTTTTTCGGGAGTAAATATCCAAAGTATGCCCTCCTTTGGAAGAAAAGTAAAGCCGTGGGTCCCATGTCGGAGATTTACGGCACATAAATAACTCAAACCTGAAAGAAGAGGCCTCAGAGCAAAATTTATCGGTCCTTTCACGCCCTGAATTAAATGGGACGCTGATGACCTGAGATGTTAAAGAGTGTCCGTAAATAAACCACAATCAATCAAGTAGCGGGTGATGACATAAAATTTTAACAGAAGACAAATTAGGCAAAATTGGAACAAATCTTGAACGTTTGTCAAAAATCACTACCGAAATCAGTAGAAACGAAATTGTTAAAACTCAAACCTTACAAGTCCATTGTCTACGACAAGGTGATCACGTAGCACGTGTGCGTTATTGTGAATTGTTTCATTAGTGAATAGAGGGTTAATCGGCCCACAGTTTGTGTTCTTTTCAGACGAGGCGTGGTTCCATTAAAATGTCATGTCGGGAGCATAAGATGCGGCCGACTGTGGAATTCCGAGACGCAAAACCCCGTGTGAACGGTGAGAAGATATTGAAGCCCTGTAGATCAAATATTTGCACCCTAGAAAAATTCAAAATGGACATTTGTTGCAAACAAGTGTTCATTTCTCAAAGTATACTGCTGTGTGTAACGCTAATTCCATCAATAGGTACTAAAAATGCTTCGAAAACTCGAGTCACTAATGAATTTCAGCTTTTGCTCAATTGAGGTGTATGTACATACATAGTTTCCCATATTTAATAATTGGTTACCGAATCGGTTGATGATGCATTCCATGAAAGAAAAAGTTATTTCAGTGATTAGCCTGCCCAGAGCATCAGTACCGTTGCCGATTGGATAGCTCGATATATTCATTATTAATGTCCTATGTTATCCTCCTTACACTTTATTAAAAACTATGAAGTGGCATTTTCCTAGGAGACATAAAAATAAAAAAATATCTGAAGTTTGTTTATTGAATTGTTGAGATATTCAGAATAGAAATATCATCAAGGTTTCGAAGTACGTTCCTTGCATATAGATATATTCATTGTGTCTATGTTCCCATCCCTCCATAATGCTACAAAAACGTGAATTTCCTGTATAAATTGTTATTAAAATACAGTTATGTCTGATCATTAACAATTCTGAGATAGTGTGGAAGAAGCATTCCAAATCCGAGTCATGTTAAAATAATTTTACTAAAGGAGAGGCATTGAACAAAACCCAAATAGGGGTTCACCATTGACCCAGCAACATGTTTGTACAGCTTACAGAGGACTTTTAATGCGTGTTGCAAATAAAACTGAAATAGTTAATGAAAATCTGAGCATATGGCATTCTTTGTATTGCGAATATTGTAGGGCACAAAAATAAATTTTTATTAATGTGAAATTTATATTTTTTATAAGAATTGATTTTGCCAATGACAATGAAGATGATGAGATGAGGATGATAATTTTGTTAAAACGGTTTTCCCATATTCGTTTTGATCTTTCTCATAGATGTGTATTTGTTTTTGTATCAAACGCTCTTAGTTTACTAATGATATATCATGAATATTGCAATCAGTGTGTACACACACATGCTATGTAGTCTTTTCTTTCTGTGTTATTTACATACGTTTATTACTGTAAGTGGAAGTAATGGGCACAGAATTCTTTACATGTCTATAATTCAGCCCTGACTGTCAGGATTTATTTTTTGTGTTTTACACATTGATTTTATTTGAGAGATTTAATATGAAAGAAAGTGTGGTTGAAAAAGGATGCCAATTTTATTGCACGTGTTTCCATAAATGTGTTTATTCTATCACGTGTGTCACTGTAAAACATATTTTAACAACGAGATATAGAAAGTGTTGAATGACATTGGACATTCAAGATGCTTTCCTTATCAAGATTGATTAGAATACTGTGTATTGCTAAATGACTGCATCATTAAAACCTGTGTAATGCACGAACTATCTGTGTGAACTGTGAAAAAATGAATATGTGTTTTGTTCTATGTCTGGAGTACAACTTAACTTGTAAATGTTATGTTCATATTCATTAATTCTGAACAAACTAGTCAATGTTTTCAGGAATAGTTATTAATATTTTGAACTTTAATTATGATATAATTTTTGTAAATTTAGTTGAACTGCAAATTAAAATTGTGAATTTTAATACATGCATACACATATAGTTTATCAGAGTGATACTTTAACTTAAATATCGTAACTAAATATTTTAATTTGTATTAGAAATCGTAGCTGAATGTTATGCTATTAATAAACATAAAAGAAAGAAATAAGAAAGAAAGCTATAAAAGAGTTATCCGGAGTCAATAAGGTAGAGTTAAGTTTAATATAGAAGATGCTTAGCGAGAAAAATTATGTCTAGAAAATAAATGAAAAGAAATAACAAAACTAGCCAAAATAACAAAAACAAATCAAACTACTAAAACTTTATAAAGAGGTAATGGGTCTATATTCCCTTTAGATTAGTGTCGTTCGGAGGTCGTTAAGGCTGAGGTCGCTAAGGCGCGGATTCGTGAGCAGGAGGTCTGGGGTTCGATTCCCACCAGCAAATGATGCAAACCAGTCAATGAAGGAACTATTATATAGCAGATCAGTACTTAAATGTTTGCAAAATATAGTAACATCTAATTAATAAAATTAATAATTCAAATAACACTAATGTAAAAAAGCAAGTGTTACAATTAATGAAATTCTTAAAAAAAAAATCATAGAACGTACAACGATCGGAAAGAACTTACAAGAGACATGCTTCGACATAACAACGTTGTATGGGATATAAGTATAGAAAAAGATAAATCTACGGTGGAATTAGTCCTAAAATAGAAAGAAGGAAACTTGGAAGACCTGGAATAAGATGGTCTGACCAATTTGAAAACTCAGAACGAAGTTTGGAAGCTCAAATAGTAAACATTCTAATGAAATTTTGTTTAGCAACGAACAAGGCAAAACATTAATGCATGATAATTGTGCTTCATCGAGCTTTTGTCAATAGCTAATAAAATACGAATGCCGATTTAAACGATGATATCATTTGCAATACACTCATAGTTTTTCTAGTTTTTTAATATTTTCCAAAGTTAGCATTGTTTTACTTATAATACAAATTCCAGAGAATTTTCATATTTTTTGCGAATCTTAAGTCTGTACATGAGAACTTAGGAAAATAAGCATTTTTTTAAAGTTTAAACATCTGATGAAAGAAACGGGGCGTGTTCAGACTTAAAAACAATAGCAGTAATAAAGAGTCCAACTGGTGCCACGACTGGTCCCACGAGTTAGCAAAAATAACGTTTGGAATGAGATACTGTATTGCTTTTAAAACGATAATTTCTCTTCGTTGTTGTGTGTATTTTGGTGGGGAGGGGTTATGATTTTATTACGATGTAACGGGCCATTAGATTCTTTCAGATGGGAGCAAATAGTAACATTTCTGGTTTGTGCCAGAGCTAAAAGAGTTACGCAACTGAATGAACAATGATTGAAGATTTTTTCAAAGTCGAATATAGAACAGACCAGGTAAAATTACTTACCTAAATAAACAAGAATATATTTTTTGTTTATTTTGCTAAAGTATGATGGAGCACTAGTCAGGCAAATATCAGAATGACTTTAATATTCGGGTCGGTAAGTGAATGTTTTTCTTTTTTGTAATGTTATAGGGTGATAATTGCCATCGCCATTAATTATATTATAATTTTAAATCCCTTTATTAATTTCATAAATATTTTACAAAGTGAACCAGCCAAGAATTTACCCATGTTTCAAGATTCCAGGGAGAAGCGTGATAGTGTGAATGCGCCGGCTGTCTTCCGCACTCATTTACTTCCCTCTCGGGATACACATACAGGAATAAATATATGAAAAATTTATTCAACAATTATTTAACAAATATACTATAATTAATTAATTAACCTATATCTCACACGCATTTTATAGTAAATACCGAACGATTTCTCTTTCGCTCAAGCACACGTAAAAAATAAATATAAGTTGGCTGTAGAATGAAACAACAATTTACCTATCTTTTGGGTAACATTACAATTACTACAATAATAATATAGCCAATTTCGAAGCTTCTGGGTAATCCGCTTATATTCTGTTCTAACTACCATTTTAAAACATTTTATTTTCAAAATCCAACTATTACTTAAACGATTAGTATTTATAGTATTATTTTATCAAAATTAAAACAAGAGATCATAGAAACAAAATTTAAAAATTTTAAAAGTGGTTTTGGCTGGGGCTGAGGGAGTGAAATCTAAAGTAAATTAAAATACATTTTATATTTCCTCCGCAATATCTAAATTAACGTTTTTTTTTTAATTAGATTTAGGTTAAGTTTATAGCTATTCAGACTAGCAAGTTTTTAAATAAAGCCCCGTAGTGTATGAATTCGTCTTAAAGTTTTAAAACGTTAAAATTAATTAATTAATTATTGTCGCTTTGACTGCATTGGTCTTCCCCAGACATCTGCAGATTGTGGACCGTAGGAATGAATGAAATGAAACGAATTAATGTTGGTGCAAATGAGCTTGGAATTTTTGGTGTCTTAAAACTATCTGGCATTCATTTTTTCCGGGCAAGGAAAAGCTCCGAAAAGAGTCCTATTCTGGGGATACGAACCCAGGACCTCCGAATTAGTAGTTGCAAACAATGGAAGCGATCTCTTCAAGTATTCTTCAAACCAATACCACCAACAGATATAAACCAATGATTGTTTGTTACCCAGCAATTTAAAAACAAATAAACGAATTGGACTGTTTGGAACTTCAGCATCTGAGCCTTGCTGTTGTTTCGGAACTTTCGGGAGGAAGGGATGCGGTGAGGAAGATTCCCAGCAGCCATGATCCACGGGCGGTGATAGGTTCCCTAACATGTTTCCAGATAGAACACACCGACGCCAATGAACCCCTCCCTCCCCCCAAGGAGTTCGAGCCGCTCAGAAGGTCTGCTTCCATTCCAGATACCGGGGCAGAAACCTTTTTAAGGAATACAGCTAGTGAATGTTCAAAGTTTTGCGTGTTTGTATGGATTTTTCTGAAACTTTTGCTGCGGTTACATTGTTGTTAAGTTAATATGTATACCAAATTTCATTCAAATGATAAATGCTTTACGAGTCATAAATTATTTCATAAGCTTTATTACATAAATATGCCGCACAATCAAAGTGTTCCTCGTGGCTCATGACGAAAAAAATGGTTGACGTTTTTGCAATTGGAGTTTCAAACCACATATAAAATTAAATAAATGAAATAAATTTGATGAGTGAACTGCGATAAAATTTTAAACTTATAAGAAGTTGTAATATTTAAAATGACTCTTTTTTCATTCTTTTTTAAAAAATTATAATTGATGTTAGCATGTATTTTGTCATATTGAATATTACAATAGATACTTCTGAACATTCTGGGAAATTTTAATTGCATTTAAATAAAAAATGTTACGCATGGGACATTTTGAATGTGTGAAAATTAAGTTTTGAAAAAAAAACAATGCTGTTTTATAAAAAAGTATGTTGGGAATCAGTGCGATTTAAAAGGACACGCGGAGCTCTTTAAATGGCTATATAGCCCAAAGGACCCCCATGCAAATGTTGACTCTCTGTGGATACCCAAAGGTTCGAAGAACCAATTGTAGCATGAAAATCATTTTTATATTTTTTGACCTATTTTGGCCAAAAACTCGCTTCCAGTGTTCCTTGAGGCGAACACCACCATTAACCTCAACCTGTAACAGAACTAATGGAAAAAAGTGATATGAAATGGGAAAGCGGAAAACTCGTATAAATTTAAAAAAAAAAAAACACGAAAAACCACAAGGTCGAGATGGCTGGCCAAACGGGAATAGAACCTTGGACCTCCCGAATGCGAGCCTCGTGCGTTACCTCTTGAGCCACCTCGCTCAGCAAAGACAAATAAATAGAGTATTTATCTAAAATTACTTTTCAGCATACATACGAGTTAAAAATGACCCGATAGTGCCCACATTCCGAATCCCAGCTATGTTTCCTTTGTAATTTTTATTTTAAGTACACATATAAACATTAACCACTTTAACAAGGTATGCACTACCACAAACTCCAGCCTATTGTTGATTATGTTTATAACTGCTTCACATACCAAAGTAGTTTTTATGTCAAGCGGATGTCAGGTGTGTTCTGCTTACTCTCACCTGGTGAAACGAGACTGTTTCAGTTTGTTAGTTTTAACTTCTTTCTGCGGGAGAAGAACAAAGTTTATATACTCTGGCACGCCATGTTGTAAACTGCATGCCAGTTTTGTAGACGATCACTTCCCTTAAACTGGAGCATAGCTGTGTGATGCACTAGTATCATCAGCAGAAGAGAGGGCAATAAATGCTAACTGAAAGCTCCTTTATCAGCAGCAGACAAGTAGATATTCCTACCTCATTTATACCATTATAATTTTAAAGTATTTCATGTATTTTTTAATGGGATTCATTGCTTTGGCTATTTCATAATCAAATTATATTGTTACTTTTAAATATTATCTCTCTTAACACCAGTGCAATTGGTTCAATTTGCAGTAATTTCATGCTTTGAAATAAAAGAGTCCATCGTGGTTCTCCAGCTGTTCCGATTTCTCTTCCTTGGGGGCGTTATTGTAAAGAAGTCTTGCCCTTATTAAAACTTCTTGAGCAAATTTTATAATTGGGATACCGATATGGACTATATGGTGGGTGGTTTAATCAAGGGAACCACATTCCTTGATTCCTTTGATTTGTAGCACTAATATTTTGCATCTTCTATTCGAAAAACTGACAGGTGACGTCCAAAGACAGGAACTTTTGCACGACAATGTTTCTGCTCACTGAAAAGTTACAAAATTGAGGCAACTGGAGGCCATGAATGTCCAGGTGCTTACCATCCACTCTATAGCCCTGACCTTGCACAATGCGATTTCTGATTGTTCCCTTTAGTGAAATCTGTCATATGAAAAACCTTTTAAAGTAATGCAGGACCTTGTCCAAGCCATAAATTCGGTTTTGTTGCCAATATATCAGCCGGAGTATCGCAGCGCACTTGATGAATGATGCAACACATACAACTGTGTGGAGAACACTATTAAGGATTTGTGAAGTTCATGGCATCAATATGGAAGAACTTGCAAAACTTTTGGAATATCGCTCACATTCCAAGACATACGTGTAACAAACCTAAACTAAACTAAAATTAGAACGGGAATAATCAAGCAGTGCAAAATGGAAAATGTATTATAATATTAGAACCCGAAAATGAAAATGTCAAACTATGTTTTTAATAATTTTAAATAAAAATCATTCAGGGATATAACACTGATCAAATTCTAAGCTCAAATGGATCATCTGATTACAAATAAAATTCAGCACATGAGAGATAAATAGGCGTGAATTGCTCCAGATTTTAACAATAAGCCATTATTCGTTTCGCATCTCAATATTTCTTAATTACCTTATCTAGTCGTCCAAGTTTCACGCAAATTTCTACATGTTTCCAATACATGTCTTGATCTTGAGCAAAAAGCGTATAGTTTGATGATTATAGAGTTTTGGTTTTGTTTAAATGCTTTGTCAGTAACTGTGTCGGAATAAGATTGTTCATGCAGCGAGTGTTCCCCAAAGTCACAATTTGCTTTGTTTTCAATATTAAGTCCATATTGTCCATCGAATCTTGGTTTCATTAAGCATTTTGCTGAGGCTAAAATTATTATTGGTTGCAATGCACACTCTAGTTTTCTTGTCAAAAAGTAGCGGAATCCATTTCTAATATATAGTGAGGTTATGTGAGTTAGGGGCCGCTACTTACTAGGGGAGTGCAGCAGCCGCAACGGGTAAAAGGAAGACAGGATCGCAACGCGTAAACTTAGTACATTTATTTTTACTGGAAGTATAAAGCGATACTGTACATAAAACTGATGATGATAATAATAATAATAATAATAATAATAATAAATAATAATAATCACTAACCTATGGCAAAAGAAATGTATGCTCCTCAGCGGCAATACATTGACGGCCTCTGTATAAGAAATTCCTGTATTTCAACTAACTTTTCTTCCGTAAGAACACATTTCTTATCATTGAGAGATCCCGTCTCTCGCAACTGTTTAATAATTTGGCGAACAGTTTCTCTACCTAGAACACAATTGCCGGGATATTTTCTTGAGAATCACCTTACCACTTTTCTGAAAATATCTGTTTTTACATTTGTATCGTATATAAAAGTCCTTTCTTATATAGTGACATAACTAACGAAAAACGTTTAGTACATAATTTAAGTGCACACAGTGAAAGTACCGAGTAACAAGTCCATTGGACATGTTGTGATAATAGAAGAAATTAAAATTTGGTAAATGGACGGTATTTGTGACATCTTCAAATAGCACTGAGAGTGATGAGTAAGGATATTAGCCACTTTCCATTAAGTCACTTCATACAAACTTCCTTCGGGCTACACAATCAACCAAAATTATAAAGTTATAAAAGCTTACGATAGAGTGTACACATTATTACACCACTTTTAATTACAGGAGAATAAGAGTAGATATTACTGTTACAGTTCGGAGTTTATCGTCGCAAGTATCCAGTGGTAAACTTAAATTAATATGGCAAATTTCCACATTATATTCGCAAGCTTGTATTTTATTTTCATCACCTGGAACTATGTTCAGTGATTCGTCGTTTATTTTTTAGAGTTGCCAACACACATATACTTTTACCATATAGTACTGTTTCGCTGTATGTCTTGTATTTTTCACCACCAGGGTGAATCAGTGCAACTTCAGGTTTTTCTCAGTGTTATGCATCTGCTTGAGCGATTTCATATTTTTTTAAATTCCGAATAGGAGGCGCGTGGAAACCGTTGGACCGTATCTAGCGGCAGTAAACTACTAGGTCCTCCGGTTTAAGCATTTACTATGAATTGATTTTAATTCAGTTATTTCGATTGTTAAATTGTTAGCATGGATGCATCAGTCGTTTGTTTTCTGACATCACTGTATTTCAACATGACCTTGTGTAATTTCGGTATGTTATAACGCAGCGTCTACGAGAGGATAGTTTGCTGTACATATTAACCGTTATTCCACCTGTATTTTATTTGTATTTTTGAAACGCATTAGTTTATCTGGTAATAATTCTGCACGAAATATTTAATTTCAAATAACTTTTACATGGGTTATAAAATATCCCGTATTCACAATTATCTCTTACATCCCCGTTTCTGGTGTATTTCTTACTGTTGGTACAACTGTGACGTACACACTCTGCAGCATTTCCTCCTTCGATTTCAGCCATAAAAGTAGAAGTTTGGAAGGGGGTGGCATACTTTACGACATAATTTAAATACGCGGCATAATTAAAATGTTCCACGCGGCTCATGCGATAGAAAACTGGTTGGCATTTTTGCATTTGGAGCTTTGAACCGCATACAAAAATTGTATAGAAACATATTTTGAATAAATATGATGAGTGAACTATGATAGTTTTTAAATGTATAAGAACTTTTAATCTTTAAAATTAATATTTTTTCATAGTATATATATATATATATATATATATATATAAAATTATTATTGGTGTTAACGTGTATTTTATCCTATACAATATTACAGTAGATACATTCTGCACATCTTGGGAAATGTTATTTGAATTTAAACAAAAGCTGTTGCGCATGGAACATTTTGAATGTGTGAAAATTACTTTTTGAAAAAAAAAAAACGCTGTTTTATAAAAAAGATATGCTGGGGAACAATGTGATTTAAAAGGACACATGCAGCTCTTTAATGGCTATAGATCCCGAAGGCAGGGGGGGGGGGATGTTGGCTCTCTGTGGAGGCCAAAAGGTTTAAAGAACTCCCCACAAATCGTTAATTTGACCAATATTGCAACAAACTCACTTCTAGTATCCCTTAGCCGAGTCACATCATCTAATGCTGTTTTACTAACTCTCCTGATATTCTAAGTAAGTTTAACACTTTAATTTCTCCTCATGGAAGCTTCACTGTAACTTCTTCAATTATTAAATTAATTTGCATCGTTGTTATTACTATCACCGTCATCACAATTTTTTCTTGTTTCGCATTTGAAATTAATTCACACTGTGTAGTAATGTATACCGTTAGTTCATTGCTTATTCTTTTGTCTGATGAGTACAGAATCTTTTTTTGGCGAGGAATACAAATTGTTTTGTTAACATAGAACCCATTCTAAGAATGAATGGAGTATAGGCTAATGTTCAATGAGGGAGTTTTCTTATTTACTTTATGCTGGAATGAAATGGCTGCTGTTTTATTTTTATTCATTAAACTATGGCAGAAAAAACTGGTTAATTCACTTAATTCTTTCCTGATATTAGAACATTAGTGTCATCAGCATATAGAGGTAATTTCGCGTGTTCTTCACTTTGAATGTGATCAATAATATTAATATAAACAAGAAACAGCTACGGGCCCAGTATAGACTCTTGGCTATAAGATATTTGCTTGAGATTAGTGCACAGTATTTATTTCACGAGTTTCTTTGTTAAAATAATTTAATTCCACGAAATGTTTCCTGTTTTCTAAGTATGTTTTAAACAGGAATATACTATACCTCTAATGTCATACTTGTATAATTGTTCCAGCAGTGTATCATGGCTTACTAGGTCAAAAGTTTTAGATAAGAAATAACTATGTTACTTTAGTGCCGCACTTACAACACATAAAGATTTTAACTAGTATTAAATCTGGCCATTTAATTACCTGTTCAAGTTGGCAACAGTGCATGTAACAACCTAGCATGCTTGCAGATGAAATCCCGAGACATGAGCAAACCATTTCACGGCTAATGAGAGCCATGGCACGCGGAGAATCCCTTACCACGTGGCTGTCACACAACCAATTAGCAGGCAGATTTATACATGGTTACATGACACTTGAAGGGTTAGTTGCTTGAGGATATAATTGGCAGACGGTTCGCCAAATCGACACATCTCTATAAAAATTCTCTATTTTATCTGTCATTACTTGCAGACTGGACATGGCAGAGATCGCACATGAAAAATTTGGAAATGTGCTCTTTTTTCAATAGATAATAATCTCATTTTCCAGCCACAGGTTCTCTTATTTTCCCTCCTGTTACAAGCGATATTTTTTGATGATTTTCCAGCAGTATAAAGAAAAATTTTGAATATTCAGTTAATACATCACGAAATATTTTTTATTAAAAAGTAAGGATTTAAATTTCAGTTTGCTAAAATTAGAGTGGGTCTCATTATTTCAATCATTTGATTTTGCCTGTAAAACAGAACGCTAGGAAAGTACCATTATTAAAGGAGATAGCCAGGCCTGTTAAATAAACCAAGACTGTTCAATTATGAATTATTACAATTTTTTCGGACACTATATCTTTATCCTTCAAATTTTGATGACTTATTTTCTCTCAAATTACTCCTCATAGATCGCAATACACTGTACCAGCATTTCTACCAGCTTTCAAAAAGTGCTAGAGGCCACAAAGGCAAAAAGACCGAAGCATTGGCAAGAAGGTGGTTACCTTATTATTTCGTCGTTCTGGTCCTGTCAGCTCTCTTCTCGTACTGGAGAGTCCTTGTACGATTAATGTCAACGTTTCTTCACCCACAGTCTTGAAAAAAACTGAGTACAGAACGACACAGAGACCGTATCATCGTCCACCGTTAGAATGCACCGTCCCACACTGCGAAACAAATTATGAACTTTTTGGTCATTTATAACACATCCGCCGCACAATTCTGATTCGTTCCCAACCTTCAAGAAGAAAACAACCCGATTGTCCTTTAACATCGATGAAGCTGAGATTGAGTCCATCAACGAACTGATGCCTAAAGAAAAGTGGGTGTGGTATTTTGATGACTGCTTCCATCGAATGGACAAGTGCATCAGATATAAGGAGGAACATATTGATATGCAATAAAGTCAAAAGCAATAATATTTTGTCCACATCATGCAAATATTATACACTGTTACTTCCAGTGCAATTTGCCAGAAGATATTACCGGGTCTTTCATGGTTTCGTCATCCGTTTCACGTGGACAGTCAGAGCAATAACTCCGGGCGAAGCGGAACTGATTCAAGTTCTTGCGATTACAACTAGATCCAATTACAATGAAACTTTGCACGTACCTTATGACAAAAGATGTTGGAAATATCCTGCTTATATTCTCCACATATTTCGGGCATCTTTTTAGAAAATTATCATTCACACGCATTAGGTCATTTTCCGAAATGAACAAATTTAAACTTGAAGGAATACAAATTCTGATATTCGGATAAGTTTCTGTAATTTAATATTAATGATAAAGTAATTGATCCACGCTTAATATGCTTTACCGTTCTACTTACGTGGACTTGTTTTGACCCAAAATAACAGATATTGAAGTACAGAAAAATCCCTTGCATGACGATAAAATCCGTGTATGGTGCGCAATAAACATATACAGAGTAATAGGGCCTATCTTTTTTGTCAATACTATAAATGTACAAACATACAGGAATAACATACCTTTCTATGAACAGCTAGGTATTTTCAAAAAGCGTGCAAAGACAAGTTTCTAAAAATATATCAGAAATGTGTGGATGTACCAGGAAAACATTTCCAAAATCTTCTGTCATGATGTGTGTGCTTATTATTATTGTAATTGCGAGACCTTAAGTCAGTTGGGAGGATGATACATTCGCTTCGCCGAGAGTGCCGCGCTAACCGCTGACCCGCCAGCTGCAGTGAAACGGACAACAAAACTATGAAACACCCGCTAATCGGTGATAACGACAATTTCTGTAAGTTCCGTAAAGAGGAAAATATTGTGACTAGTTATATGCAGAGATAAACGAGATAAACTCCGTTTGCCCTCTGTTTGATGCCTATTGCGCGTCGACTAAACGCTGCCGACGAACATCCAAAGAATGCATTTGGGAGGGGAGGGAGCGGAATAGAGAGAGAGAAGGAATCTTTGGAGAACAGCGTATGTGTCACACGTGCTACTTGTCATAAATCTACCTTATGTTCAAGATATGAGATACACTATTAAAACGAGATATTAAGTGCCACCCTCCTTAAATTAGAAGCAACAAATGTGTATACTTAGATGAGACGATTTTTGCATAATATATGTAAACATTTTTGTACTATCTGTTTAGCCAAAGTAATGCAATAAACAATCTTGAGTTAAGAATTGCAACACAGTATTTAAGAAATATTAATATCGCATTTAAAAATTTTACAAAATGCACATTAAACGTATTAATAAAACATGCATATTCAGATTTAATTGACAATTTTCAGAATATTAAACTTTTTAGATGTTTCATAAATACTTTGATGATGTAGTTAAAATATACTAACTAATAAAAACACCAGTTTCTGGAAAATTGCTACGAAAGTCAATATGGAAAAACATTCAGCATCACTTCCTTTCAGTAAATATCACTTATACCTAGAATAAGGAACAAGAAAAAATTTGGACGTTTTTCAATGCCGCAATTAGAAAAAAAATTTGGATTAGTAGCTTATATGCAGACGATACAGCGTCGGTCCTGGTGGTGTAGTGGCAATCATACTTGCCTCCTAAACCCAAGATGGCGGGTTCAGTCCCGGCCAGGATCTATGGACTTTTTCAGGAGTAAACATTGAAAGTATGGCTTCCTTAGGAAGCCGTGGGTTCCCTGTCGTAGATTTACGGGTAAAAGAACTTTAAGCCTGAAAGAAGAGGCCTCTGAGCAAAATCAGGTCACATCCTGAATTGAATGGGACGCTGATGACCTGAGATATTAAAGAGCGTCCGTAAATAAACCATCAAAGACGATACAGTGGTAATATTTAGTGGTATCAACTGGAGCGATATTTGTAGAAGTACAGTTAGGCGTTCAATAAAATAATTAAAGAATGGCTTGATGAAAACCTGCTGTCCTTTAATATTTCATTCCCTTTAAATTTATTTAATCCTGGCTCAGTTAGGAAGCATTGCATTGGGCGATATTACGAAGACGAATCTTACTTAATGCATTAAATTACGCACAGTAGTCTTTAAAGGAACCTTTAGCTTTAGTAAGAGATAGTTTCCATTGAGAAAAACATATTAGTAAATACTGTAATGATCTTGAGAGGAACTAATCGCAATGAATATCTTGTTATGCGATTTGAATACTAGTAATTTATGCACCTGTTGCTCTCTGTACAGTGCACAGTGCAATCAGTTTCGATGCAAACAGTACGAGCTGCTTCTGCTAGTATTGTAAAACACCGTTAAAAGAAACCGTAAAAAAGTGGGGACAAGATTATCGCGCAAAATGCCCAGAGCTAACGACGTTCTATTTAACCAATAGGAGCTTGCACCGCGGAGCGATACATTCATATTTGTTTATGTCAGGATAGAAGTAATGGGAAACGCACTTTAATCGCAATGCCATTTATTAAACGCACCCAGATGTTTACAATTGTAATATTAAAATATGGATTTTAATGTAAATTCTCTTAGCATATAATGAGAAACATCCCAGAGTTAAGTAGGTTAAACTTGAGTAGACTCAGAACAAAAAGTAAAGTGCATCATAAAGCTTTAGTTTCATTGGTTTATATACATGCAATAATATTACCTTGACTATGATTTAGGTGATTTATGATATAATAAGTAATTTATTTATTTGCAGTTTTAATATCAGTTTAATAAATGTTTATTTTGTCTATTTTAATACACTTTTTATTTAACTACATAACAGCATACGTGCTTTTAATAATTTCTGTTGTTTTATTTAATGTATTATCTGTTACATGTTGATAGCCACAATTTCCAGTGTAAATAATCATATTTTAAGCCTTATTGTATTCTCTATTTTTTAGTTCTTCCATAGAGTAGAATGTGATGCATATTGTTCTTCTTTTCCTGGCACATAAAACATGGCCCTATTCTTAACCCTCTCCTAATCCCTGTTAAATTTATAACATTCCGATGGCCTAAACAAAGCCTTCCGTCACCCATGTATTACATATAAAAACATATTGTTCTCTGCCCCAATTATATTTCAGATTTCGATAAAATTTAAAGTAGTTTTTATCTCTAAGACAAGCCAAAATTTCTTGCCTATCTATACCTTCTACTCTTGTCATATCAGCTTCCAAAATGCCCTGTCTAGTGCTTAACATCCATCCATCCATCCATCCATCCATCCATCCATCCATCCATCCATCCATCCATCCATCCATCCATCCATCCATCCTACTTTCTAGTAACATAACTATATCTGACTTTCATTTTCTCTTTCATAATTAAAGACAGTTTCAAAATTGATACAAAAAGCTCATAAAATGTAATGCAAACATGTGTCACATGTCATGAAATATCCACAAATAGTTATGTCTTTTATACAATATTACAGACTCCAGCAAATGGAAAAATATTAGTAAATGGCAACTCATTTGGTTAGAGCGTCAGCCCTAAAGGCTGAATATCCATGATTCGAATCTGTTACATTATTCATATAAACGCAACTAATTTTTGACGACTCTAAAGCTTCTCAGGAATATATGATGTCACGATCATCACATCTAGCTTCCTTAAACATGGCTTAGGCTACAATGAGGAAATTTTGTATCACATGCTTCGGCGGAAGTATACATTCTGATTTGAAATTGATGTTCTATCGTTTCTTACATTATTACATTCGCGGGTTAGAATATATTTCTTTATTTTTAACCAATCTATCACAAGAATTTAGAAAAAATATTACGATACCATGGTTTAAAAACAGTTTGTGAACTAAAAAGTTTAGCTTATGAAAGAAGGGGGCAGATATTTTTGCAAAAACAACATTCCAAAGAGAACATATTCAATAATATTGATTATACCAACACCAGTAGATGAACAAATCCTTTAAGGAACCAAGAAAGTCGAAATAGGATTTATTATACTTTGCAAAACGGTCTCTGTTAGTTTAAGGAATATAAACCTAATCTTAAAGGAAGAAATAATTCAGAGAAGACAAGATAATTGCATTTTTAGGGACGAGTAAGGTATGAAAGAGAGAGAAAAGTCATCAGTTATAGAAGAACTGACATGTATATTTATAGTTATTATGTGTTATTCAATCTCTAAAACGAAGGAGATAAAATTAAGATAAAAACTCAGTTAAGTAAAATTTGCATTGGAAATTCAATATTAAAACTACTAAATTATTTTAAATATTTACGAAATGCCTTAACATACTTAGAAGAAGCAATACAACTAAATTCTTAATTAAAAGCATAAATTCATTTTTTGCATCCAAAAAGTTCGAAAATCAAATCAAATTATTCAAACCTCATCAAAACATTCCCCAGTTATGATAACGAAGTTTGCTCGAAGTCTTTATGAATGATGTTTAACATCTGCTGAAATGAAAGTCTTGACTCTCTTGAGAAGAACAGCACGGTATACAGGAATGAAGAAAGAGGTCGTGAAATATATGTAACTCCCTTAATTGACTATATACAACAGCACAGGCAAAACTGTTTTTTTTTTTTTTTTTTTTTTTTTTTTTTTTTTTTTTGCGTTTTATTTAAGGACGCTCTTTAACATCTCAGGTCATCAGAGTCCCATTCAACTCAGGGCGTGAAACGGCCGACAAATTTTGCTCAGAGGCCTCTTCTTTCAGGCTCGAGGTTCTTTATCGTGCCATAAATATACGACATGGGACCTACGGTTTTACTTCCCTTCCGAAGGAAGCAATACTTAGAATTTTTACGCCCGAAAAAAATGCATCGGTCCTGGCCGGATTCGAACCAGTGACCTTGGGGTTTAGTAGGCAAATATGGTTACCACTATACCACCAGGACGGACGGCAAAACTTGTGCCAACATATGAACAAAATGGGGCAATTAAGAATATAGAGAGAAGTTCTTTACTACTTACCTCGAGGAGATGATGCTTATAAAATTCATCACCTCCATCGCGAGTAGTCTATCGATCCATAGTCCCACCCATCCCATACACATGGAATATCTGAAAGAGATGGGGTCTGTAACGGTTCACCCATTATCTTCGTGAGAACAGTTAAGGAGCTGCTTGACTGGAGAAATAGATTACCCAGTCTAGATAATCCAGATTAAGGTTATATGCGGTACATCTAGGCAGCCTTTGGTTCTTCGGAGCTCCAAATTGTTGTTGTTGTTGTTGTTGTTGTTGTTGTTGTTGTTGTTGTTGTTATAAGATCAATGAATCATAAGTGATTTGCTCGTGGAAGAGGATGCTTCATTTCTAGTTGAAACGATAACAATTACCCATAAGACAAAAAACTTTCTCTGGTAATATGAAACGATTCTGTTGGAAGGGCTGAACTCTGTCAAGAGATCATTAAACTCTCTCTCATTTAAACTGTCGTTAAAAGACCATTGAGAGTGTTGGCGATGCAATACGTTCCTTTTTAGACCCTTGTCTTTCAAATGCACTCAAGTTAATGTCGACATTTTATGAGGGACGTGGTGCTTTCCACATGCCATCTGCACGGAATGCAACAAGAGACGCAGCTAGTACCGGTGCCAGTGCTGCATTCTTCTTTCCAAACCGTTAATCATCAGAGCGTTTCGTTTCAAAAGCGTGCCTCTCATTTCCTACTAACTTGGGCCAAACCGATTTCATTGAAAGTTTATAGTATGATCAATTAAGATATACTAAATGTAATCATTATAGTCAGTGTTGTCAATCACACTTTTAACAACCGGTTCTCTCCAATAACTAGCGCGCAACAATCTTATTTTTATTACGAAAATAGTTTATTAAATTAGATATAATCTGCTACAAACAAAGAAAATTTACGATGCAACAGACTTTTAAATTTATATGTATATTAGTTTTAAAATTTACCAACTTGTCTTTGGGCATATGTACCATACGGACAAATTTTTTGAAACATTTGAGGTTGTACCCAGATTTTCTTATCTTATGTTTATTCAGTTTTTCACTGAACAAATCACAGGCAATGGTAGTGGGACACTAGCGATTGCAAATATCATAGACATAGGCAATATTCCTCCCATTAATATCAATCAAACTGTAATTTCCTTCACTGATTCTGCGAAAAACCTTGGAGTTATTACAGACAGTAATCCATGTTGCCGAAACTTGCACGAAAGACAGTTCTCTAACCCACACCTTTAAAAGATTAATTGTGTCCCTACCCAAAAACCTTAAAAAAAAAAACAAACAAACAAACAAAAACAAAAAAAAAAAAAAAAACATCTGGTACAATTCCTGGAGATGCCCCACTTCAACTACTGCAATTTTTCGCTAACAGACTTAAACTGTAACTGTAACCCAATAACCTAATGCAAAAAGTACTACAGCATGACCATAATATGTGTGTCGTTACATCTGCGATGTGCGCTTGTTCCATCATTTTACACCCTCGAATGTTGTGTTGGTTCCGTTTGCAAGACCGAGGAAGTATCCATTCTCTCACACTACTTTTAAAAATTATCCATACATCTTCTGCATCTTCACCTTCACACATGCTCTGGAACCCTACACGTATTATTATTACACTGCACCGAACATAAATTTACTCATCAATGACCGTAACCGCTGCCCATCTCTGGAATGCATTGTCATGGGATGTCAGAAACTGTCAAACTTTAGGAACTTTTCACAAGAAATTGTTTAAAATTATTAGAAATGATACATTACCTTAGGTTTAGATTCCTTTTGTTACAATAGAGATATTTATTTGTTTTGTCCTGTAGAATTATTCATTCTATTATTATTATTATTATTATTATTATTATTATTATTCATAAATCTTTTATCTTCATTATAATATTGTTAATGTTTTTCAGTTATATGTTTAACTAGTATATTTATTTCTACTCGCATAATGTATACAAGTATATGAATTGTCATAATGCTTCTATTATTATTTCTATTTTTATTTCTCTTCTTCGTATGCTAATATTTTCCAATATTCATTTTCACTATTCATGTTTAGCTATTACCACACATTTATTTATCTTTTTGTGTTTTACATAGGTTTATATGTGTACGAGTATTATCCTTATTGCTCTTTATGTTATAATTATGATTATGTCACTGAAACTTAGGTTATTATTATTATCGTCATCATCATTATTGATAAAGCGTAAGAGAAGAAGCAATGATCTTAGCTCTGCCAGAATAAATAAATTGTATACTTTGGCCTTTCGTTTTAATACCATAATCATTCTTTTATATCCGAACTGAAGCACAGTTTAAAGCTATTAGTTCACTAGACACTCTTTGCTTGAATGTTAGAAGCTGCGTGCAGGTTTGCCAGAGACGAATTTAACAGTCCCTAATTATAGTTCAAGTGATAAGTTCTAGCGGCCCGGCCTTGCCGCTAGTGACAAATCAAGATGAATTAAAATCGGCCGCAACCAAAGTTTATATTTTAGTACATTTATATTAATTTATGGCAAAATTATTATTACAGACAAATTCAGGGTGACTTAATTGATAATTCTACCAAGCTACATTGAGATCAGTCTAGTCTAACCAAAACAGTTCCTCTGTAAGAGAAGCTCAATTTTATGAAATTTCAAACAAGTAAGGAAATTTGTCTTCTTTTAAGCAATCTGTATACTGCAAGTCATCTAAACATATCATGACTCCACTCTAGAAGAACCGCCACGGGCGGCCGAGGTCGTTAAGGCGCGGATCGTGAGCGGGATGTATGGAGTTCGATTACCACCAGGACCGTCTTCCCTGACTGTTTCTTTCTTCTTCCTCTTCTTCTTTCTCTTCTTCTCAGTCTTCATAATTGCCGGGGAGGTACCCTAAACTTAGGCTTGGAATATTCCCTTCCATAAAAACTATCCTTTCCCAATTTATCATTTCATTTCATGCATCACCAGTGTCCACCACCTGAGGTGCGTCAGTAGTAAAAACGGGCGTTAAACACCATTAAAAAATCTGAAGTAATCAGCCAAAAAGAAATGTGTATGCATCCAAAATACAGACACCCAATTCCTGCCAAAATGTTATGTAAAACATTAAATAAGAGTGACTGAAGCAGCGCATGCTATTTGGAGACACAAAACGTATCCTTGACATTAGAAAGTTTAGGTTTGGAAGGGTAACTAACGTGAACAAGTCTTAATTAGGAAACTCTGTTCTATGATATTTTTAAAGACTTTCATTTAAAGTAACTACAAAGTAGATCGCTTCTGTCATCTACCTCTGGGTGGTGTGTCACATGAGTTGCACTGCTTGAAAGGGATTCAATCTAGACCCTTGCCTTCCGTCAACGGTAGAGGAGCGCAAGAGATGGTCCATGTGTAAATCATGCGGCTCCATTTAGAAATCCTTTCCTCAAAAGCTTAGAGCAGTCTCACGTCACATCCTCACAGCAATAAATACATTTCTGTCAGTCAAGGCACTTGTTTAATGGGCATAATGTATACACATACAAGACTTCGACTTAACCATATAGAAAGGACATAACCCAGTTCACTTGCTGCAGAAACCACTTCCTCTTTCTCTGTTGCAAGGGTATTACAATTGTATTTCTTATACTCTTCATTTTCCTTTTCCTTTTTTCTATGGCTCCCTCGTTTCTTGTTTTAAACACTTCTACTTTTTTTTTTAATTTGTTTTATTTCTTTCTTCGTCCTTAATTATCAAAAGCATATTATTTCTTCTTCTCCTCTCTCTCTCTCTCTCTCTCTCTCTCTCTCTCTCTCTCTCTCTTTTTTACTTCTCGCTTCACCTTTCAATCTATCTCACTTTTTATTTTAAGTTCATTAATGTCTCTATACCAACTATCTTTTCCTCTTTCTTTCCTCTTATCTTTTTGTCACTAGCTTTTTATCTTAATTTTTTCAGCATTTTGAACTTATTTCTTGTTTAATATCCTTATTTTCAATGCTTTTACCCCCTCATTTCTGGCATTCAATTTTTATTTAGTTTCTTCCTTCTTGTTTCATTCTTTCTTTGCTCCTCTTGCAATTTTTCACAATTTTGCCTTTTACCTATTCATTATTTCAACTTGTGTTCTCTTTCTTTCTGTTTCTTGTTTTACAAAATTGATTATGTTTATTTTTTCTTTTGTTCATTCTTGCTTTTATTTTTTATACTTTTTTTCGTGAAGTTCATGACTGTCCGGCGGAAAAGCAAATTAAGCATAAATTAGAGTGTCATCTCTTCAACTCTAGAAATTAAAATAGTTTCTTCGTTATTTTTCTCTTTTCTTTTCCTCCTCCGCTTCTTGCACTACAGAACAATTACTGAAAAATAAGTGGTATTATAACAATACTATCTTTGTTAACATTTTAACTTCGTGATAACTACTTTATATTTACGAGCAACGTTTTTCTATAGCTTGTTTCCTTATTTTCCAATTGGGTCCGACTGTCTATTAATCTGATGCCTATGGGTAAATTTCTTTTTACGTGAGTAGGTTACAAGTACAAGCCCCAGCCTGGAAGACCGGGAGTTTGATTTTAAAATTTAATTTTAATTATATTTATTGACCATAAAACGATAATTAGCAAGGAAGATACTTTAAGAAACAGTGCTAAATTGTATAAAGTTTTAGCAGTGCCGGTAATGCTACACTATCTGTGGAACTCTAAATTTAAATATTCATTGAGACGAATGGAAGTAGCAGATATGAAGTTTTGATGGGTTTCGACGGGCTATATTTTAATGGATAAACAAAGAAATGAAAATATCCGGCAAGAATTAAAATAAACATTTAAGCATACAAGAGAAACTGGTATACCATGTTTGCATGATGCATGATATTATGCTCCCAAAGAACGATAACACGATGATGACCTGTTAGAAGCAGGCGTAGCCTGTATACAGCCCGGCTGCACAATCTTTTATCTAATATGCACGTAATTATTTAAAATATTCTTGAGTGCTGACATACGCGCTGCTTTGGCATCATTCTTACATCTGCATCCTCTGGTACAGCCTAATCACTGCACTTGCGACCTGTTTCATAGTAGCTGCCATGGTAGATGCTTAGCTTTTTGCTCCGAGAGATAGCAAGTACGACAGAAATTGAGAATCGGACTGTGAGCAGCATCGGGGGAATGTGTGTCGCTGATTGGCTACACCACTTCCACAGCAACTCAAAAGGATGCGCGATTCGGCGAGCATTGCCAGGGTAATAAATATACTTTGTTGAGACTTCATTTAGATACAACAATTTATAGTGTTTACGTTTACTGCTACAGTGATGAAGTTAGTTGTTTTAGAGTCTGTAGCTGAAAAAATAAAACTTTCGGATTGTTAACGTATTACTTTAATTGCTATTGTATTTAAGTACGACTCTATTGAAGTGATTGGTGTCGTACTTCTGTTGTAGCTTTGGGTTTCTATGGCGCAATAATTGCATTTTCATAAAATGACATATAAACAGCGAATCTTGTGAAAGGAAGCTAATATACTTTTTAAAACTTGTTTTCCTTTTACACATCTGCTGTAGTACCTCTGATGGGATGTAATTTATGTTGAAATATAGTAGTTATTACATTATCAGCCTTCTGTTATGTAATCAGTAGTCTAAAACAGTGAATAGACATAATTGTGTATATCAGAATATTTTTATTCTGAAACTGCGTAGTAGAAACTGGACATTATTTTCAATTAAGCTCTTTATGCGTAGGAAGGGCTGCACCAATGAGCCTCGAACATCTATAAATCGGAGCCGGAACAGATCTATATTGGTGTAAATCTTTCTTAATGGTGATTTCTTATTTTTGTATTTTATATAACTATATTCCGCTAGTGTTATCGCTTGGTAGAGGGGGAGAAAATTCCTCGTGGTCTGATTACCTTAGCTCTTACCCAGGGAAAATAAACAAATAAACAAATAACGGTTTTCCCAAGGAATAAATATTTAATATTTATTTTTAAAATCTATGTTCACTGAAAGACAATAATATTTACAGAACTTTTACATTCACTGAAAAATCTTTGCAAGAAACTAGCTAAGAGCTCCTAATTAAGCTAAGCTAATAGAACATAATTTCAATTCCGGAAAACGAAGTTCCATTCATTTAATAATACATATGAAGTATTTAATGCCCTTTTTTACTGCTGAGACATCACAGGCTGTCGACACGGATGAGGAGAGGTTTTTTTTTTAAAGAAAGGAAGCTTTCAAACC
Source organism: Metallyticus violacea (assembly GCA_030762175.1). NCBI lineage: Eukaryota > Metazoa > Arthropoda > Insecta > Mantodea > Metallyticidae > Metallyticus > Metallyticus violacea. The sequence goes on along the minus strand of CM060831.1, from coordinate 29,155,661 downwards.
TAGAGAACTGAGGGAAATGGAGGAAAGTCGGAGAGAATGATCCTTGTGGAAATCGATCTCCAAACCTCCCGCTCACGAGTCAGCGAATTAACGATCTTGGCCACCTGGCGGTATTTAATTACGTTGTATACAATTACTTAATGTTAATTGTTTCAATGTTATCTGCTGCATGTTTGATCAGCAGTAGATTTGAAGTAACAGCACCTGATGATTAGCATGTTCCTCTCATGCGATCACAATACTTACATTATGTTTGTGCAATGCTTCAGAAACACGTATTCTGTTACACGCCAGGTAATACGAGTATTATCAAAGACAGATAATTTGACTTATTTAAAAATGCATTTAAAGCTCTACGTGATACGTCGGTCCTGGTGGTGTAGTGGTTACCATACTTGCCTCCTTCACCCAAGAACGCGGGTTCGAACGCGGCCAGAACCGATGAATTTTTTTGGGCGTAAAAATCCTAAGTTTCGGAAGGGAAGTAAAGCCGTGGGCACGAAAAAGAACCTCAAGCCTGAAAGAGAGGCCTCTGAGCAAAATTTGTCGGCCGTTTCACGCCCTGAGTTGAATGGAACGCTGATGACTGAGATGTTAAAGAGCGTCCATAAATAAATAAACAAATAAATAAATCTTTGTGATACCATAAAAAACAGCACAAAGTTAAAACGCTTCAGCTTCAGATCAGTCACTTTTCACTAACCATCCATTGGTATGAAACTTCACAAAAGGCATTGTTTAGGCAGAAGAAATATTTACGGTTAAAATATAGATTCTACAAGCAATATCATTTTAAAAGTACACGTAAATATTGTCGAAAAATAATTTTCAACTTATATTTACACATTGCGTTTTGCTTTCAGGTTCTCGTGATACTGATTTTATAATCTTTGCATTGCTAGAATCATTTGAAGATTCATCTACGTACACCAGCACAAAATGTGGTTCACTCTCCCAAAGACAAACCCAACCTAACTTCCCAACATTCTTGTTTTTGACGATGAAGGTGCTATAGCTACGTCAGAAGATTCCCTTCAGAGAATAGGTACTACATAAGTCTCATCTGCCAGCCTCCCTTGGGTACATCGCCAGACATATCTTAGTAAATACTAAATATGCCTCAATTCAGAAATCAGAAAGAAAAAGGAGTTGCGACCATGCAGATCCTTTAAAAATCTCTCATTGTTTCTGGCCCCTAAAATTTAGTTCAAATGTTATAATCCTGTATTTGCATTCTTTATGTTTTTAAATTTGTTCATCACTTGTTTATATAATTTAAAGTCATCGACAAACAAATAAATGCATATATATTTTTTTTTAATATTTGCCATTTTGTAGAGTATTCTTACGCAACATATTAATCATAACAATAACGCTACGTTCAAGAAAGTATGAAACACACAAATAGCAACTAAAAAAATATACTAGCACTACATTATTTGTAAAATTTAATTCGTGAATGAGAGGGATGATATTGCATTTCACTTACAAGTTGTGATATATCGGGCTTAATGGAGAAATTGTATCTTGAGTCTGGTTCAACATTTCCCAAACGATTTGTGTACTTGTTTTTAAGATAAACGAATATAGAGAACGGTTTTCACGCAAGTAATAGTCGGTCCTGGTGGTTTAGTGGTAACCATACTTGCCTTCTAAACCCAAGATCGCGGGTTCAAACCCGGCGGGCGTAAAAATCCTAAGTATGGTTTCTTTCGGAAGGGAAGTAAAGTCGTGGGTCGGCACGAAAAAGAACCTCAAGCCTGAAAAAAGAGACCTCTGAGCTAAATTTGTCGGCCGTTTCAAGCCCTGAATTGAATGGGAAGCTGATGACCTGAGACGTTAAAGATCGTCCGTAAATAAATTAAATCATGTATAAAAAAAAAGTAAGTAGTTACAAAAGACATCAATACTTTCAATGCCTTCTTTGATAATCCGAAATTCCTATGCTGTTCGTTGGCGAAAGCCACGTGCTGGAAACTAAAGAGCCTTCATTTGGACGCGTGGCCGGTTAGAGGACTTTCCTGCCTTATTTATAACTCGTTTTGTTCCCAACTCTGACGCGAAGTCTTTGTGCTGTACATAAGTTGAACGTTTTGAGACCACGTGTTCCAGTGTAATAGGGTGTTAGTGCTGTTTAATGCCAAAAAGTTCGTGCACTCTACTGCACAGAATCGACATTATGATTCCTATGTGACAAAAAACTCTCGTAAAGAAGTGAGGCGGCGATTTATAGACAGATTTCCTGCTGTTCGTGCGCCTCACAAAGAAAAGGTTCGTAATCTTGTGAATAGATTTAGGGAAACTGGATCTGTTCTTGATAAGAAGTCGAGAGTAATTTTGCAAACCTCGGCTTGGAATACCACTAAACTTTTAAAGTTAAAACCGCATAAGGAGTTGCAGGATTTGCAACCACGCCATAATGCTAGTAGAGTTAATTTCTGCAATTATGTGTTGGATAATTTTAATGTTGGCTCTATTAACCCGCGTTTATTTTCTATTTATCCTTTCTTTTTTAACGGACGAAGCATGATTTAATTTACATGGCCATGTAGCGACACAAAACAATAGATACAGATATTTGACTCCCCCAACAAACAACGTGTTTCCTTGGTGCTTGCTTGATTGATAAATTTGGTTTATTTACGGATACTCTTTACCATCCAAGTCATCAACGTCCCATTCAGGACGTGAAATGGCAGATAAATTTTGCTCAGAGGTCTCTTCTTTCAGGCTTGAGGTTCTTTTTCCTTCGGGGACCCACGGCTTTACTTCTCTTTCGAAGGAAGCCATACTTAGGATTTTTACAGCCGAAGGATTGTTGATGGGGGAGGATATTGGGCTGTATGGTAGTTGTGTTAATTAATTTAAGTCCGCCGATCGCAGATTTCGCCAGGCTGCTGTAGACTACCAATTCGTTTCCACGAGACTCTCTCTCTAGGGTTTTCCGCTGATTCCTGGCAGCTGTAAGCTAGCCAAGGCTGAGTGAATAGGAATTTGGTAAGGAATGCGCTGATAAATAACGCCTCGTGATTTAGTTGCATAGGTTGTTTATTCTGCCAAACATGAATAATCAGATGAACTCGCGTCTCACGCCGGATCACTGGCAACGAAATTTGGCAAACGTGCAATTTTGGTTGCGTTCATCCAAATGGTGTCTAATATGAAGAAAGTGCTACTTCGGCGGTATTTAACGCAACACAATGCTATATGTAGCTCGCGCGTTTATTGATTGTCGAGCCTGGTTGATGCCGGATCTTGTATCTCGGACTTAGGACGTTCTTCCTCTAACTGCCCGAGCAGCAGCACTATCTTGGTCCGGAGAATTCTGAGACTGGCCTCTTTTGAGGCTTGATTTGGTTTATTTGCGGACGCTCTTTAACATCTCAGATCACCAGCGTTCCATTCAATCCAGGGCGTGAAACGGCCGACAAATTTTGCTCAGAGGCCTCTTCTTTCAGACTTGAGGTTCTTTTTTGTGTCGTAAATGTACGACAGAGACCCACGGCTTTACTTCCCTTCCGAAGGAAGCTACACTTGGGATTTTTACGCCCGAAAAAATCCATCGGTCCTGGCCGGGATCGAACCTGCGATCTTGGGTTTAGAGGGCAAGTAGGTTACCACTACACCACCAGGACCGACCCTTTTGAGGCAAAATCTATTTCTTATATACTCTGTAAGAACTGACGCTAACACAAGAAAAGCGAAGCAGGGTTTTCGAGCCAATTCTGTTTTCACCATGCTCATAGACTGATCCCTACGTCACTCATGGTTCTTCCTATTCGCTACCCAATTTTGATGAAGCCACAAGCTCCGCTATTCGTCAATCAGCTCACTTCAAACACATGTTACACGTTACTGTCAATGACCTGCGAATGGACATATGTCGAAAAGTGGCTGGCTTCTACGCCAGAGGGGAGAGCATTCTTTGCCTGCTGCATACCAGAAGGGATTAACTTGCATTGTCTGACTTTTCCAAACCTTGCCTTGCGTGTTCAGGGTGAGATTCAAGTCCATCTTTCCCCTTTGCTATATTACATATTATTTTCAGATATTACTAAAAGTACACATTATAGACATTTAGCTCAGTCTTAAACACTGTACAATCTTAATTCTACATACATGAATTTTGTCATCGAAATTTCTTATATACAGAAAGCACAGCCTACCTGTAAGAAATCACAGAATCATTGATTTAAAATTACAAATATTTATTATCTCAATTAGATGGGGAACCAGGGACAGCTTCACATAAACCCCCCCCCCTCCCCGACGGGATCTCACAGTGCCAAGCAAATCCCAATAGTGTAAGGGCTGAGGAAAGCCTGAAAAAAGAAAAACATCAGCCAGGGAGGACGGTCCTGGTGGAAATCGAACCCCAGAACTACTACTCCCAGAACTCACGAGTCCGCGCCTTAACGACCTCGACCACCCATGGCGGTATTAATACCAGAGCTCTGTATTATGACTACATATTATGAGTGTTCTACCCTGATCCACGTTTTCAGTTTACTTATTTGCAGTAAAAATAGTCACCTTCAATTTGACTCTAATTAATTTTACCTCCATAAAATAAATGCATCGTAAATTTGTAATATCTTTCGTTTTCTCATAATACATTGGTTCTATCTGTACACTTAAGAATAGCTGTTTTTATCAAAAGTCTAATGGTTCGTGGATCCCTGGGAGGATCTTGAAAATCTCTAGCGGTTTGCGGATAACAGTTTGAGAATCTCTGCTGGCCAAATGGGCTAAAAAACTAAACTCAGGCGCATACCCAAAAATTTTCCTGGAAAATATAACTGAACTATATGAATTTATAATAAAACTATGCCCTGTTTTAAGATGGGCGGTGAACTTTTCAAACATCTGCTCTGTGTATGTTCATGACACGGGTTAAAGCAATGAAACGCTTCCATGACTCAGACAGACCACATATCAGCTTGATTGTCCCTATGGGTAGACATCGTTTTATAAAACCTTAATTTCGCATTCTTACTTATTGATTTTTTTAAAGAAATCCATCTAGCACAATGCTTCTCAAACTGTGGTTCACGAGCCACCTGGAGGTACACCGCATCTTGCAAGGTGTATCTGTATGCTCTAGTGCCGGATTTTGAGTTTTGTTATTGTAATGATATCATTATTACAATTTGCGCCTAACATATCGAACTGTGGCCACCATAAATTAGATACATGTGTTTTCTGTTCATTGAAATAAGGCATATGTTTAGGTATGTAGTGACAGGTTAGTAGTTTCCATAGTCCATAAGGAGAAGACTTTGATTATGAGTACGAAGATGCGTGCCAGGCAAGTTAAACAAAATCTTGATCACTTTCAACTTCTATGGTTCCTGAGTACAGAACTCTGTGCCATTTAAAGCAAAATATAAGGATGCGCTGTTTAGTTTATAATATTGATAAATATAAATGTGTAGCTTAAGCCCACATAGAATTCTGTCATTACGTATACTATTTCAATAATACCAAAAAAATAATTCTCAGCGTCTAGTTAGATTAAAGTGTGTGAAATATAAAAATATGACTTTAAAATAGCAAAATTATGCTATTGCATTATTAACTTAAGTGTTTAATTTCTGGTTTAATGTTTTAAATGTAAAATAAATGTATAATTATTTGAACTTATGTAGTTTCAGTATTTTAAGTGTTGTTGCATCATTTGTGGATGGAAATTCTAAGGTAGACCTATTTACCGTAACTACAGCAACGTTAGGCTAACTTAAGTTCGTATAACAACTTTTTAAATTAGCGTGGGAAGGGTTGATTGGTTGTTTGTATGGTTATTTAACGGAAATAGGTTTTAATGGATTGACCTTTGTATTAATTAATTGGGAATGGGTTATGTAGTGGGAGCCGCTAATGCATGGGTCAGCTGCTGCGATGTCTTCCCTCCACTGACGATTATTGTCTGGAAGATGGCTCTGCTCTAGCTAGTATTTAGTTACTCCTAGTTACAAGTAGAAATCACATTTCATGTGATCTGGGATTCCTGATATTTATATCAAGGGGAAGAAGGGAGTGGATAGCTGGAAGGTAGAAGCCGCTTCATGAATTAAATTATAACCTTGATTGATTTCTCACTGACTACGTGCATCACCTCATGTTAATAAAAGGGGGAACGTCAGATTGTTACCTCACATTTATCTTAGCAACTGAATTGTTCACACCGATATCGAAAGTCACGTGCAACTGTGTAACCGCAAAATTGAACTTCTCTTTTGTTCGCGTACTGTAAATTCTCTACTCTTGCGTATGACCGTTGTCTAAACCATATTCTCATTAATATTGTTTTCTATACACGAAAGTTCACTCAAACACTACAATTTATCATTAACATTGACTGAAAGTAGTCGCTATTCACGCAGTACTTTATACTTGAGAATGACGCATCCTTACATCCTCTGAATGTAAACTCAAACTACGTTACGAGTTCTGCCTCTTCCGAATCTAAATGTCAAGTTACTTCCTTACATCAAGTGTGTCTGAGACCTCAAATTGTCTCTTTATACTTTTAAATTCTAGCTGTTGAGACGCTACAGTAATCTTTCAAAATTTCCTAATAGAAGTTTCGAGAACTTTTCTTTGAATCCCCTACTCTTATTGGCTACGGGGCTTTACAGACGGTCTTTCTGATTTGCTCTTAAAATAAATCTTACGCAAAAGTCTGTCCATTCGCTGCCTTTTAAATCCCGGACGTTTTGTCCACTCTTTAAATGATACGGGCTTTTCTACACACACGCTTTCCCCACGCGACAGTTTCTTTACAATGTTGTCCTTTTAAACAAACAAAGCAAAGCCTCTGGCCTGTGCACAAAAGAAGAACCTTGAAGATACCCTACTTTCCTTCGTTACAAGTTTCTCCAAAATATTAACGGTGGAGACGCACGGCTATTTCATACAATTCTAGCTAACTAAAATATAGAGTATAGAATAATATACATTTTCGCATTATTTTTGATTATTTACACATAACACATTTAACATGAATGTATTTCCGTTGAACGTTCAACAATGTCATTAAATATTTAATTTAATATACAGCAGAGCAAATGTGATGAGCAGAATTAATTATATAATTCATTAAATTAATAATTCTGATAATGCAAATTATGCAGGGGTTGAAACCGGCCATTACTGCTTCAGTTGTTAAACATTTTATATATTAATAAGGGGTTTGCTCGGCTCAAAACTTTATTACTGGACGTTCGCGAGTAGAGAAGGTTTGGAAACCCCCCTTCTAGCACATTTGGAAGTTAAAGCTTTCAATTCATTTCTTTGGTCAACGTCTAATGTAAGAAATGGTGAATTCTAAATTTTCTCTATAAGCTTCCTTAATACTTTAATTTGAACCACAAGTTTTTCTGTTGTATTTTACCTAACAATTTTACTTTGTTGACAGATATTTTTATTTTATGGTTACTGACACTTGCATTCAAATCCGATGGTGTTCTTGCAACTTGTTTTCCGAATAAAATATTAACATTTTATTGTTACGTTCATTGTGCTGGAAATCCAAACAAAAATTATTTGTCCTCAAATAGTTTAAAACATAAACTTGTGCAGAGTAATTGCTAGAGACAGACTGAATAAAATATAAGCTCTGTAAAAGTGAAAGACCGGGTAAAGCCTAATTATTTTCAAGATTAATGCAGTGACTCAAACAATGTTTATTAAATTGTTCCTTTCATTAGACCATTATCTATTAAAATTTAAAGAATTAGATGAAACACAATAGAAAATAATTGGCCAGGGCATTTCTTAATTAAGACCGTCTTGCAACTAAATAGAGGTAAAATATTAGTTGAAAGATTAGTAATTAATACATTCAAAATTGCTTATGTGATAGGCTGGGTAATAGCCCTTATTTTCTGAAGAGGGGAGGGCATCGGTATAAGTAATTAGGAGTGAAATCTGAAAACTCTGTGGCTCCACTTACATTAGGAGAGAAGTGTAATATACATTTTAACTGAGTAAGCTATACTGTATTTTATTTTGTATTTATTATATGGAGAATTTGATAAATTCATTCGCAGTAAGTAAATATTCATTATCCGTACTTTCAGTCAGACATGGCGTGTTTGAAGGATGGTCTTATATCAGTGGTTTTCAATTAGCTAAGAGCTATGGAACTCCCCCTTTCAGATGTCAGCTTCACACGTTTTTAGCGAATTCCGAAGGAATGTGCGTAGTAACTGCAGATGAGAGCGAATCAATAAAAACAGAATTCTTTGTTTACCTACGAAGTACATTAGGCAGGATTAAGATTATGTCCTTTTCAAAGTAACTTCTATTGAGTTGTATACATTTAGCTTGACGTGTCTGAATTAATGTTGATAAACCATTCCACGACAGTCGTAGAACGAAATCACCAAAACCTTTCTTGGTGACTGAACAAACTTGGCCTTCTTTGTGTCGGAGAACCAGACGATTTGCAGATTGAACTCGCCTACTTGCTTGCGGGATCATAATGGTGAAATCAAGTCTCGTCTCTTTAATATGGAATTCACGTATGCCATGCTCTGCTCCAGACGCTGAAGCTCCTGACCAATTCACTCGCACCATCTTCTGTTCAGGTGTCATGTGTAAGAGATCGTGCACATTGATTGGGAAACCTGTAACATGTCTGCTATGCTAATCACTGTTATTCGTCGATCTTCCCAAACAATGACAGCAGCTGTGTTCATAGTCTCGTTCACTACAATGGTTGGAGCACTTGCACCGCCCTTCTTTGTTGTTGAAACACGGTCCTCCTTAAACTCTTTGAACCACCTAAGTGCGGTTGACTGTGTCGGAACATCATGGTCACGAGCTTGCTATAACATCCATATCGAAATTCTGCAGACGGAAGCAAGAGTTTAGAGCAGTGTACTGCTTGTTACGAAGCGACTTCATTTTAGGCAGCCAAATAGCAAACTGCTCTGGCATCCTGCACTGAGACGCATGGGCGTACAAGTTTCCCATTTTTTTTTTTTTTTTTTTTTTTCACTAATCACATGAGATCTATTCTTCTCGTGAAAAATTGTTTTACCGCCGTTTCTTCACTTGTAATGAGGAGAAAAACAATTTTCAAACTTTATTGGTAAACCCCTTAAGTTGCAACATAAAAAAGTTAATTTATGTTAATATTTATTTATAACAATGTAATAATATATAATTATGACGTTGCTTGCAACTACGGAATCTAAATGTCATGGGAGAAATCAATTCCTTCCAATTTTAAATCAACATTTACTGCCTTTATAGTGGAATAAAATGTTTCAAAGCTCTTTCTTCGGGATATTATCGAAGAGCTGAATGCGCTTTAAAGAGCTGTTTTTATGAGCAAATGAATCCTCTAAATTGGTTTCGTGAACCCTGGAGTCCGCGGGCTACCATATGGCGCTAAGAAATGTTTTACTTTTTCTTGCGAACGCTATCAGGAATGTTGCAGGCGTTAAGTTGATGGAAAAAAAGAAGCCTGGGGCGCTGCAGTTATTCTTCACTGAGGAAGAAATAATTGTCACACCTGTGTATAAAAGGATCAACCCGCATGGAGCAGTACACAGATGACATTATGCAGTGGCCTCTGGTACGTGGCACTGCGGTTCTTCTCCTACTAACCTTCATCCATGGTGAGTTTCTTGTTAACTTACATGTGATTATGTGGAGGAACAGCAGGTACTAACTATTCAAACACGGTTTAGCAATCAAATGTGTCAGCGGTACTTCGGAAATTTAAATTAAGTACCTATTAGTTTTTAATTACGACTCCATAGGTTTATTTTTGCTCAGCTTCTTTTATTACATAAGTGAGAAAAAGCTGTTCATTTCCTTGCCTCTGGAAACATCGTAAACGCAGCCCAGTATGCTCTCATATACTTTTCCATAGTTTTCTTTTTTCTCTTCGACTCTATCACGTTCTTGGTAAAAATTTATCTGCCTTCATAGCAATGTGCGTCCAGCTCCAGCATGTCTTAATTCTTATCAGGACACTGAATTGAACTGCACTGGAGTGTCAAGGACGGAGGAGCATATTTCGGTTCTTCAGTTAAGCTTAACTGCTGGCCGACTGTGCCTACCTCCCAGTAGGGGCACCTGCGAGAGGAAGGGATGAGGTGAGGGACATATAGAATGGCCAGGATCCGCATGGACTTAGACAGGGTCCCTAACATTGTTTCTGAACAGTACATCCCGACGCTGGAGTTCCAGCCCTGGCTTCCATGCCAGACGCCGGGGCAGATAAGAGACTGCTTAAGCCAAAACCTTCTTTTGGGGAATTTTTATGAGTATTAAGGGAGGGATGGTGTAGATGCGGCAATACTGCTTGACTTATTTTATAACTGTCACACTGTGGAAAACATTATACTCAGGCATCTTCTCCTCTTGTGTTTCAGTTTAATGGCAATGGCGAAGCGTCTATTAAGCGGTAACACTGAGCATAGCCTGCATTTGTGTGTTGGCTCGTATGTGTTAGTTTTTATTTACAAACTATTTTAACTAGTCGCTGTTGTGACGTAATAGCCGATCACCAATAATACGATCTAATGCTCCATAGTGATTTTTTAAGTAATTCTCTTGAAGTGAAGGATGTCTTTCATGTAGTTTTTATTATTGTTTACGCTAGCCTTGGGCTCGATCCGGTTCTTAGCCTGCTCTCTTCTAGGGTATAAATAGAACCTGAAGCCCAATATTTAGACATCTTAATATATATTATTTCGCTATTTTAGTTGTATTATGGTAGTATGGAATTATGAAATTATTTTATTTTAACAATAAATGGCACTTACTTTGACTTATTATTTTTAAAACGTATAATCCCTCAATCATATTTTAATTTACGCGGACCGCGGATCATAATTCATCGTTTATTCTGTTTTCCCTCTATTTCTCTGTAAATGCCAACTGCAGTGAAACGTGCGTTATCCTACTAGGATTATAGAAAAGAGGACGTAATTATTTCAGGAAAACGTCAAGAATTAATTTCAAGAGTGATTGGCGTGTGTGTACAGAAAAAGGACCGGGGAGACAAAGTTTATATATAAGGACGAATCATGGAAAATAAACTCGTATTTTTAATATGGAGTAATTTAATTTAGCACTCATAGAGCCGACTACACCAGTGTTAGGGAACCCGAGAAACTTGTCACCGGGGAAAATTCCCTGTCTATTGTAAGTGAATTTGACTTAATACTCAAAGCAAAAAGAACGTATTACATGAAGTGATAATTTCATATTATAGTCCTTGATTGTATCGATTAGCACTGTTATTATATGCGTCAATAACAAAAGGGCATGCATATTTTACATACAGCTATTTCGTTTGTTACAACACAAGCTGCAGAAAGTCGAGTATGCTGTCCATAATATGTGGTAATAATATAATGTATAACTTAAGAAACAATCCACTTGCAGACGGAGATATGTAACTACATTATATTAAAGTATGAAAAAATACATTAATTAAGGTCGAAGTATACAGAACCTAATATATCTTTATTAACTACTTGTGAAAAATAATTTTAATATTTAAGTACTGTATGTCCCATGTGTACTCAATAATGTTGTTAACTTGAGTATCCCCGAGAGGATTTAGAAAACTCGGCTCCTGTGTTATAACGTACATTATTATAGTCACAATGCTATAAGTTTAACATGAAAATATTTTATTACAACATTACAAAGAGCCGTTTTCATGGCATACTTATCATAACGTAGACTTTTCCTTAATTTCGACATCCAATGTCTCAGCCTGTTCTATACAATTGTTTAATGGTGTACCCTTTGTGTGCGAAGAGAATTTATTCACTTTTATTTGCATTTATTAGATGGAATAGTTTGTACAGATCTTTTAAAAGTGAATTTTCTTATTAGTTTAATAACAATAGTTATAATTGTAACTGCATTGATTATGATGATTATAAAATAAAAATATAAAATATTAATATGTTATTCGTCCATAGACATTAAAGTTTGCATATTTTGTTTCGAAAATTGCAATTTCTGAAGCTATAGAACTGAATTCCAATACCTTTTGTTGGCAACACAGCACCAACTGGCCGTGCGCTCATAGCTGTAGTAGTGTTGGCATTGTCAGAGAGCCATGAAGTCGGTGCCTGGCTGCCACAAGTTCTGTCCGGTTCTCAATAGTGATATTACCCCACACTGTGACTGATGTGCGGCATATCTGTCCCTTTCCTGCATCACTGCTTCTTTATAATGCTCACCAAGGCGACAATATGCATGTAAAGGTCCATAGCACTGTATTAAGCAAAAAAAAAAAAAAAAAGAGATTCATCTGCTGTGAGCAATCCATTGCGCCAGTTACGCAAATGACAATTCTATGTTGTCTTTTTTATGGCAACAGGTTGATCGAGGGGTTTTATGAGATTTTCGTTGTTAAATCTAATTTAAGTCCATTTCGTATTGCTTTATCAAAAACTTGTGTGTCATTCCTGCAGCAATGTGTCCTCTCCTTAGTTTTTGCCTCAGTTAGGTGCCTTGACGAGATTAGATGTAAACAGGCATGCACAGGAAAGTTCTTCACTTAATGGCTCTGGAAGTCAGATGAACATAAAGCAATCACTGAGCATTCACTTTATTTTTCGATATAGCACAACATGTTTCAATATTTCATGAAAACCATGGCTTTAAATGCTAATGGACTGTTTATCATTGTAAAGCATGTAGGAACAAAGAATTTTGTATATCTTAAAATAAAAAAGCAATTAAATGGAACATTGGAGAAAATATTCAGTGCAGCTATTTTATTATTATATTTTCAGGAGAGAAAACGATACAGCCGACTTCTTATGAAAATAAGCTATCCATAAAGAACAGAAATTCTGATGTTTTAACAACTTCAGTGTGGTTCGGTCCTGGTCTTGGACGACGTGAGAGTGAGGTAGCTGAACCTAAAGTTGCAACATCGGCACTCTGGTTTGGACCTCGTCTTGGACGACGTGACAGTGAGGTAGCTGAACCTAAAGTTCCAACATCGGCACTCTGGTTTGGACCTCGTCTTGGACGACGTGACAGTGAGGTAGCTGAACCTAAAGTTCCAACATCGGCACTCTGGTTTGGACCTCGTCTTGGACGACGTGAGATTGAGGCAGCTGAACCTAAAGTTCCAACATCAGCACTCTGGTTTGGACCTCGTCTTGGACGACGTGACAGTGAGGCAGCTGAACCTAAAGTTGCAACATCAGCACTCTGGTTTGGACCTCGTCTTGGACGACGTGAGATTGAGGCAGCTGAACCTAAAGTTGCAACATCAGCACTCTGGTTTGGACCTCGTCTTGGACGACGTGACAGTGAGGCAGCTGAACCTAAAGTTGCAACATCGGCACTCTGGTTTGGACCTCGTCTTGGACGACGTGACAGTGAGGTAGCTGAACCTAAAGTTCCAACATCGGCACTTTGGTTTGGACCTCGTCTTGGACGACGTGACAGTGAGGTAGCTGAACCTAAAGTTGCAACATCGGCACTCTGGTTTGGACCTCGTCTTGGACGACGTGACAGTGAGGTAGCTGAACCTAAAGTTCCAACATCAGCACTCTGGTTTGGACCTCGTCTTGGACGACGTGACAGTGAGGCAGCTGAACCTAAAGTTGCAACATCGGCACTCTGGTTTGGACCTCGTCTTGGACGACGTGACAGTGAGGTAGCTGAACCTAAAGTTCCAACATCGGCATTCTGGTTTGGACCTCGTCTTGGACGACGTGACAGTGAGGTAGCTGAACCTAAAGTTGCAACATCGGCACTCTGGTTTGGACCTCGTCTTGGACGACGTGACAGTGAGGTAGCTGAACCTAAAGTTCCAACATCAGCACTCTGGTTTGGACCTCGTCTTGGACGACGTGAGAATGAGGCAGCTGAACGTGACGTTTCAAAAGTTTCACTCTGATTTGGTTCTGTTCTTGGAGTGAGAAACAAATCTTCTTTATTCATAATTGTATGATTTTAGTGTGCAATTAATATGTTATTTTTTAAAAAAGCACACCATTAAGAAAACCAGTTAAAGAAATCTAAACGGAACATTTTTAATGTAAGCTATAGTGAACCCATTGACTCAACTGGGCCTTAAGTTACTGTTTATAGATAATATCTAATTTCAATTTTTGGCATTCTGAATATATTTTAATTTCACGTGGAACATTTATTTACTTGGAAAAGGATTGGTTGATGCATTGCTAATATAAACTATTATCTGAAGCAAATCCTTTACTATGATTCTTAATCTTAGCTCTATATTACTATTTTAGCATTATAATACCTCTTGCATCTTGACTAAGGTAATGCCTGATCAATAGCTGCAAATAAAAAAAAACGGGTTCTGGAATCTAAATAACTAGAATTAACACTCATACTTGCGTGACTGTGCATACGCATCAGAAAGAGAGTGAGAGAGAATGTAATAAAAATCGTAGTAATGCACTATTTAAAAAAAAAAAAAAAAAAAAAAAAATTCTCCTGGTTTTCATGGCAGTAAACTTGTTAACGATCCTTTTATTAAATCGCTGAATCTGCAGGATGAAGTCTGTCTCTACAAAAAACATCATATACTTCTCATGATTTGAAATCAAGTTTGACCTATACTAATACTTGGAGTTTATCTACTCAGTTCTTTAACTTCAAATGTTATCTTCCGATGGTTTATTTTCTTTTAACGCAGAACGAAATAAAGCACTTCATAAATTCACAGAAAATTGCACAAATCTGTCATTCAGCAGCGGCTTACTACTAACAAAACAATTGATTATCGCTGCACGAACGCTCTACAGGCTGTCTACCTTAGAACAAAATGTATCAATCAAATGTAATATTGTTTGAAATAATTGAACGTTTTCCCACATTTAAAAATGACTGTTACCATTAACATAGGTGCGGTTTCACTATCTTTATATAAACGTGTTTTAAAATACTTTATTTAACTTTGTAACGCAACAGCAATCAATCTATATAAAAACCGCGGCAAACTTTCTTGAGAACGCATAGTTATGTATGCACATATTGAATCTTATGAGCAAAAGACTTCTTCTACCTCTTCCTCTCACTCCCCCCGCCCCACAAGTTTAACACTGCGACTGCAAGCCAAGTTCCCTACAGATAATAACCGTAAATACAAACAGACAGAGGCAAGATAGAAGCCCTCTGCAGACATTGTTTTGTTGTTTCGTTCCTTCTGTTTTTTTTTAATCGTAAAACTAGGAAATTAAACGCTGACCAGTAACCTCCTAAATAAGCCGCTCCTGTCTCAAAGAATAATTACTTTCATTTAAAAAATAACATTTGCTGGAGAACTTACATGAAGTAATTGCACAGCTTAAAGAAGGATATGTCATTTCTTCCGTTTTAACAGTTAGGGTCGAATGCTTCGTGGTACGAGGGTTGTTCAATAAAGAATTATAATTTTACAGGCATAATTTCTCAAGTTAAAATTTAACTTTACGATATATTGGTATCTTAAGTGTAATTATCGCCACGGTAGCCGAGGTCGTTAAGGCGCGGACTCGTGGGCGGGAGGTCTGGGGTTCGAATCCCGCTAGGACCGACCTCCCAGGCTGAGGTATTTTCCAGGTTTTCCTCAGTCCTCATAAATGTCAAAGGCCGGGTAGGTACCCTAAACTTGGGCCTGCAATGTTTCCTTCCTTTAAAAACAACCTTTCCCAATACATCATTTCATCTCATGTATCATCAGTGTCCATCGCCTGTGGTGCCTCTGTAGCAAAAACGGGCGTTAAACGATATTCATTCATTTAAGTGTAATTTACACCAGCGCTAGTTTCATTGTTGTCACTCCGGTTTCCACCTATGAGAGGTGTGCAAGTTGAGACATGTTCAGTACAATCGAAGGCAAAATGATGTGACATGCGACGAACAATATACTGCTCAAAAATTCTGCTTTCGTCTCAACAAATTTTCAATCGAGGCCTAGCCAATGTTACAGGAGGCCTATAGAGAATTTGTTCTTCCTTATAGCACAGCTCGAAGGTGATATAAAATGTTTACAGAAGGGAGGCTACCAATAAAAAAAAAAGTTGGACCCGACGCTCCAGTTTGTGCTCTAAAGAAGAAAACATTAACACCGCTGATATCATTATCGTCAAATAACATTACGAACACTTTCAGATATTGAAAATTTCACTGTGTGCCATCCACATGTTGGTAGTTGAAAAGTTGCACAAGAGACGCGTTTGCGCACGGTGGGTTCCAAGACTACTGATTCCCGAATGAAAGGGCGTTCGCGTGCAGATTTGCATGCAGTTGAACATGATATTACAGGAAGATGCGAAGTTTCTTTCAAAGGTAATCACTGTTGATGAAACTTGGCTACTTCGTTTCGATCCTGAGAGCAAACAGCAAAGCTCTGTGTGGAAATCTCTTTCATCACGAACCCCCCCCCCCCAAAAAAAAAAAACCATCAGCTATGTCCTGAAAACTCTGCAAGGTCATGTCACATGCACTTACGTTACGAAACTTGGGACAGGTGCATTGCATCCAAAGGGGACTACTTTGAGAAAGATAATCAAAATTATGAGGTTGAGTAAAGGTATGTTGTCAAAAACAATAATAATTCTTTATTGAACACCCTTCGTACTTGAATTCAAGATAGCTCAACTGCTAACGTGCAACATCCCACATTTGGTACTATGCACTGCACGTTTGCGACAATTATTTTCTGGTCTTATTTGTATGGCAAGAAGTATTTGTCAGTTATTAGTTCATCACAGTATTGTTATCAGTTATTTATGTTTATTATAAGGAAGTGTTGCCAAACTGTGCAATTAAAAATTGTTTGGGCAATATTTTGTCATTAACGTTTTCTCTCCCATCTTGTCCAAAGAGCACGGGATATGATTTGTGTGCATGAATTATGAAACGTTTTGTATATGTGCAAATTGCATAATTACTACACATGGTGTTTAAAATTTCCATAGCAAATGTATATTAATTTATACTACGTAGAATGTTTCCATATTTCTAAGTGTGTGGCTGTGAATCTATCCAAAATAAAATATTTTAATTCAGCACATTTATACACGTAAGGCAAGAGACGGTATATATAACAGTCTTCTCTTTGTAGTTTATTAAGACCCACATTTTCAACAAAACTTGACAACCGTTAGAAAAGTGTTGTTTTGACAACCTGCAAGAGCATTAATATAATTTTCTAATTTTAATTCAGAGGAACGCATTATCGGCAAGAGAAATAAACACACCAAAGCAAGAGAGAGTTTATGATCATGATTTATGGGCAACACCAGAAGCTGCTATGAAGGATTTCCTGTCTCCTAAGGCGCGCGCGCACACCACCCATCCGCATACAAAAACGCGCGGCGCGCTCACGATGTTTCAAGTACGCGCAAAACAGAGTTTTCTATTTTAAATATGCTTGTTCCTATCCAGGTAGTAATTACGCTTCAGATACCCAAAATATGTGAATAAAAAGGCAGGAAAAATAGACATTGAAAATTGTATCCAAACATACGGTGTCCTAGAATTATAGAACAGTAAAATTTAAATATTTTTTCTATGTGATTCTGAGTCCAATCCTTAGCCTAACACACGACTTATGTGAAAAGTCACATTTCATATAATTGTGGTGAACTATAAAACCTTGGTATTTGAAGGTTTCGAATCCCTGCTAAGGAATAAAATTTCTGCAACGAGAATACGTTAGAGGTCTTCCGGGTTTACAAACTCAGATGTGACAGATTCACGATCAGATCCCGGAAGTTAGGCAAAGTGCCTTTTCTCTCTGGGTGGATATATTTAAAAGTCAGATAGAAACGAACATGTTTCCATACATTTGTGGACGGTAGGGTCATTTTTTTTTTTTTGCCTATTTTGACTTCTATTGTCTATTTTAAGCTTTAAAACTATTTTTTTTTCCTTGTTTGTTTGGATCATTATGGATTTTTCTGCGATTATTTACGCATTTTAAAAAGCACATAAAGAATTTCAATATGTGGAATTGAAAAAAGTTATAAAAATTAAATGGCATATTCACCTTACAAAAATATCTATTGAGAATCATGTTATATATTTATTTCTTTTCAAGCAGTCAAAAAGTTTCCCCTCAACCCATTTACTTCAGCCCTTTAAAAGCGGAACCTTCATTAGTAAAAGGAGCGCACGGTTACCTTGGGCATACGAATACCAGGAAATAGAATGAGAGATGTAGTTTTAAATAGTCCTGGCAAATGACTGTATCGATCTGCGCGAGAAAATTTGTCGTGGGATAACTCCTCATTTGTATTATTTAACAAACAGTTGCAAGCGAGAAAGATGAGAGCGGTACAACTGTGCAATAAATCGTCCCTACAATGTGTTCAATACGGAAGTAAGAAAGATAACTTGATTCCGCTATAAACGCATATACAGAAAACAACTGGACCAGAAACCACCGCACATCTTTTGCTCATCCGCCAGGACTATTCAAAAATATTTTACTTTGTCTTGATTAACATTTCAATGATGTCCTGAAAGGTGAATGTTCTGTTGTAATTGGTATGAGTCCTTCCAAAATAGCTTGTTTTAAATATGCCCTCCCCCCAATCGCTTCAGCACTTTTTCCACGATTAAAATGTTATTTCTGACAAGCCGCTGACTATGGTGTTAATACTTTGACGGGGGGGGGGGAATCTTGTCGTTGCTTGTAACAAAGAAAAGTAAGCTTAAGTGCTTTAATTATGTGACAAAGAAATTATTAAGTACTTTGAATGTCTATTTTCATAATGATGACTGATATTTACTCTCTGTTTTCACTTTTAATAAATGCCTATTTTAATAAATAAATTACTGCCTATTTTCGTATTTTTTCCTGCCTGTTTTAACCAAAATAAATGCCTGAACTTCCGGGCTCTATGGTAGGACAGGACACAGATGCTCAGATGGTAAGCGCATAGACATTTTAACCAGAAGATCCGCGATTCGCCCCTGACATGATCTATCTGTCTCGGATTTCTAATCTTAGTCTAACACGCTTATGTAAAAAAATCACATTTGATACAAATTGTGTACATGTCACAAAATTACTATATATATTCCTAGCACACGACACATGTATTATTGTCACGCGCAACATATTAACATCATCTCAAAATCATTCAAATGCCAAGCGCTACTATGCACCATTTAACGAGGGGTAGTTCAGGCGATAACGATTGGGACTCCCATACGCGAGGTCTTGGGTTCAAATCCTTTTTTTTTAAGTTCCCTTGGTCGCTTAGAAGAATATTGGGATGGATCTTTACATTCTGTTACAGGACAGAAGTGCCAGTCAAGGTGGGTTGTGCGATGTGATGATGGCTTGTTCTTTGGAAAGGCGCTCCGGCGTTTGGTATGAAAGCGGTCCTTCCGAGGGACTCGATCTCCTAGGAGAGGGGCTCCACCGATGTCGCGGTGTTCGTGGCCGCCGCCCTGTTTGCCCTCACCTCATCCCTTCCTGGGCACAAACGGCCAGCCCTTGCGCAAGTATTGAATTATCCTCCTCCGACAGTAACAATCCAATCCAATACACTCCAGGTGAATTTGAATTTTAAAATTTTGCTGATGATTGGAAATGACATTAGCTCTAGGCAATATATTAAAATGTTTTAATTTAATCTAAGTGCATAACAATACCCTCAGTTCTTTGGCGGTTACTGATGTTACTGACTACGAGAAGTAATACAGTAGTAATGGAAACTTTTTTTCGTGTTCAAGCAATTGTGCTATTTCCAAATTTATTATAGTAACACACACATACCTATGCCTGCACACATACAAAGCTAAAAGGAAAGTAAAAGTGGTGGAAATGGCAGTAATGTTCTTGTTCTTAGATCCTATTGTGAGCAAAGCTCAAGGTTATTGAACATGTCATACTATGTATAAAGAATCAAACACATGGGCATAAGAATGCAACCACCGCCTCCGGGGTCTAGGGTAACGTTTGTGACTACTAATTAGGAGGATCTGGGTTCGATTTCCGGTCAGATCAAGCTGTCTGGGTAAGGTGTTTTTGGGAGTTTTTCCTTATTCCAAGAAGATGAATGCAAGATAACTTTAAGGTTCCCAGGACTCCGAGCTCATTTGCGCCACTATTAATTTATTTAATTTCATTCATAACTACAGACTCACACTTACAGAATTCAGTAGCGAGAAGACCAATGCATTCAAAGAGTCAATAAATAACACATTAAAAAAAAGAATAATAAAAACCACAATTCTTTACAATACTATACAGGGTGCGCGAATACAATTGCATAGTAAAAAGGCAGTACCTAACTAATTAGCTTGAGGATAGGAACAAGATGTTTTACTGTGCTACATTAAACCCGTCATGTCAGAGTCTCAGATAGTGTAACATGTCACATGTAAACTAAGCGTACTCTTGTACTGTCGCTAGGTGTTTCTCATGTTCAATGCAGCATTTGTATTTTGAAGCCTACTGGATGGTACGCTCGTCTTGAAATTAGGTGAAACTTATGGTTCCAACATGGCAGCGCCCCTGCACATTTTCCACTTGCAGCTTGAATTCACCTACAGAACATTCGTGACCAACGGAGCAACGCGGTACATGTACGCGCATGTAATGTTTAGTTTCTCATTGTGTGCCTTTTATTAGTTAATACAGTTACATTTCATTTTGTCTGGCAAATGAAGATGTTTCATTACGTCGGATTTCAATTATGATCATGCAGCGCTTCTTTTATTATACTGCATCTGCTACCCCATGTTCCTAACCTCAAAATGCCTAGCTTAGTACTGCTTTTCTACTTTACAAAATTTTGCACATTGTTTTTCCGCACCTGTATAGTAAGAAGCATGTTTTTCAGTTTACAATTACAACCATCACTTATTACTTAAAAAAGGCTCTCTATCAAAGGTACGAAACACTGACCAAAACTAATAACATATAAATTCAAGTTCAACTGTATTAGCAGTAAAATATTCATCCATATTATACAAGGCGTAAGTATTTCATAATGTTATTAATTTTTTTCTTGAAAAGTTTGCACTTTTGTGGATTATATAGAATTTCAAAGAAACTGGAAGTATATTATAGGTATATACGAGGGTAGGTACATAAGTTTCTGGTCTAACCATTTTTAGGTATGATAAAGACAAAGACTATATTTCATTTTTCAATGTAGTTACCCTTTATTGCAATACACTTTTCATATCTTTGAATTAACATTTCAATCTCCCCCCCCCCAAGTAGTCAGAAGTCTTGTCTGCAAAATGGGCATAAACAGCATCCATCACTTCCGTCATGCTTAAATTTCCTTCCTGGAAGATCCTTCTTGAATTTTGAGAAGGGGAAATATTCTCTGGGAGGTAGATCTGGGCTGTACGGTGGATGGTCGATCTCCTTGAAGCCGCATTTCTTCACAGCTTCCTTTCCAACAAGAGCTGTGCACAGGCGCGTTGTCAAGAAGAAGGCGCACACCATCACCATTCAGCTTTCCTCGCCTTTTCTCTTTCATGGAAGCAAGTAGTCTGTGCTGTAGGCCAGCATAGTACTCCTCATTTACTGTGGTGTTCCTCTCCTTGAAGTCAATGAAAAGTATTCCTTCGCCATCCCAAATGATTGTGGCCATAACCTTCTTGGTTGACTGAGTGACCTTGGCCTTCAGAGGTGGTGCTTCGCCAGATTTACACCACTCCATTGATTCTCTTTTGGACAAGAGATCATAGTAGAGGACCATAGTTTCATCTCCTGTAACAATGGTTTGCAGAAATTCTTTCTCATTGCCACAACAGAGCTCCAAAAATGCCTAACAACAAATGACTCGTTGCTGCTTTTCGACTGAGGAAAGAAATCTAGGTACCCATCTTGCACTAACCTTATTCATGTTTAAATGTTCACGAATAATTCGAAGGACTGTTGTTTTAGAAAGGCTCAACCTTGCTCCTATTTCTGTAGTTTTGAGTCACCGGTCTTCCATAATTTCTCCTTCCACAAGAGCAAAGTTTTCAGGAGTGAGTACCTCCAAGGGTCGACTTGCACACTTTTCGTCTTCAATGCTTTTTCGATCCATTTGAAAAAAGTTTGGCCCATTCTTTTTCGGTAGAATATGAGGGAGATGCTTTCTCATAGACACCGTCCAATCGCTGTTTAATTTCATTTGCAGAAAGTCCTTCTTTTGTGAGAAACTTAATAACAGCTGGAAACTCCATTTTGAACATGTCACAATCTTCTACACATAGACTTCTTTATGCAACTATATCTGAACAACTGAACACAATGGAGCCGAAGTTACAGCTGTAATTATTTACTTAACAGATAAGGTATGACACCAGATAAGGGATTTGTAAAGGCTATAATCCTTATTGGCGAGGCCGGAAACTTATGAACCTACCCTCGTAACTAGAGGTATCTTCCGGGCTGTTACACCGTGGTCTAAATCTTAGATTTTCTAAAACCAGACACATATCATAAAATTCAACATGATCCCACAGCTCGCACTCTACGTAAAACAAACCTGCTAATCATGAACTCTTCCCTTCCATACAGAAGATAAACGCTCTATCACCAGCTCCGAAGCGGGGCCTCCTAGACTTTATGGCTTGCCCAAGATCTACAAGCCGGAAGTTCCTCTGAGGCCCATTGTCAGCGGGATTGCATTTCCCACCTAGGCCATAGCTAAAATTCTAGCCGGCTTACTACAACCTCACGTCGGCATGACGAATTCTTTCACTTAAGATTCAATTCACTTTATCCAGAAGCGCCAATGTCTCACTTTGCAGCTTCACCATCTTCTTATCAGCTTCGACGTTGTGTCTCTCTTCACCATGGTTCCAATATAAGAAGATATTATATGGCAAGAACGCATTTTCACCACGACTTATCGCCTGTGATGCCTTTGTAGCAAAAACGGACGTTAAACACTATTCATTCATTACCACGACTTATTTAAACAGCAGACCACGGCACAAGATATCTCTAGTTATATCTGCGACTCCGCTCCCTCATTTTATAGGTACGAGCATATTTGCACCGCATAGTAATAGCCATTTTCTGGAAAAGCTTTATGAATTTATTGGTCTGTTCAGGTCTATGCCTAGTATTATAACTCAGACAGATAGATTCATTTTAAAGCTATAAAAATTGTCAATCACAAAGATCATGAGAGAATCGAATATAATTATGTCTTCTTCAGTATAAGTAAAAATAATGAGCATCTTAAATAGTAAAGAATCAATACCACAGAGGATTCTTAAAACTCCTTTTTGCAAGATGAACACTTTCTCATTGTGGACAGAATTATTCATTGAAATTATCCCATATCTCAAAATATGCATAGTACCTACACTAATGTTAATGCATTTTGGTTTACGAGATTACTCGTACTTCTCAACACATAGCAGGCACAGCAGATCTTAAATACTGTGCTTTCTTCCAATTTAGTCCCTCGTTAAATTTTAGCTCCATGAACTTGGTTTCCTTATGATGTAATTAGTGTAATTAATAGTCAATGCTATTAGTTTTAAATTAAATAAATTTGTTTTGTCAACATTTAGTAAAAGATTATTCGTTAAAACCAAATGTTTAGCTCTTCATAATGCTTTGTTTGAAAGTTTCACAAGTGACTACCCAGAAATCATCTGCAAAAAGCATTGTCTTAGATTCATTACTACAAGGTACATCATTGATAAATATCAGAAAGCGCATAGAACTCGTATTGAGACTTAAAGAACACCGGTTTAGCAATTATACAAATTCACTGGCATTTATTGATGATAATTTCTGGACGTTATTAATCAGATACGAACTGAACTAATTTTGTTAATTCTCTGTTTTGTATGGTCAAATATGGTATGAGTTGCAGCTCAGGCATTTTCTTAAAGGTGTTAAAAAGTAAATAAATAAACAAACTAACTTCTACTTGAAAAATAGTTTCGACTTACAGAATGTTTTAGTGTGTTTTTATCAGTTTGTGTTTCCTCTTAAAAGTCTTGAACATTCTGTTCATTGTAAAGTATTATATATAACTAAAATAATAAGGAAGCGATGGATGGATTATACAGAGAAGCAACACTCAAACAGATCTCAAGCAGCGTAATATTCCTAACAGCTTGTGTTCCTCTTCATACCTTCGAGATTCAACATTTAGTTTTAACAACTCTTTTGTCAACTAGCAATGCCACATTTAAGCTCACCACTGAAATAATACTTGCTCTAAATAAAAAGGAATTTCCTTTAGGAACATTTTGTGACTTGACTAAGGCTTTTGATAGCATATATTATTAACTGCTGTTATAGAAGTTGAATTTCTTTGGTGTTGACAAGCTATATCAGTTGGAAAATCAAATATTTTAGAACACACACTTGTTAAGAGAAGGAAGCACCAACGAATATAGTGGACTTTGTGTGAATGGTATAAATTGGAGATCTTTTAGAGCTATAGAGATAAATTGATACCGGGTGGAGTGACTGCTTTATGAAGCACTATATACAAACCATTTGGACAGACACGTCTTCTCCCGGCAGTGCCACTTACATTAGACCACTCTTGCAGTGTGCAGCAGATACAGCCAGACACCAGATGCCCTGGTATAGTACTCTGTGGGCCGATAAGACCTTTAGTTTGTTCCGTATTGATGGTATGCGACTTCAAAAAAGCAATGTTTATCGTTATAATAACAAACATCGTCCCACCTGAACCAAGTAATAAAATTCTGCCAGAACTCGTAAACATTTTGTTTCTGTTACCAAAAAGAAATCTTGGCTCAGTTCCGGGAGCGAGATGCCACATGAAGCATATGCTTTCACCGTTGCAGTATTAAGCTTCGAGTCCAGCCTTAGAAAACTAAAAAGTAAATTGAGTGAAAATTGCAAACAGCTGAGCTCATATCTGCAGCATTTTAATAATGATAACCATAATAACTTAATAAAGAAAATGCCTTAAATGAGGCTATGAAGGCTGAATAAAATAAAAATGCAAATATGTGTTCTCAGTCCAATGCTAGAGAACAATATTGTAGGTGATGATATTAGTGAAAGAATTCTCTGTTATCTATAGGGTGACTAAAAAGTTTGAAACAGGAGAACCGATAAACAGTGCATTTCCTTAATACAAAAATTGCCCATCACCATTTCAACACACATCCTCAAAAGTTATACCATGTTTCTTCACATTGCCGTGATTATTATTTTTTTTTAAAGATAATCGAATTGCCAATTTTTCACAGCATACACTTGAAATTTTAAAATGCTCCATATGGAAAAATTCTATGAGGCTGAGGTTGGGTGACGATGGTGTCCTCTGTTAGAACAACACGTGATGCAACTTGTATGGATGAAATTGTAAATTTTCATGTGTTCTGAACACGGATTTCGATGCCCGTGCGCTTCACACTGATTTTGTAGAACCAGCATGTAACTTACAAGCACTGCAGTTCTGATCTCTTGGCAGTTTTCCGCAAAATACCTTATCAAGAACTGGGCCTGTTGAGCAAAATTTTTTCAGCAATTTTCCAACTTATACCATGGCATATTACCTCCCAGATGTCTCCCATTAAGCTCGGCTGCCACTTCTCTCTGTGACCATCCTTCTCATTCCCAAAGAGTAATTATCTTCACTAGTTTTTTTTTTTAATTTCATTTTTTTATGTTGTCGCGTTGACTGCATTGGTCTTCTTGCGACGTCTGTATATTGTGGACGGAATACTATACGTGTAATTAAGTCTGTATGAATGAATGAAGTGTAATAAATTAATGACGGCGCAAATGAGCTCGGAGTCTTTGACGCCTTAAAGTTATGGCATTCATCATCTCAGGGTAAGAAAAAGAAAAATTCCGGAAAAAAAAAAATCCTTACCCAGACAGCTTGACCTGCCCAGGCTTGGAATCCAGGACCTCCGGATTAGTGGTCGCAAACGCTACCACCAGACCACAGAGGTATAGTTTATCTTTTGTCAAGCCAGTGTAATTATAAAACAATATATAGCCCTATGTTCCAGACTTAAATAGCAGCCCTATACACAGAATGTTAATGAACTAAACAGAAACAATTTTAGAGTGTGCAGGTGTCTTATACAAATGATTTCACATAGAAAACATATGGCCTGTTTGTTGAAATTTCGAAGCTATGGCTAAAGTTTCTAAAGTGCCAGTACGCCAATGGCTTATGAAGATGCTCCTCGAAAGCATAATACACGATAATGAAGGGAGATTTCAGAACGTATCACTCAGACGCAATGTTTATGACATTAACTTTCGAGTAAGAGGTAGTCATTTGTTTTCGAGTTCGAGTCTCATTCATCACTTTTTTTTCTGTCTAGGGCCTAATAATACAGCTTTTAGCATATGTTTTAAGTTGATGTTTCAATTTATATACTTAAATCTGAACATATCAGTTTATATAATTACAATCCCTTGTATTTGTTATTGTACTTATCAATCAGAACCGTGTGTTGAGTATGTATTAAGTTTTAGCTATCATGTTAGTAGTAAGCTTACTTGCGTACGTGTGTTGATAATACATTCATTATTGAGAAAAAGAATAAAACTTAAAACCATTAAGTAAATTTCATTTATAATTCTTATGCGTTCGCAGCGCTTAATATTAAATAAATAAACAAACAAACAAATAACGGCATGACAAGAATCGAATCCTCGGCCTGCGGAACATCAAGTTTTGCGTTATGCGTTATGCCATATAAGTAGTTAAAGAGCTCCCTCAAGCTACATCAAGTTAAATGTAATATAGTCGGTCTTGGCTACATGATGCAAGAAGGCAGTTAATAAATGTTTAGTGTCGCACTGTAGATGATCAGTTCGAGATTTGAGGGATTTATAATGGCACTAAATCTTATAAACGCTGATAACGAGCTGTGGAAAAATCAACATTTTTATGCTCGCAAGGTTTTTTAAAGACATTCTAAACCAATCGTTTATCCGGTTGACTTTAACATTGACTTATCAGCATTTGAAGCCAAAATGTTTAACACCATAAAACTACATTATGTTTAGTTGTGAACCATGCATTGCCTACTCAAATGCCTTTATATGACATCTCTACACTCCTGAGATTATTTCCATGTAGTTCATTAATTAGTTATTAACGTCCTATACATAAATATTCAGTGCATAAATTCCATACTTTATAACTACCCTATACACACACACATGTGTGTATGTATACATATATATATATATATATATATATATATATATATATATAAAAAGTAACACTATTAGCAATGTAACACATAAACATTAATAATAGAAGATGTGAAAGGATAAAACACTTAGATAAAGTCACATTTGAAAAACACTTAAGTGTTTTATGCTTTTAAATCTTCTATTATTCTAATCGATTTCAAGTGTGACTTTATCTTAGTGTTTTATCCTTTTAAATCTTCTATTATTACTGTTTATATATATTTAGTGCGTTAAAAACAAACTAGACCATCCAAATGTAGTTCTGTAATAGAATTATTTCTCTGTGGCTTGACTGCACAATATGTTTCTATGTCATATCAAAGTTATAGCTATGGAGGTATTGCAATTTACTGATATTTCTTAATGGAAAAATGTACTGAGCTTAGTATTGTTAACACACTTTAGAAAAAATGAATGAATGAGAACGCCCGTTTTTGCTACAGGCGATGGACACTGATGATACATGACATGAAATTATATATTGGGAAAGGATTTATTTTTAAGGAAAGAAACGTTCCTGGTACCGCTCCGGCATTTTCCATTTATGAGGACTGAGGAAAATCTATAAAAAACCTCATTCAGCGAGGACGGTCCTGGCGGGATTCGAACCCCAGACCTCCCGCTCACGAGTTCGCGCCTTAACGACCTCTGCCACCCGCGAAGGTATTAACACTGTGAAACAGAATTTATATTGAGTGCACTGCGGATCAATTATTTATATGATTTATTTTTCTTATTAGTTGTATAAGCAGCATTTAAATATGTAAGAGCATTTTAGCATAATTATAAATATTTCTGGCATTTTTAGAATTTGTTAGCGTAATCTTTTCAAATTTTCAATGGTATGGAAGTGACCCTTTTGAGGAACTCGAACTCTTTGGAGGGGGGCTCTGCCGGCGTCGGAGTGTTCTATCTGGAAATGTGTTAAGAGATTCAGTCTACGTCCGTTATTGTATATGGTAAACATTTGAAGAAAATTTATCCATATATTATATTTCAAAATGTAATATCTAATATTAAAAACTGATACTCATGAATACTTATAAATTATTTCCCATGGGTAGTCAGTAGCTGCCCATCTAAATCAAGCAAATTAATAAAAATACACAATACTCTGACCCCCCTCCCAAATAAATGTTGGCTACACCTATGCCTGCCCCCTTGAGTTTTTAAGAGTTATTTTGTATGAAAGTTAACATACCTGTATATACATTTTAACATGAAAAATATCTGCTTTAGAGCTTTATTGCTGCATTTTTAAGACAAAAGGGAATAAATAGTGTTTGATTTCTGCAAACCCATAAGAAGCTCAAAATTTTCACCACTAACATGAACAACGTTGCCTAGAGTCCATGAACTACTCTGCATATTTCAATTTCTCCCTGCAGTGCTACTAGTTTCCTAAAATATGCCACAGCTTTTAGAGTTCCTCACAGGTAAACTTTCAATACTCTTTCAGAAAAGTGTTGCATTGCTCTAAAGTCAAGTGTTTGTCTCTCATTTTCCTTTAGTTTGTTGATTCTCATCACTATAGAAACCATTGACATTTTTAGAAACAACATAATACTACTTATTGATGCTACAATTAAAGTCGAATTAAAATAATTAAATACAGATAACCGATATTGAACTGTGTATACACTTTTAAGTCCCTCTGTATGTGGTGATTTTAATACTAATATCAGGTTAAATATAAACCCAACTATAATGTATGTAAATTTGTTTATTTTACTTGTGCTACTGTATCTCCCACTAGAGGTAAGGGCTCTTTAAATAATGTTGTATTAAACAGAGTTTTATTTCGTCTCTAATATGCATTACTTTGAGTAAAATGAATGTACTGTGAATATATATATATATATGTGTGTGTGTGTGCAGCTAAGCTTTATTTTCATAGATACACATCACAAACTCTTAAATATAAATTACATCGCTTTTGCTCTTCAAGACACTTAACTATATTAGAACTATAAAATTCAATTTATTGATCAACCTAGAATGAACACGACTCTTATGATTCGATATTTCTCTACCTACTGAAAACGAAAAAAGTATTCTTAGGAAGAGGAAAATGTGGAAAAGGAAAGAAATAAAGAAGAGAATAAAAAATAAAAACAAGTGAACAGAAGAAACAACAAAACAAAAGAGAAACAAACAAGAAGACAAAAATGCATTTTCCTCATTTTTATTACAAATTCCCTTCCTATGCGGGGGACCCTCTAACCGAGGTGCGAAAGAGAAAATATTTTCCTTTTCCTTCAGAATCATCATCAGTACCAAGATCTTCTTTCTCATATTGTTAATTTTAACCTCAAGCTTTACTGTGTAGCTTTGGTACTGAAAGGATGGGATAATGCATCTCACTGATGTATTTGTTAACTTTTTTACGTTATGTTGCATATCAATAAATCTACCTATTAAAGATCACTTGAAAAGGTATTGACAAAGAAATAACACTATTTCTAAATTACACTATAATATTGGGGTATAAATGATTAATACTAGATCTAATTATTCTTTTCCACAAAGAGCCCACTCGTGCTGACAGGAGATTATTTGAACAAAAATGTTCAAATATTGAGTTCCAACCTGTAACGCTGTTCATAAATATTCACAAACTTTATACAAACTAAATGATAACAAGATATCAATTTAATTGCTCAAAGATAATAAGAAATGTACTAATTAATTTCTTAAGCAAATGCCAGAAATGTGTGAAAAATGAAGGCAGGCAGTTGCAACATCTCTTTGCATGACCAGGGTAACAAATTTTAATGTTTATTATAATTTATGCATGCTGCACTAACGTTACGATCCTTCGTTTGAACAGCTTTTATGACCAGTGCTTGCCTAAGCTCAAATCGCGCTGTACAGTGCCTAAATAGAGTAAAGAATGATTTTAAAGGCCCATTAGCTAGATTTTAATATATTCAGAAATGTAACTTTTTTTTCCTCTTCATAATAAACAGAACAGAGCAAGCACAATAAATTAACAATTGGTAACTAACAACTTAGCATTGTAATTTTGTTAGTAACAGGTCTTACTTTATACTGCAATTCAGCTTTCACCCCTTCTGTCACTGGAAATTCCACTAAACATTTGGCGACACATTTCAGTTGCCAATATACCTCAATTAAGTTTTAATTCAAAACTGACATGTCTTTTCACCGCAATTACAGCCTACAATATCAGTTATGTTTATAAACAACATATTCCAAATTTTGCGAAACCGCACAAATATGAAGCTGCAGGTACACCACCATAAAAAAAATAAAACAAAAAAGCGTATATGGTAATATTTGAGGGCAATATAGCTGAAACTGTGCCATACATCAATATATTTCTGGGTTATGCAAGAAAGAAGCTTTTAATTATTAAATTAGAAGCTTCTTGCTTACATAACCCAGCAATGAAAATAGTAATAACGATGAAAATTGAGAATTATCTTCACTGTTAGGAAAGTCCAATATCACACAAATAAAACTGGAAACAAAGAAAAGAGAAACAAATATTTTACGAGAGTTTTTTGTTCATCAATGAAAACCTCTTTAATCGAGGAAAAGGCATAGCTTTATATAAAAATTCAGAATATTCCAGCCTCACTAATAAACTTACTTTAAATTTGGTGCAAAAATATTAATTTTATTTTAATTACACCTGTTAACGCGCTGAACATAACTGTACTTGTCAAATCCGCCACAGGCCACTCATGCGATACCGTTCCGCAATTGTGTGCCTTATGGCTGTTTCTATTGAGTGTTTGAAAACGTGACCCTCAAGAGGTTGAGGTTTACGAATAAGTGATTAGGTTAATTGGAAGAAAGCAAGCTTTAGTTTTTGTTCTAAGTATAAAAAAATTACAACCCTCAGTACATTGCTTCTACATTTTCTTCTTTATACCGGGGTTGTTCGGAAAGATCTCGGCCTGAGAAAGAAAACTAGTTTTTTGACCAAATATTTTTCATCACAGTCAACTTTTAAACTGAATACACGTTCACCAACGATGTTCTCACTTCCTTATACCCCTATACGTAATATGATTTTGCTAACTCTGGATTAAAAAAAAAGTCTGATCTATTACTTCTAATTTGAAGCAAATCATACCCAGCGATCCATTTTTATAATCCTTGGAGAGAGAAAAAGATCCCTGGAGGAACAGATTTGGCCTTCTTCGGAGCACTTTCACCCATTGTTTGGACTTATGCCACGTCTCTGTCGTGTAATGGCGAATTCATGTTTTAACTGTAATGTAACGCCGCAGAAACTCGCAAGACTGCTGAGAAATGTTCCATTGGATGAGCCTCTAATCGAGTATGAACAAACACGGCAACCACTACGCAGAGAGCTTTTTCATATGCAAATGTTTGTGCAAGATGTTCTTAACACGAACTATTGAGATCTTTATTAAGCCAGCAAGCCCAGGTACTTGCTAGTCGATAGTTTTATGCGGCATTTCCATTGGCCGTTGCAATCACTGGACGTTCTTAATGTTCATCGTCGATTCAGCAATTCATTTCTTCAATTTAGAAAGTGATAATACATTCTTTCAAATTGGAATCCAATAACCCCACCTTTTATATGTATCGGTTGACGTTAAAATTCTTAAAACGGAATATTTTATTAACGCGCGACATTCAGTTTAACACTTTTACTTCTCCTTGTTTACTTTACTTGACCACACGCGTTTGAAATTTCATGGTAGCCTACACCAGACAGAGAACTTTCCGTGTCGCCCTCATAGTGTTGTCATGATATTGACTGCAGATGATGTGGTGAGACTTAGTAACCTTAATTTGCTCGTTAAGACTTCTTTGATTTATTATTGACTTGGGTTTAATCATTATTGCAAGTTTTAGCACTGTTGCGCTCATGAGCTTTTGCAATTCCCCTCCTCAAAAAAAAAAAAAAAAAAAAAAAAGTGCTTTGAGAAGAACTGTTCTAAGCACATGATGTTTTGTTTCTCGAATACGATGGCAATGTTATTGTCGAAGGGACGTTAAGAGGAAAATGTAATTCGAGACGAAATTAGTTTTGATGTGATGTGTTGAACTGCAATGACAAATTGTCAAGTAGCCTTAGGTACACCAAAAGGAGCAGGAGGTAACGCTTGGATTCGCATTTGGGAGGTCCCGGGTCTTTTAAGACCAACCATCCTGGTTTATTTTTTTTTTTTCATGGTCTTGCCTGGTTGCTTAGGAGAACATAGGATCTTTCCATCAACTTTCCGCTCTCCCATTTCATTGTTGGTTCTGTAGCGGGCGTAGAAGTGCTCAATCAGGAAACAATTTTAGGGACTACGTCTGTGCCTCATCGTCCCTGGACCCTGGCCGCCCGGTCTTCTTTTCTTCCTCCCGGCGGTGTCCTCACTGAGGACAGGCACCAACGACCAGCCCTTGAGCACGACTGGAAGTAAAAAATTCCTCCTCCATCCAATCCATAGCCCCAGGAAACTAACATAATGTTATAAATATTTCGATATAAATGTCCAAGTTCTTTTAATGTCTTATTAGAAATTTCATTACTTCGTGCCCATATAGCAGGAGTGCAGATTTAGGAGCCGAAAATGTGGTGGAAAAAGAAAAAGTGAAAATTCGGGATAGTTCAGAAGCGCCAGGAGTAAAGCAAATGTGCTGTACACATGAGAAAGAAATAAGTAAAAGCGCGAAAGCAAGAAAATATGTTCTTAAACAGTTACTGAATGAATGCCTCCTCATGCTCAGGATTTTCATTCATGAACATATTCTCATAGTGCAAGATATGAAAGGACACAAAAAAACAAAATTTACGTTATCAAAGTGAGGAAGGAGCGCCCAGAATTATACACAGCTGTTTCCGAAATTTAAACAAAACGCGAGAGAGAACATAAACTTGTCTTCCTCTATGAACATAGGCGACGACTGAACACGTTACCATAACAAACACAAGGATGCAGATACACCTGAGCTAGCTCGTTAAATTCGAGTAAAAGGCTTACCGAATGTCATCAAAGAGAGTTTCGTTGTTGCTAACATGTGGACAGAAACATCTTTTAGAGCAATGCTTGTTTGTTCGTCAGGACCTTTTTTTTTTTTTTTTTTTTTTTTAAACTTGGTGTGAAAAACTAATAAAATATAACGTGAAATAAAGCTGTTAATAATAACTGTACTTACGCTAAAACAATCTTATATTACAGAACTCGCTTTTATATGAAAGCGTTATTTGTAAGTAAAATAATCAATCTCTCAATTAGATACATCATGCGACAACATCCTGTTCCTTCTCATATATGAATTTACAAGATTGTACTTTGTATAAAATGTATTCACTGTATGTGTTTAAAATTGATAACAAATTCAAATGAATTACCCTTTGCTTTCAATTTTTCTAATGCATTGAGTTCGCATCTTTTATTGACATTGAATTCGCTACTAGCTACTCATAAATTGCATAACTCTATATTAACACTCGTAGAAACAAATGACATCGTTCACGAACATTCACAATTTCTGCACATTGCTTTGAATTTATTAAAATTATTCATACCTCTTTCAAAAACAATTTTGTTGGTTCAAAGATATAATTTAAGGCTTTAAATATATTAATTATCAATATGAAATTTATCTTTAAACAGGAGAGTTTATAGTTTTAAGTATTTAATCAGCATATACGAATTCTGGAGTGGAACTTTATTTTTAGGATCAAATTCAGGTAAATTATTCCAACCAGCACGCTGTAGTTCACACTTGTTTTATAAGGATTTATTTGTGACACTCTAAAAGCGTCTCAGGTTTGTCATTCAACTGAAATTCAAATACACGTTTTGTAATTAGTCAGTCATTCAAAGAAACAAAAGAAGCCTGAATTTTCAGAATTCTGTATTTACATGAATTGTAAAACATTTCTAATCTGTTTAGACCCAGAATTGACAGTGATTTGTATTGGTTAAAAAATGCCTACAATTGCTTCAAATACTCATTATACATTGAACCACCTTGTTACAAGAAAACATTTTGACACACCAGGATAATTTTATCTGATTTGGTTTTCTTTGCATTTCTAAAAACACTTTTTGGAACTGAAATAATACAAATAAGGTTTTTCTGCCATGATGTCCTAATTAGACTGAATTTCTTGCAGCTATAAAATTTGAAACAGTTTAAGCAAGTGAAAAATATTTTTTTAAACCCTATTAACTATCATCAAAGGTCCTGAATAACAAAAAAACCTGGCTCTGCTAATCATCCATAAACCTAGGTTATATATTACAGAACAAAACTGTAGCTTTGATACTGTTCCATATTTGTATGCTTTGCATGAAACTACGATTCTCAAAGCCTGTTTGCTAATATGGACATTCCTTCATTTTAATAAAATTCATTACCAAATTTAAACACCAGTGCCCAAGGTTGTTAAAACATCACTTATGAACAAGTGGTCTGCGATCTGCAGTTTGATTCTTGTCAGGATCACATTCCGAAATGGGTTTTTCTTTCCTCAGTCAATGGCAATACAGTTGAGGTCCCTGAAACTTAGTTCTGGAATCTCCCCCCTCCCAAATAATTTTCCAGTGTTATTTCATTATATCATCAAAGCTTCATGCGACATCTGAGTAGTGAAAATAGGCCTTAAATGTTTTAAAAACAGCTTAAACAAATATTGCAATTTTATTCTTATGCAGAATGAGCAGGAATAGAAAGAATAGAACAAATTATTTAATTAATTTTCAAATCAGCTGGGTTATTTAATTTTATTTGACTGTTACACAAATTGCTATATTGTGACAAGTGGTAAGGTGTAATGTACATCACTTCCATCATAAAATTGGCACGTTTTCATTCGCCAAATGAAAAATACTGCACCTTCTATGCAAAAGATGGTGTACTAAAAGAACATGTTTGAATCTTAGAGCAAACAGCTTTCTATACAAATGTGCATATTTCTATTTATTAATACATAAATGTGTAATACAAAGAGTAAACATTTTTGGCATTCCATTTCTCCTTCCCTAAGCCTTAAATTTCAAGAAATAAAATGTATACACGATTCATCATGAGAGAAGGGAAGGTGAAAGAATTATGAACTTTACCCCATTCATAAAAATTTATACCATGTAATTATAAAAGGACACAATCCCCAAAAGTGATGTAAGATAGTGGGAGGTTCTGAAACTAACTACAGCTTTTGAGGCAGAGGCAGTAAGTTGCTGCCACTCTATGTAGGAGTACTGGTTGCATGTATATTTTTTTTTTTGAATTTTGGATTCTGCTGTGAAAGTCACACATTATGAAGGCCAAAGTTAAAATAAATGGCTTTATTTGTACGATATTAATTTCAAAGGCACAGTTTCTGCTGTAGTTCGATATATTTACATTTGCAAATTTTCCCGACATTTAAATTAAACTTGCTGAATGCACAACAGTTCCATTCTGCCCAATGTTATTTAAGTAATTGCATTTTCCAATTAATGTTCATTTACTGCTCTGCTTTGTATACCAAACACACTTTGCATTGCAGAATTGGTTTTGTAAATATCATTTAATGTTTCTTTCTACCATTAAACATTCCAAGAGTATAAATCTTGAGTTGCAGCTGTTTCCAATACATAACTATTTTAATACCTTTTAACACCAACAAGGAAAGTACTCAAGTTCGAAAATTCATTTTCACCAAAATCCCATGGAGGTACATTTAGCAGCGATAATTGCATGTCTGCAAATCTGCAGTAATCCTTGGAGGTCTTGATCTATGCCATGCCAACTCCACTCCTTAACAATCATTCCATCAAAGGCATAACTTCAGGATTTGTTTTTCTTCAGGCAAAGTATAATCTATGCCAAGAGAAAAACAGACTGTTAAATTATGTTCTGGTAACCTGCAGCCAAAATTGCATAACAGATCCTTTATCATGAAATTACATTCATCTACAATGTGGATATTCACATATTGATGCTTTGTTACCATAGCAGATAGCTGGATATGATATTGGAAAATATGTGGATAACAAAGTGTCATCGACGGACATTCAGCACCATTACAGAATGTACAAACATTTTTTTTATTGTGCTTTTTATAGTCATGCTTAGAGCTTTGAATATTTTACAGAAAGTTCTCTCCTGCATTTATAGTTAACATAATCTACATTACTCCTGTTTCCTGCAAGTGACCTCTAGTGAATATTCGCAGAGCTTTGTATAAAAATGGCATTCACTAGTGTAATGTACTGGTCCTATAACTGAAATTTAATACAGATATGTTTAATGGATATCATTGTATGATTAGTTGAACTACACACTCTTAAAGCTTCACTTACTTTTTAAAGCTTCACTGTGTTTAAGTTCCAATTTTACATTTAAGTAACAGATATGTTTGTTTGAACATATACTTTCCTTTTAATTCTGTTTTGTCCTAATTTTTCCCATTAGGAATGCCAAATGGTAAAGGTATGTGGGAAGTGTATTCCATTGGAAATAAGTAACACATTATATTTGGTTTAGTGTTTTTTTTTTGTAGTTTATGAATCTTTTTGAGCTTTTTTTTTATTTTGTATTCACAAAAATGATTAAAATGTACTCTCCATAGGATACACATTGTAATTATACAACCTACAATTCATACAGAAATGAAATATATTCAATACAAATGCAAGTGATTCACTTATTCCTTTAACGTTTGAACTGAAACAAAAGATAAAACTGTGATTTAACTACAATAATATGCTGTTAACAACTGATCCACAAGATCCATTTTAAATTATGTTGTTCTTTCATTAACAATCTCAATTCATTACCAACAAGCTGAGACTATCAATGCAAGTACAACCATATGCTTTATTTACACCAGAAAGAGAAGAGAGGGTAAAACAAATAAAACCAAGGAATTTTTTTTCATTATTAAAGCTGAGCAGTATAGTTCCTTGATTTAATTTTATTATTCATTAACACAGATAACCAAAACTGTTAATTTTGTTTTCCAAAGCTTTTATCAAAGAAAACAAAAACTGGTACTCCATTAGTATGAAATGGCCAAATATGACAGTTCATAGATGACCTCCCATAAATTTTCAAGTTTGGTTTAATGTTTTACTCTGCTTGCAAGTAAGATTTCTGGGCTGCCATTTCCCCCCTCCCTTCTTTCCTTTCTCTCTTTAATGACTTATCTGCATAGGTTACCGTTACTCCTCTTCCGAAATTAAAAAAAATCATAGTAATTTACATGTGTTTATAAAAGAGGAAATAAATATCCCATAGCAAATTTTAATCCAAATGCACAACTGCTGGAGGGCTCATGGATAACACTGTTTAAATATAAAAATTAAATTAAAACTGTGCTTATTGTTCAGTAATATTAAAAATCTCTTCTTTCACATGAAGATAATGGTGAACTGGCAGAAATCAAATGCACTTTTGAAATTAATTTCTAAGCTTCTGTGTTCATGCAGTGCTTGTACAGAATGGCTCACAAAAAACCAGTATCCCACGTTCTTAACAAAAATTGGCATAGGTCTTGGATGCTGTGCAGGAAATACAAATGTACATATGATAGAAGTTACTGACTAGAGAAGATGCTTTCAATGTGCCTCAATGCTCTTTTGTACATGCAATGCTACTCAGGGGTGTCAACTCTCTGAATATTATTCTTTTAATGTTCTCGGATTACTTGCCTACACCTTTTCCTTCAAGGCACTCCACAGATAAAAATTGCATGTGGATAGATTTGCGACAGCTTTGCTAACAGTTTATTCTTCTATTAAATGTTCATTAATGTGACTTAGTGGCTTGCAAGAAGATGGCAAATCATCTCATCTGTGTAAAAAAGCATACTAACATTTATGAGGCATCAGTTGTGCATAGAATTCCTCAATAAGTTCCATATGAGTAAGACTATTCACTGCACATATTGTAGATACCGTGCATCATTCTCAGATTTTTTAATCGTGCAGAATGGTTGATGAATATAAAAATTTACATGTCCTGATAAATGAAAACGGATTTCACCTGGCATAATAGAGCATAGGACCACCTCGAAAGTCTAGTGGTAGCATTTGTGACTACCAATCCTGAGGTCCTGGGTTTGACTCCCAGTATCAAGCTGTCCGGGTAATATATAACAAATTATTTATGAAGAAGTCACTCAAATAATTTGTTACACGATACTATATTTCACTATGAAAATCCCAAACTATTCAAATTTATATTAAAACTGTTTGGGTAAGTTTTTTTTCCTCAGAGTTTTGCTTTACCCTGAGAAGGTAAATGCCAGATAGCTTTAAGGCAATGATTAATGTGATATCATTCATCCCTAGAGACTTACACCCATAGTGTTCAGTCCACAACCTAGAGACTTGTGAGAAGATCAATGCCACAGCACACAGAATACAAGAAGTCATTTATAATTGTTTCCAGCAGCCATATGCAATAATACACACATTTTCTTTTGTCTATCTGCTCCAATTCTTGGATATGTCAATCTGTAGAGAGTGCAATGAGCTCTTACATGTAGAGTCAATTTACATGAGAACTTAGTAGAGCTTTCAAGCATCTATGTGTGTATGCTCGAGGATGGCTCACTATGGCAGGGTCAGTTTTTCATAGGTCACTCAGTATTGCACTTTAGTGATAGAATTGTACAAAAGCATTTTTCTTGAAAATAACAGCATATTTTTCATTTACACATTCTTTATTCTTCCTTCAACAATTTAAATAGGTTCTTAAGTATTAAAAGTATTACAAAGTGTTAATTCTTTTTACAAAGAACTGCTGAGAAATGAAAGATTTGCACCATTTTACTTATATTTTTATCAACCAAAATGCACGTTTCTGGTGACTAATTCTTTTTACAAACAACTGTTGAGAAAAGGAAGATTTGCATGATTTTGCTGATGTTTTTATCAGTCAAAATGCAGTTTCTGGTGACTGTCTCGATATACTGAGCTGCTTCTACCTACAATGAAACATGCTGTATTTTCCATGAACACAGCAGCAGGTTTAAACATGACTTATTTCATGACACAGTTAACCATAAAACTTTATTTTTGGAGTAACACCTATGTGGTTATTCATGTACGTTAAATTACACTTTTTCTCCCTCTTAATGTTTTGGTAATAAAGCTATTTTTTTTTTCTTTTTTACTCTTAAATCAATGTAATGCAATATTTCTACCAATCCTTCATTCTACAATATGCTAACTACTACTACCATTGCAAGGTTATGTTTATTTATGCACCAATATTTAAAACACACAACTCACACTTTTCAGAAAACAAAAATTTTCTTTCTCCTGATACACATAAGTATACATACAAAATCACAAGTGCAATATCTAAAATTACTTAAATGACATATTTTATATTACTCTTCCTCTTCCTCTTCTTCTTTTTTTTTTTTTTTTTTTTTTTTTTGTATTTTACTTTATTCTCTTAGGTGAGATTTACAATCACCAAACAGGATTGATGAGAAGAACAAAGGCACTCAAAGCATCTGGAGAAATATGTTCTCTGGGACAGATATCATTCTTTCCCTAGCAATGATGAACAATTATGTACATCAGCTAAAGCTGGACTGAAAAATTTATAAACAATAATTACAAGCTAAGAAAATTATTGCAATTCCTGTCTGCTCCCTATTTTACTAATTGAGCATTTAAACTAATTTTTTTCATTCATGTACAAATGTATAGCACTCAGCTCCAGAAGGTTTTCAACTCAATATAACAAAATGTATTTATCTACATCCTCTCAAAAAGCTATTTCATTATTTCCAAGGAAGGACCTATGGCTTGGTATGAAGTTTTCATAACCAAAAACAGTGGAATGATGGTAAAAACTGCACTTCCAAAAAAATTATAAATCTCAATAAATACAAACCAATTCTGAACTAGCATGAGCCCTAATTCCTGTAGAACTTTTTTACCACACAGTCTAACCTAAGGATTTTCAAATTTAATTTTAAAATGTTTAATCAATACTAAATTACTATAAATATTCAGTCTTTTCCCCCAATAAACACACAGCACAGTGCTGATTTCCCACTCTCCCATAAAAGCAGTTAGTGGCAAGAATGTTTAGTAACAAATTATTCCGGTTACATTTATGTGTTACATGTTAAAATGTTAGGCTCTTTCCTAACATGGATATGCAAGAAATATTTTTGATGATGAGTAGTTACTGCATTATCAAAAAGAACAAATATGTCATAATATTTAATATTAGTTCAGAAAGCACTGTAAGCACATTAGTTCAACATGTAGTTTTGAATTAAGAGTTAAGTACTATTTTTTAGAAATTTCCTACATTCAGTTCTGTTTAATTTCATTTCACTACATTGTCTACCCAAGCAGTACCACTAAAAACCCAGAAAATACTTAAATTTCCATTTTTATTTTTTCCAGTATGAAAGTTAATTTCCACAGGAGTACAAGGACTTTGCTAGGAACTTTTGTGTAACTTAAGGTTGTAGAAATTCATACAGCTTTGCTCCATGCATATCAGGTACATGTACTACAGAACATTTAGACAAGTCATAAAAATGTTGTTTCTCTAATTCTTTATAGCTAGTTGTAAAAACCTCTCTTAATAAATTTAATAAGAGCCACAAATCACTAAATCAACATTCATTAAAATAGAAAGTTGCTACTGAACCACATTTGTACCGATCAGTATGGTTTTTAAAATGTTTTAAACATGAAAAATAAGATAGGTTTAGTGTAAAGTACACTTTTTAACCCTTTAACATCCATTATAAAAACAAAGTACCACTTTAACTCAATTTGATAAGGAAAGGAAGATTTTTTAAATACAAACCATATGCTAAAACCATAGAGTTGAGCATCCCTGATCCAAAATACTTGAGACTAGACCTTTTTCTGGTTCTGAAAATTTTGAAGTTCAGTACATTATCTTTATATACATAGTCTGAAGAAAATTTTATTCAATGGTTTTAATAATTTTTTTACATAAAAATAGGGAGAGGGCTTTTTGACATTTTGATAATAAAAGCACAGAACAATGATGTAGGATTGAGCACCCCTGATTCAAAATGTTTTGGACTGTTTATTTATTTTTTTTCATTTTGATTCTTGAATAGGATGACGATGGGGCCCAGGTGTAAATGCACCATTCTTATATAGTTAGACTGAAGCAAAATTTAATAATTTCTGTGTCCAAAACAATAAAAAGACAGGCAATTTGATATTTTGAAAAATATCTTGGTAAAACTGGATGAACAGATTATGAGTTCCCTACATGTGGGTCAGTCCATCAGTCAGAACCTTCAGCTGTAATGTTGGCCAAGGCCATAGCCAGGAATTGTGAGCCTCATGAGAACACATCAGTCTAAGCTAAATGGTTGTCGAAATTGCACATATATAATAGTGTGCTAAGAAAGCTAATGCATTTACTTTACGATTTGTATGTGCACACATAAATTACCCTTACACTCAGCATCATCCTTGGACCAGGGACAAATGTCATTAATTTTGCTGGTCAGTTTTCCCTTAGTAATCAAAATGAGCCCGTCAAACAGATTGTCTTTAATAAATGACAAAGTGAATATTGTATATCCAGAAGTTTCACATGTTTTCCATGCAGATAGCTATGTTTCAGCATGCGATGCATTTATTCTATATACATGTTAGTACTGGGTCCAGCATGCAACTTGTGTATTGCTGTAAGCTCAGCATTTTGCATTACTCAAGTAGTTTACCAGGAAGTATGAAGCATTATCTCAAATGTGATAGTCTCTCTCTCTCTCTCTCTCTCTCTCTCTCTCTCTCTCTCTCTCTTTAAGTAATGTTCTTACAATCTGGTAAAACACCCGCTTATTATTCTTTGAGTTTGACTTTGCTTATATTTTTTCTCCAGGCTCTGTTTATGTGCAATGTACATGCCATACTCTATCTTATTGTTGGCATTTCCAATGTTGAAATCCAAGCATTATAGAAGGACTCTGCTAAATCTGACACGAAAACTAAGCAGGAAATTTCCAACTCTAGAATTTATGCACTGGAAAAATATGCAGAGCACCTGAAAAACACTGCTGTTGGATATAAGGAAGGCACATGAAAATCTTTGCTTCATATCCTCCAGTACTGAAAGTGTTTAAGAGTTCGAAACCATAGCTATTAAATCCATGCATTTCGTCAATAAATACACAGTCATTTCCATACTTTTTTAATTCTGGGTGGGAGTCACTGATCATGACTCATAATAATGCCTTACAATATTGTCAGAAGTAGTGCAAGAACCACGATTGTTTACAAAGTTTGTCTCAATTGTCTTGCTTCCAGTTTTTAAAATCATCAAAGGATGAGAAATGTAGTTCTTCCAATTTTACTTTTATTTCACATATTGCAAAAGCAATGTGCATTAGAAATTAGAATAGTAAATAGTTTCCCTTGGATATTTAAGACTTGGTACCACTATGTTGATATTTTTGCAATAGTACCAGAAAGACACTTGGATGATGCACTAAAGTTACTTAACTTACAGGAAAAAACAGTTAAATTCACTATGGAGAGAGAATGCAATAAAGAGTTACCTTTCTTGGATATTAAGATAATTAAAAAAGAAAATCACCTAAACTTTGGCATATACAGAAAACCTACACACACGGATAATTACATTAAATATAACAGTTTTAATCCAGTTTCCCAAAAACATGCAGTTTTAAATAGTCTTGCATACAGACTGGTTAATGTTACAATGAACAAAGAGGAATATGAACTGGAAACGAATAATATAATGGATATAGCTATAGAAAATGGCTTCAAACAAGAAGTTGTGCACAAGAAAATAGACAGAACAAAGAATAAAAAGAAAATTAGAGACACCACTACACTTACTCCTATATTTAAAAAAAAAAAAAAAAAAAAAAAAAAAACCAAACAGCCTTTCATAAATTTCAAAAGATTTTTAAAAGATACAACATTGTTGTTTTGGCTCCAAAAAATAATTATTCCATTAAAAATATTCTTGACTCAAGACAAAAAGAAGATAACCAACAAGAAGAAGCTAAATCAGGAATATATCAGATGAACTGTAATGATTATGAAAAAGTTTATATTGGAAAGACCAAAAGAAACATGGAATATAAACCAAAAACAAGAAGAAAAATTGGCGGTGGCTTGGCACTTTTGGAAAGAATAACATAACATTAATAAAAAGCCCAAATTACTTAAAAATATTAAAGGAAAAACTGAACTTAACAGTCTGGGAAAACATCTATATTTGGAAGAATAAAGAGAAAGTTTTTAATTTCGAAATCTTGCCAAGTGATGTACTAATACAAAAGCTCATTAAACCTCCACCAGAGATGAATCGATCTACCACAAACAGCGAGGCCAGCAGTTGACCAGGAACTGACAATAGGAGCGATGGCTCCCGAAACTAGTCTTCCATTTGATTGAATTTTAGTGGTGTGTATGTTACAAACTCGACTCAATTTTTTAAAATGTAAGCATAAAATTGTCTTGGCTTGGAAACTGTTATTGACGTAAGTGCAATTTTATTTTTGTCCAATTGCTTGCTTCATGCATATCCAAATATGATTTTACAGGAATGACAACACAGACTTTACCAGTTTTCTCACTTCCATTTTAGAGTAGCTCCATAATCTTGGTTTTTATTTTTTATGGGAGTGCTAACTTGAAGAAATCTGAGAGTA
Source organism: Metallyticus violacea (assembly GCA_030762175.1). Classification (NCBI taxonomy): domain Eukaryota; kingdom Metazoa; phylum Arthropoda; class Insecta; order Mantodea; family Metallyticidae; genus Metallyticus; species Metallyticus violacea. The sequence continues at coordinate 29,111,871 of CM060831.1, read as the reverse complement.
CACTAAAAAGGATTACTGCAGCTGAGGCTTTCAAAACATCTTTTGTCTTAAAAATTTGACTGCAGCTGTAAATGATCAAAAGCTTCAGATTTTGGATTAAGGATTCTCAACCTACTCAGCACAAAGCCTGGAACACTTAGCAGATGGATCTGTGTTAAGAAAATTGTTTTTCTTATTTCATTTTCATCCTGAGGTAAACATGCCAAGGATTTTTGCAGTACCAGCAAACTAAATCTAACTTGCAAACAACTGGTATATTTCCCATGTAAATGAAGGCATTTTCAAAAGAAAAAACTCAAAAAACAAGATCGAACCTGCGATCTTCTGTTCAGTGAAGTGCAAAATCACAAGAAACAACATACTGTAATTGTTGCTACATATGTTATGTATTTTTAGCTATTTCTGCAACAGACTTTATGATTTGTGTCCCCATCATGCATTTTTTAACACACTACACAATTACACTTGTATGTGAGCTTGTAATACCAAGGTGATTGACCCCTACTGCAATGACATTATCCCAGTCATTAGGTAACTATTTCCTTAATTCAAAAAGATTGTTCATGTACTGGACATACTGAAACGCAGTACAAATAGCACATTGTCAACAAACACCACAGTAAGCAGCTTCAGTATTTTCAAATGGAAGCACATTAAGGTTACTAACAGGAAGATTTTCTTTTATACTAGGCTACTCTATTAATATTTCCTTTTATGCAGGAAAAAGTTTACTTGGGTACAAACTTTCTTACATCTTATTAGTTATTATATTCATATTTTACAAGCAATATAGCAAAGCTAAGGCATAAAAGTTTTGGTATGATTCCAAAAACTCTAAAATTCCTTACATAGTCACTTAGGTTACAAGAAATAGACTGAAAAAAACTTCTTTAACCAAGCAGTTATATTAACTTCTATATATTCTTGTGCTGCATTCAAATAATTTCACAACTGTTCAAACTACCAAAAATGTAGGAAAGGACAACCACTTTTCAAAACTTTTTGCCATTCTGTATTGATGGCTATTATTTCCAAGTGCCAGCCACAAGTTTTTTTTTCTATGCTTGAAGGCATTCTCTTTTTTCTCCCTTTTACATAAAATAAAAGCAGCAGCAAACACATTATATCAAGAAAGATAGTCTCCTGCAGTTTAAAACTCGAACATTTAACCCCAATACACACACGTTTAGTTCTAAGTAACAGCTGTGATAATAAAAAATACACTATTTCATAATCTTCTCTGATGAAAACTAATGTCATCTCAACAGTTTTGTTCTTAAATTTATTTATATATATACTGTGTATGGAGGGGGGAAAAAATCTCTAATTCATTAGGGGGGCAGTAGCTAATATAATTTTCTTTCCTGGTGCAGTTGGCACTAAACCATTTTATTTTGCCATGTTTTAAAATAGATATGACTAAGATCATGTCAAAATAGTAGTACAAATACAAAACTATTTTAATATATATGTCATAATATTGTCTTCCAAATAATCAACAATATCATTCTGTTAATGAATATTTCTGGATTGCTGTAAAATTATTCTCCAAGTAATTTGCATAAATGAATAACTATAGTCAGTTCTCTGCTATATATATATATATTTATATTTCCAAGTTGGTTACTGCAGATTACCATTCATATGAAAAGTTGGCCAACAAACAAAATGGCCTTTTCTGGAAGTTCACATGAATAATAAGTAGGGTTGGGTGATTGAAAACCTAAACGCGGTACAATGGTCAAGAATTTTTTTGCAGCTTACATTAAGTATGTTACTTCAAATATATTTACAGAAACTCCAAGAACCATTCCATACCGATAGTGCTTAACACAAAATACTGGTTTTAAAATAATGTAAAATCTCTCATATTAGAGCTATTATGGAAAAAATTCAGTGCTGGATAACCAATTTTGTGGGATAACTGAAAAATATTTTAAAGGTTATGTAGAGACATACAGCAGAACAATGAGCATTTTTCATATGCATTTTTAAAAGTAAAGTTTGAAATACAAGCTTTATTTTCAGTTTGCAATTTTTTTTATGAGGAAATCACTCACATTTCACTAATTTTATTCCATTCAGGACTAGGGCCTCTGCAAGTGGGAAAGGCTCATTGATTTCTCATATGGTGAGCTAGTCCCTATAATTTAAGTCCATAATGATTCTTATTTTACAAGTTTAACACCAATTTAACTAGAAGATTCAAGTGTTGCAAGTCTTTATATTATAAGTTTGTATCCCTTTCACTATTGCCCCTAGTTATCCATCAGCAGCTCTGTTCTAGGCTCTTCTAGGTATTGCAGTTCCATGCTACATTGGTTCAGGGTGCTTTTCTGAAGGAGTCTACCCACCTCATTCTTGGTCTTCCTCTTTCTTTTATACCGATTTGTAGATCCCATGTGGTAGCTATTTGTCCCTATCTTCTGCTCAGAAGCATTGCTACATGGTTGCCCCATTTTCATTTCAGGCTATTTGCACATTGGGCTTTAACCCTAACATTTTTAATTTCACAGATGATATTTTATCCATGAGGGATATCCGTAGATTTTTCTGCTTCATTTAATATTGGCAGATTCTAATAGTATTTTTTTGAGCTTTTGTTAGGCTCTAAGTTTGGCATCCATATAGTAGTGTTGGTAATATGCATGAGTCCAGCACATCTAACCTCAGTTTTCGGCTCAAAGTATTGTCCATCAGCATGAATTTCAATGACCAGAATGCTCTCCATGTTCATAGATTGACCGGCAGTTTTACGGTGCTTGTTGAGATCTTGTAGCATTCTTTGAAGGCTCTCTGCTAATCTGGCAAATAGGACAATGTCATCTGCAAATCTAAAAGATTTGAGAGTTTGTATCCTTTAATGTTAATTCCAAATCTGTTTCCCCATTTTACTTTGCAGAATATTTCCTCTTATATGCTTGTGAATTTTCGGGGAGATTGGGTCACCTTGCCTTACCCCTCTACCTTGTTTGAAGGGTTGTTGTTGCTACCTTCATATATAATTTACTGTACAGTTTGGCTAGTAGTCTTATGTATTTTTGTTCAACTCCTTGTCTTGATAGTGCCTGGATCATACTTTGGTGTTCTATGGAGTCAAAGGCTTTGGTATAGTCAACCAAGGCAATATACAACTGTAGATCAAATTCCTCCATCTTCTCCATGATCTGTTTAATTGTTTGCAGGTGATACATTAAGATTAACAAACCTACCAGTAAGCAAGACAGAATACAAATTTAAATATAAAAAAATCATAGATATATCATACAAAGATGACTGCACAACAGATTTGATAAATAAGAAAATGGAAACATTTAAAAACAAGCATAAGACATCACCAGACTACAAAGGACATCAAACAAAATCAAAGAAAAAGTTAATTTTGATATTCCAAACAGTAACCTCATCATTAAATTTGCAAAATCTATAAAGCGACATCTTAATACATGCTGGAAAGCTAACAGCAGAACCATGCTGATTATAAAGGCAACAGCCTTCAAAACATGTCAAAATTAGTGAAATTTAAGTGATTTCTTCCTAAAGATTGCAGTTATACTATATTTCACTGTGAAAATTCCCCATTATTTACAACATTTATTTTCAGTAATTAACTTGGTGTAACCAACATTGCAACTATGAAGACAAAAATGTAGTACACAATGATTCTCCATTAACTGTGTCCTACTAAACACCTTTTCCATTTTATCCAACAGCTCAAAATTCTATTTAAGCATAACATATCCCCTGTGCTTAATGGAATTCATCTCGTAGCAGCTGGTGAATTCATTTTATCTATTATTCACATGTGTGGCAGTGTGCAGCTGCAATATTATCAAGCTTGCCACTGTAAAGTGTTAAGTCACTCCATATTGGCATTCAATGATCACTGCTATGAAGTCATGCCGTGCCCATATGCTGTACTTATTATGAATGCTATTAGAAGACAAAAATTTCACCAAAATGACTGTGCCTGGAATTGTATTGCTTTTTTCCTTTCTTTTCTTACTGAAATATGCTATTGATTTGGTATTACCAGTTATTTGGAATTTTTAGATATGAGGCATTTTACTGTATTTAAAATAACAGAAAAATGTGCTTTAGGAGAAGAATTGAGAATTTGGAATCATTTGGACAGTAAGCACAGAAGTATAGATATAAAAGCATTCCAGACAAATGAAGATAAGTAATGACATAGTTCAGAAATTGTGTCTGAAAACATAAGTTAAAAATATATAGGGTGAAGCTATCAAACTTCAAGCCAACATTTTGTAACCAGATGAATCAACTTACACAAATTAAGTTCAAAGTGAAGTTATTTTTGTTATAGTGCAGTTACAAGGCATATTCTTTAAATTTAAGATCATCTATAATAGTGCTGATATACTCAAATACTTCTAACTGTACAATTAGTCTTGATACAATATCAACATTTTCTCTCGTTAGGAAGTTATGCTCTTCAAAATAAAAGCTCTACCACGGAAATACATTTGGAGGGGGGGAGATCACCATGCTTAGGCAAAATACAATATACAAAGGACTTCCAAGTTCCATTTTTATATGCTGTACTGTTGCTATAAAATCAATGGAAAGTAAATTTGTAACATTTTACAATACAGTTGTTTTAAACCAAATTGACTTGCTTTGTTATAATTAACTGTAGCAATATGCAGAGTAAAATGCACTTTTTCCCATCCAGTTACGTTAACTTACAGAAACAAATATCTAATTAAAGGGTTAGATGCAATGTCTTAAGATGTAATTGTATGGTTTTTATTTCCTATCTCTGCCTTTTAATTATTTGAACATTATATACCCTTTTCTTTGAAAGTACTTCAGCTTGGAGAAGGGAACTTTGCACACATTTAGGTACAGATGTTATTTGTAATTGCTGGATTTTTGAACAAGGCATTTTTAAAAACTTTTAACATTTTTTTTTCCAACCAGCTTATAATTTGACACATTTTTGGATATAAAATACCTTCTAAATTTATCTTTTGAAGATAGAAGTATAAAAATCCAAGCATTATTTAGGTCAAGATCTAAGCTAAAAGTAAAAAAATTAGAAGTTGATTTGAGTTTTTAAAAATGGTTTTAAAATACCAAAATATTACATTTGGAAATATCTCACAAACAACTCAAACGATTATCTCAAAATATTCACTATATGTACAATTAAGTGTGGGCCTTATTATATTATTACTTTCTTTATGATAAACAAAATGTTTCAGAAATGCCGGGAAAAAATTTACAGGTGAGAATTGCAAGCTAAAAGAGGCATTCCAGTAAACATGGGTCTGTAAATTATGAGACAATGGCATTAATTTTGTTGTTAGCACCATAACTGAATAGCACCTGGATACTGTAAACCAACAACATTCAGGCTTCGTACACATGTGACACTCTTCCATATCCTTCCCCTCAATGCTTGAGCCTTAGTAATAAACATAAACCAAGTAATTGATATGTGGTTGTTATCTATATTGTGAACCGAGGTTATTTCATATCAAGATTTTATTAAAAGATTTGTAAACATGGAAAGAAAGTACAGCAATGTAAAATATGTAGACATTCACTTCTGTATGGCAAAGCTGACAGCTGGGCATTTATGCAAAATCTTTTCCCCAACAAAAGGCAGTGCACAGCCTTCACTAGGATATATCAATGCCTTCAGGAAAATTGGACATTTGCAAACCAAGCACAACCAGACAGACCATGATTCCTGACGTAGAAGAAAGGGTGTTAGAATGTATAGATGTAAATTCAGGAACTTCAACTAGGTGGGTTGCTATCCAAGAGCAAATAGGTGCAGCAGTACCTGGTAAATCTTAAGAGGGAATTACTGCAGACATACCATGTCCTTATAGCACGTACAAGTTCTCAAAAGTACGATTTCCATCCCAGAGCAACTTTCTGCCACCAGATGGAACAACGAAGTGCCCTAGACAACATTTTGTTTTTAAAAATGTTGTTTACAGACAAAGCAGAGTTTACTTGTGATGGTATTTTCAGTTTCCACATCTGTCATGTGTGGTGATGTCAATCCCCATGTAGTGCAGGAGGCATGACATCGTTCATTCAATGTCTGGGCAGGAATATTAAACAACTGTTTAATTAGATCACTTTACTCCCTAATAAGATAACTGGAGAGCAGTGTCTGCTCTTTTTGCAGAATGACCTTCCGAATTTATTTATATGGTTGGTGCTGTACATGGCTTGCCAAATCACTGCATTTAAATGCTTTGGATTTTTGTGTATAAGGTTACACAAAAAGTCTAGTTTATGCAACAGACACCATAACACCTAAAAAATTGCAGTCTCATATGGTAGATGCCTTCCAACACGTGAAGAATGATTCAGGGTTGCCAAATAGCATTTGCAGGTCTTGAGGAGGAGAACTGCATTTAAGCATATGGTCAGCGTTTTGAACACCCTCTGTAAAAGTCTTCACTTGATGTTCATTAATACAGTAAATTAGCACAAACCTCACTGTTATTCAAACAAAAGTTTCTTTTGCATAGTTAAAGGTTACGAATTGTTCTGTCCCTTTTATTGATAAATTAAATGAAATTGTCACAGCTTTTGTTGGAATTAGCCCTCACATACTCTGTATCCATGCACTTGATTTAGTGGTCGCCCCAACCAACAAATTAAATGAAATTATCTCATAAACGGGTAAATGTTAAACCATGTTTACTGAAACTTTTCCTGTTTTTTTTACCTTATATTTCTCACCTGTACATTTTTTGCCATCGTTTTTAAACACCTTGTTTAACTAGAGGCTTTTGCAAAGAATACTTTTTTAAATAATAAATATAAAAGGACATTTTCAATTATCTTTTCCGAGAAGCTGAAGTCAGCACTATAGCTGAAATTTACCCCCCCCCCCAAGTGTTTTACTTTCATATTAAATTTTTTCATATAATACTTATTAAAATATACCTTCAGAAATTGTCTTACTCCTTAATGAGAATCTTAAAAACACGCAGCAAATTCATTGGTGTATTCACCATAGTTTCTGACAAAAGGGTACATGAAGATTTCCCTCTTTTTGTTGCATTATTTTCAAAAATTTAAAGAATAAATACTGAGGCTCACTTAATGAACATGTGCAAATTTTGAGGAAAATGCATCCAACAGTTTTTGAGATATTTCAAAACGTAATGTCCAATACATTAAACACGGGCACATCAGGAGCAGTCTTCCCACAATGAATTTTTCAGCCTATTTTGACAAAAAAAAAATTCTTATAAAAATTTTAATAGTCTGAATATAAATTCTTCACAGCCAACCCCTTCCATTATGTTTCTCTCTGTTTCCATAATGTTTAAAAGATTAATATATTGAAATTTTATCTAAGTTAACAAAAGGGTTTTAACCGCAGCCATAAAAATGGCTCTCATAACAATGAAGTGTACAGCAGAGCAAAATTCTTTGAAAGGATATTACATTTTCAGAAAGCAGAACTTGAATCTATGGATGTTTATATGGTTAATTTAGAAGGGAGGATAAAAAAAAATGAAGATATTCTCTCAGTAACTTAAAAAAAAATAATTTGTACAAATTCACAAATTATTTACAATGTTCTGATCATCTGGTAATGCAATAATTTTGTTGAATAAGTAGCAAAACTAATTGAGGCAGAAACTGGAAGAAAGAGGAATGATGTTGTTTAACAAAGAGATTTCAAATTTATCTGCTTCTGAAAACAGCAAGAAATGCCCAAATCATTTCATTGCATTATATTATATTATATTGGAGTCAAGGAATCCGTAGGTTACTTTTCTGGTAGGCTGCATGCTGACTAAGAAACCAAGAGAAAGGGCAATATTCTAGTTGGGTTTGATTTCAAAAACTTCCCAAAATGTAGGACCTTTCCTATTTGACTACATAGCCAAGAAACTGAGTGAATATCCAGATATAAAAAAAATTCATGCTCTTGTAAGATGGTGCACATGAATAAAATAAAAAATCAGATAATGGTGTGGGATTGCATATTGTCAGTGTTGTATTATATAGACATCAATTTGTTTCCAGTTTGATGGTATTCATAGGAATGTTAAAGAGGAAAGAGAAATTGGAGATTGAGCTGCCACTAAATACAGATATACCTGCACACCATGAAAATCCATTTCCTTTTCATCTCACACATGTCCTCTCTATTGTGTATAATAAATATGCAACTATGCTTCCTTTTGCACACCAGTGAACAAAAACGTTGCATTCTCATGTATAAACCAAATGCAATCTTTTAACTATCCCATTACATGAAGAGAGGAATATGCCACTTCAGCCTGCATCTTGGGTTCCTCTTAATTCAGCAAAAATTTTAAGATGCTTAGGGCTTATTTAAAAGAAGAGAATAAGGACTTTAACTGAAATTTATTTGAAGAATAGAAACAGCAACAGAAGAACATAAAAAGTAAAGTTGAATTTGACAGCTCAGAAGATGAAATGCAAGTTAAAATAAATACCTGAATAAATTTCAAAATTAATTCAATTTGGAATCTAACAATGTGAATCACGTATTAATAATCTCTTCTGAGTCAAAATATTTAGAACACTATTTATGGTTTTATCTAAGGAGATTAACTCAGGACATATTTCATGGAGCACTCGTCCACATCCTCAGCTGTTAAACAAATGTTGGATCATTTGTAGAAGTTGGATACATAGGTAGGTATATGAGTTGATTGATAGTTTTGTGCTTAACTTCAATAAAGAGCTGTCTGCTTCCTGGACGTTTAAATTCATAAGTTTTGCTCCTATTTTTTTAAATAAATCCTTTTTCATAGATTTAATTCTTTTAGTTGTTGAACATGATGCCTTTTATGGTATTACCATGAAATAGAAAAAGGCATCAAGTTATTAAAAATTGTTCAACCACCAAAAGAATATGAGAAAGAATTTATTTAAAAAAAAACATGCAAAATTTAATGAATTTTGATATTCCAAAAACAGACAGCTCTTAATTCAAGTTTATCACAAAACCACCAGAGTCAACCCAGATACTTACCTACTCAACTTGTATGAATGATCCAACAGTTATTTAGCAGCAGAAGATAATGACAAGTGTTCCATGAAACATGTCCTAAGTTGATCTCCATAAGTGAAACCATAGGTTCTAAATATTTCGACTCAGAAGAGACCAGATAAATATTCCGAAGATGAAAACCTAAAATGCATTATTTTATTTAGATAATTTTTTAAATAAAAATGAATTCAACATTTTCTTATTAAAATAAAGTTTAAAATGATTATTTCTTAATACAAAGGGGGGGGGAGAGCAAAGGAATTAATTTCAGGTTTATTATTATATTTACATACACAAAAATAACAAAGTTAAAATATAAGCAATATAGAAACGAATCAGTAAAACAAAAAGGAAAGTTAAATTTTACAAGTATCATATATACCTTCCCCTAAATAAGTCTCTCTCACTATCACCGGGGCAGCTATGGAACAGTTACAAGGAGTGTAAAATAGACTGCCTCTTCATGATACACTCTAGGTAATGCAACATGATCTACAAAATAAGAAAAATACTTGTAAGCAGCAAGAAAGGATGAAGTAGCAATGTTCCGGCTTAACCTACACCATGACTATTTGACTGGTCACCTACACAAAATGTATATAAAAATATTCACTTGCATGCACTGGCTGCTAGGACCCAACCACCTTCTTGAATGCAAAGCAATAGATCCATTCATTTAAGAATTTCACAAAATTCTGCTGGAACTCACGCAGTGAAACTTAATCCATGCATGAACTGAATCTAGTTTACTTTTTATATATTGGAAAGCAAGCAAAAAATTACTTTTAAAGCTTGCCATTGGGAGGAAAAATGGAAGTTATAAGCCTTTACCTTAATAAAACATCATTTACACCTTGAGAAACATTATTTACTTATTTATTTGGAGACCTTGGGCTACTGATTGGTCTATTTTGAACTATGTATATATTTTGGAAAATATAAACAGTAGCACTTCAAAAACCCATCACTTGAAGAAAAATCCCAGATAAAAACTTAATCTAATAATGAAAACATGTTTCTAACAGGATAAGAACTGGTTTAAACACATTCAAGCTTTTAAGACTATCCCAACCACCCAAAGAAGCTTCAATGTATCGCATAAAACTTCATGATTTAGAACCAATGGCTTTACTTCTCTTTCAGCAAATGAGGTACAAAGAATATTAAAACAAATATGTATGAGGTGGTATCCAAAATATTCAGAACTGGTTCTGCCATCTTGACAGTAGTTGCAGCAGATATACTCTATGTCTAGTGTGTGGCAATTTTATGATGGATCCAAGATTAGAACAAAGAGTGTGCATCAAATTCTGTGCAAATCTCGGGAAAAATGCTACGGAGACCCTTGCAATGATTCAACAAGTATTTAGGGGCAAAGCATGAGTCATACATGTGTGTTTGAGTGGCATGCTCAGTTTAGGGCTGACAGTACAGCTATGATGCTCACACCAGTAGGCCCGTCAGCTGCACATCTGACATTGTTGCCAAAGTTAAACACCTTGTTCGTGAGGATCGACGTTGAACCATTGAAGACTTTGCTCATGAAGTGGAAATTGGTTATGGGACATGCCAACGAATTTTAACCTATCAATTGGGCATGCACCGTGTCACTGCAAACTTTGCGCCAAGGATCCTGAATGCTGATCAGAAGGCGCAATGTTGAGTTTTGCACGGAGCTTTGTCAGGCTGTATCCGATGACCCCACCTTCTTGTTCAGGATCATCATCAGCGACGAGAGCTGGATGTACGCTCATGACCCTGAGACAAAACAATCCTCCCAGTGGAAGAGCCCAAACTCACCAAGACCAAAAATGCAAGACAAGTGAAGAGCAAAGTAAAGAACATGCTTCTTGTTTTCACTGTTACCAAGGGGATTGCGCACAAAGAATTTGTCCCATCAAACCAAACAGTGAATTCCATGCATTACTATAACGTTTTGCGATGGCTCGAACTTTGGCGACAAGGAAACTGGCTGTTGCATCATATGCAACCTGTCACATTTTCTTGTTCACCAGGAGCTTTTTGATGAAAGACAACATTGTCCCCCCCCACTGTACTCACCTGATTTGGCACCCTGCGACTTCGCTCTATTCCAAACTGAAAATAAAGTTGAAAAGACATCAGTTCGACACAATTGAGGGGATTCAAGAAGAAACACTGTCTGTGCTAAACACCCTCAAAGAACATGACTTCCAAGATGCACTTGAAAAATGGCAGAATTGCTGGAACCAGTGTATACATGTGAAAGGGAACTACTTCGAAAGTGTCGGTGGTCATTAGTCTCAAAGTAAGTTGACTAGATGGCAGCACCAGTTCTGAATATTCTGCATATCACCTCATACTATAGTAGTGTTTGTTTTAAACATCAACCTTTAGCAGATTACCTAAGTTGGCAATCCCAACACTGGGCATAGTACTCTTGGCTTGCATTGTATCATTGTGATTTTATTGCAACCTCCTACACTGTAACAGGCCACTAGGACCATTAGTTAAAAGGAAAATGATATGCACCTTAATTGGTGAAGCTTTCATTTCTTTCTACTTTTTAGCATCTGAATCAAGGCAATTTTCTAAATCATTGAACATGGACTTATTGAAATATTCTAAAATACACATTTACTTCACAAAACAGTTGGAAACTACATTGTAATAATTAAAAAGGTTATAGATGGCCATGGTCAGTAAGAATGGAGGCTCACTGTTTGATTCCAACCATATAATGATATTCCTTGACTTTTTTTCTTTAGGTTTCCTTCAGTCTGCAATGCCAGGAGATATTTTACATTTATGCCTGGAACCCTCCCATCCCAGTTTTCCTTTACAAATTTGTCATTTCACCTCATCATCAGGGGCACAATGGGTTGATATGGGAGGCCTAGCTGCGTGTAGCCATCAATTTGGATATTGCTATCCTGATTAAACACTTCATTGCTATTCTAAAACTGTGTGTCTGAAATGATTTGCACACAACCTGCAATTATTATTAAGAGTAATGCTTTTCTGCGTCAATTTATCACCACTTCTTGCATTTGAAATGAAGCAATTGTTAGGCTGTTATATGAGCATACACCTACAAATCATATTACTACAATGTAGTAATTGTACTACACTATTCTTTGGAATTATAACAAACTTTATTCAGTGTTGCTTTCCTTTATTGTTAGAACTATTCACAGCAGAGCAATATTGTGTCTTTTGACCTTCCATAATGATAATAGCATACAATACGGAACTACAGAAATAGCCATCCCATTCCATCTAATTGCCTCAAGCCAGCCTCTGTTGCAATTTAGTCACCTGCCACTAGGTTCGCTATATGTATGTGTGTGCATGTCCTGCTGTAAGAAAAACATTGGAGGGTCCCTACTTTATTTATATATATATATATATATATATATATATATATATATATATATATATACATACATACATACATACATACACACTGTGGAAATACCTACTAGGAGGTGAGCAAAGTTCAGCATCACTATGTTTCTATGTATTGTACTTGTAATGTACCATTGGTGATCCATCATCCTTGCCCACATTTCAAGATGTACGACCTCCCTGTCACAAAGATTAGCAAATTAGTCAAAGAACATTGAGTGCGATTGCTAAACTGCAAAGTTAGGCTGCTTAAGATTTTATCAAGACACTCTTTAACACTCAGAGGTACACCAATGAGATATTGTTAGTTTTTTGCTAACATAGCCTTAGGAGAAGTAATTTATGAATATTTTATGCAAGACGGTGAGAGTTCACATATGCTAATGAAAACATGCTAACATTACACGGTGTGTTTGAAGAACTTGACTCTAGATCTGAATGTGTACTTTTTATTTATGCGAAATCTGAACATGCCAACAATTCATGTTATCTGGAGACTCTGAAACAGAACATCTGAGAGACAGCCTACAATATTCAACAGCATGCACTTCAGCAAGTTTCTCAAAATCTCCTTAAAAGGATCCTGGCACATGTCACAGTACTGGTTAGACACTTCTAAGATTTTTTATAATGGTGAGTACCATATTAAGTATTACACTTTATTAATAAAAGAAAGCAGCTATTAATGTAGCTAAGTTGCTCCAGTCATGCACTATTAACTTTTCTCAGCACTGGCACTGTACTGCACTTATACAGTAACTTGAGGTCAAACAGAATACAAATAATTTCTAAACCCATATTTTGTGCATAACCCCTCCCCCAAATTGTAATTATTGCTGTGCCAGCATTAATTTTCTCACTAGGAAGATGGAACAAGAGGTACAAAACAATGAGCAGTGCAGCAAATGTCTTCCATGAAATTTTATATAACGGCTTTAAGCACTTCCTTCACTAATTATTATTATTATTATTATTATTATTTCTATGAAGTTCTGCAGTGGTGGTGTTTGCATGATAAGATTTCTTAAATGGTGTGATTTCACATTCAACTGATGTTACTTCAACTTTATACAGAAAGATTATAAAATTTTATGTGCAAATGCTACAATCCACATTATCTATACATATAATGTGGATTGTAGCAGAGAATAAAATTCTACTAAACAAACTGTACCTACTCATATTTAGTACTTAACCAGATGCTATTATACACAAGCTGCTGCAACTATTATAAAAACATGTAATACACTGTACTGTAACACAAAATTATATGTTGAGTGCTTACCAAGCATAGCCCTAACCACTTCTAATAAGTGGATCAGTAAAACCCAAATTCTAATAAAAATATGCAACAATAAAACACAGAATTCTCACACTAAAATAATTTTGCTCTATTAAACCAATTAAGTAGAATTTATTTTGACTTTCAAAATCATTTCCATGTCAAAACAGGAGCTATGTCATTTATATATAATTGAATAAGTTTATCTTTTGTAAAGAAATACAACTGTGTTTCTGCTATGATTAAGACACAACATAATTTACCCTATAAGTGTTATCAAACCCATTTTCAACAGAAAAGAGTAGGCTCAAACAACAAACTATTGCCAAATTCTGGTAGAAGATTCAACAATTCTATGGCCCAGACTCATTTCATTACACAATAGGATAACCATATAATAAAAAAACGACTAGGCACACCCTTGCTAAAACATCTATTCCAATGTCTTCATAAACGCATAAAATACAGGAACCAGTCTTACAAATGCAAGCAACAGTATTCTTGCAAGGATTCAATGGTATGAATGCTAATCTAAGGTTAAAAAAAAAAGGAGCTTTAATCCACTTTGACACTGATTCCTTAAAAACCTCTATTTTAACGATCTGTATAAATCTAATTTCCATAGAGTTTATGATCCAAAGACCCACTTAATTAAAGATCTGTACAAGTTTATGCTCTAAAGACCACACTTACTTTCTGCACATAAGTATTAATTTATTTTAAACCGGCAGACATTACCTTTGTGTTAATATTTTTCCTTCATTATGAATGTTTGAATTTAAAACAAGATGTATATTTGGACTCCAATGAGATATTAAACCATTATTCATTTCATGGCTGCTAAAAAAAAATGTACAAATTATATCAAGCTGTCCCTTTGATTACCGATTCTTAAAAACTACCACAATTATACAATGCAGTAACAATAAAATATATCATTAACTGACCTTCACCAAGAAAAAGTAAAAAAACATTTGGCTGTGAAGCATTAACATTAACTGTCAAAACAAAAAGCTAATGAATGCCATTAAGTATACTTTCACAAAATAAAGACTAATTCTTTTTCCCTACCGTAAGTGTTTACAAAAGTACACTAAAGTAGCAGTTAATACCAATAAAGAAAAGAAAGAAAATATAGGGGGGAAACAAAAGGGGGAGAAAAACAATAACAATAATAATTATTACAATATATAGTACTTTATGAATAGATGTATAATTTATTTATGGTATTAACTTTCAATGTAACAAACAATTAGTTTTAAGCTAAATTTCATTTGAATATTTAATCTTGCAAACTGAAGCCCCCCTACTGTATGGGAAGACTGGAATAAGGCTAAATTCTATTGTAAAATAATATTTTCTAGACAAAGTCAGTGGGAGAAGGGGAGAAAAAGTTAGCCCAGCCTCACATTTTGCAAGCTATTAAAATATGTGCACCATTTTGCATTAAAAAGTAAAAGCTTTCATACCTAACATGGGAAGAGAACACCTGTATCCTCCTTGCTCTTAAATCCATTTTCTTCCCCCCTTTTTTATTTATATAGTTTATTTTAAATCTTCAGATTTAGGCACCATTAACATCTGCACCAAATCATCATATGGCACACTATCAGCCTTGTTTCAGGTGTGCAGAGGGCTATTTCTGCTTTGTAATCAACACTAACCCGCTAACGGTTGCCAGACAGCTATCAATAATTGTTTTTAAGCATCTGCCACCAAATTTATGTTCTTTCAATAAGTACATGTTTTACTTTGCCTTATATGTTTTTTTTTTAAATTCATGAATGGATCAAATATTCAAATAATGAGAGATGCTAATCAGGAGCTGCCATGAACAATTTCTGAGGAAGTCTATAACCATTTCCTCCAATCAGATAAGAAAAAAAAGCATTCAAGTGTTAGGAAACAGAATGCAATGACGATAATAGCTGAAGTATTCTTTTGCCACTTGGAACCTAAACTTTAGATAATAGGAAAAACTATGTCAAAGCAGATAAGACCTAAGTATTGCTTAAAGCAGGCCCTCTGGATACAGCATAACCACAGCTTCACAGATATTACCAATTTCTGTTATTTTCTATCAACATAAAAACTCACTAGTTTCCAACAGAAAAGTTTCTGCCAGCTCACTCCACTTTTATTAAATTTGTCCTCACAAATTGTCACTCATCACTCCATTGCTAAAGACAATGTAAAACATGAAAACCCAAAAGCATGAAGCCCTTCTCTGTCAACACCTGCCCAGTAACTGTCAAATGCAACAGAAACTGAAAATCTGAAACTTCTGTTGTTGAATATTGACTGCAATATCTAAAAATAACACACTGGGAGGAATGATTTGCAGTATTTACAATAGTAATATTTGGAATAAAGGGCCACTTCCCCCACCATTTATTCTCCTGATATAAAGCAGAAATCATTTACCAACTCCTTATGCCTCAAATTTTAATTTTTCTTCACTCCTTTTTTGTCTCTGCTGCTGCAGCAATGGTTTTACTATCACATTCTGCCCCAGACCCTACTGAACCTTTCTGCTTATCTGAAGAGCCTTTGCCAACTGATCCCTCCCTCTTTTTGTAAGCCTTTTTTGCTTCAGCAGACTTGCCTTTTGAGCTTTGAGACGAGTGACTGGTACTTGCTTCAGCAGACTTGCATTCTCTGAGATCAAAATTAACTCTCACTTTACTTCCTCCCTGACTACTGGAAGCAGCTGATGAACCTTTAGAAATAGAACTGCTTGGTTCATACCCACAAGAGTTGGCCCGCAAGCGTGAAGAAGGTCCTGGACTAGTTGAGCCTGGTCCACCAGAAAGACGACGCACACGTTTCTGATGATATACAGATGCTGAATGTCTTTCCCAGTTACGCTGCTGCCTCACATCCATACTGTAGCTTTCAGACACACTACGGTTGCGTCTTTTAACAGGGTATGGGTGAAACATTGTACCTCTGTAACCTCCTTTCAATTCATTTTCATCACCTGGCTGTAATACAAGACATATAGATAAATTATAAAACTTCATAGTTATGAAATATTATTTCGATAAGTTTACAGCATAAATAACCTTTACTTCTAAGGGTAGGGAAAAAACAAGAGAGAAAGAGAGCAAAAAGAAAGAAGGGAAAAGGGGGGGGGAATCACATCACTTTTCCACAGTCTCCATTTATCTCAACACTTTTCACATCTCTGAACCAGCATTTCTATGCACTTGAAAAAAGGAACTTTTGCCTGCAAAACGTTCCAAAATGGCTGCCTTCACTTCACTGTCAGCATTAAATATTTTCCACATGCATTTCTTCACTTCTGAGAAAACATAATCCTAGATGTGGGCTGTAGTGGATGGTCCAAACCACTGAATCCATAGTTCTTCCAAACACACTTTGCAATCTGGGCAGCAATGTACAGCAGTGCATTCTCATGCAATTCTCATGCAGAAGGCAATCAATATGGCTAAGCATAGCATGTCTCTTTAGTTTAAATAGAAGACTGCAGTAATAAAGTGAACCAAACAAATGTCACTGTTTTCCTGCGATTTGCTGGAGACCAAGCACACTTTAAAATATAGCACCAGGAATATTTTGGTTATGGTTACTTTTCTTTTCTTCCACAACCTGTGAAAAGATGTAGATTTAGCAAAATTTTGTTTTTAAACAAGCACTACATGGGTGTAATAAATCCAACTAAATCCAACTGCTCTGTTGTTTTCAATTAGGTAAAATGGCAGCCTTTGCTGGTGTTGTTAATATGGTAGTTGATCATGTGCACAAAACACAAAGCGCTCTAAAGGTTAACTGTTAACATTCTAAAGGTCCGCAGTTAACTGTGGTAAAAAGGGAATAGGGTTGAAAGTTTTCAATATATTGATGGAAGAAAATTCAACTATTCTATGAATTACATTCTAAAATTAACTGCAGAATATACTGGTGCATTTGAAAAGAGTGCTGCATGCATAAATAATTCTTCTTTTTTCTCATATTATAGCCAGTGATCAATATTTATATTCTTTTTAATGTTATGTTGTGTTTGAACAGAATATTCAAACTTTACAATGCGGCAGGCACAGCACAACCAATTTGCTGTTCATATTCTCGCATTAAGAGGCAGGGCAGGTTAGTGTATAGTGGTACATACATTTTGTTTCCGATGTTAATACAGAATTCTAAAGATGATTGTTTTTTAAAGGCCCAATCCCACAGCAATTTTTCATCTTATTCTCTGGTCACTAAATTACTGGTGAATATGAAGGAAAAGCTTCACCATTTACTCAATGTAAGTGATATTTAATTTCTGCATGGCAAGTTCTTCCTTTATAAACCATTTTATTAACCAAAACATTCTCATACCTCTAGTAACCCATATGACCTTCTCAAACACACTGAGACAGGAGCATTGCATTATTATTTATTAGATACTAACAAGCAAAAATAAAGCTTTATGCTGCAAGTTTTTTGAATTACTGTATTGCATTATGGAACCTCCCTTATAAATCAATTTCTGAACAGATCAATGTCACCACTTAACTTTCTCCTCCTCCTATTACTGATAAAGTGGAACTTTGTTTATTCTGCCCTCTTTGATCCAAATATCTGGTTTATCTGGACCAATTTTTTATTTTCCCCCATCTCCAAGAGTGAATAATTTTTCTTCTGTAAAAGCTTCTTCTTGTAATTTGATGGTTTAGCAAGTGGTGATAAGTTTTAGTACTGTACCTGCTTTGCTAGTGGTCATTTCTGACAAGTGTCACAAACTTACCCCTCCCATAAGCAGCAACATGTCCTAAAGTGATTTCAAACTGTCAATGTCACTTCAAACCATGCCATTCTTCCAGGGTACAGTAAATATTTTGTTGTTCTCCACTTTCCCAGTCAGTCCTTGTATAATCTTACAAACTTAAATTGTAGTTATGTTCTCAATAGTATATTGTGACATTTTTATTTGAGGAAAAGGAAGAAAGTAGTCATTTTCATGGGAAAAAAAAATTAGGTGTACTTAATGAAACTGATAAAAGAGAACTAGTGAAAAACGCTGCTACTGAAACTAGAGTTGGGATGTCAAGTCACATAAGAGAAGCAATATAACTAGTAGTGCTTAAATAGTACAACGTATTTTTAATGTTTTTAATTTGTGAAAATAAATGGTACGCACATAGAAATTTTTTGTACAGTGTGTAATTTGCATTAGTGGGCATACTATACTACATTTTAATCATCTGGATTTTCGTAAATTTGAATGACTTCTGGCCTCAGCTGGTCTGGATAAATGAGTTTCTGCGATACCTCAAAATATTATGATTACCTTCGTTACCAGAAATATGTAAATGCAATGACAAGTGATTTATCCTTTTGCTAAAGTGACCTTGGTTCATATTCAGGATTTCTGGCAAGCATCTGAGTAGGTATTCTCTGGCCAATACCTAGCCAAATTTCATTAAACCTTACCTTCGTTATCTACTCCAACAGTCTGCCTCAGGACTCAAAAATACTCTCTGCCCCCAAATTTATATATCTTCAATAGCTCTGAATTAGACATCACCATCAAAAATGCCCTCTGCCCCCAAATTTATACCTTCAATAACTCTGCATTAAGAAACCATTACATGAATTTTGCAGTTTCAAGAGCTGACATTTCCAGAGCTGTAACTCTGAAATTACAATGCCTGAATTCAAGGTTCAATCTTTGGCGATGGAGAAGGGGATTTTTATGTCCTGTCATACCCAGCCTGGTCCAGATCCTATCTAAGTGCACATTCTGAGTGCCCTTGACATGACATGCTGACCAATATACCTCCATCTCATGCAGTGGTCTGCAGAATGAGATACATTACCATTCTCAGTCATGGGACCTGGCCTTAAATGGGGACCTATGTACATTTTATGAATATATTAACATTTTAGCTGCATTTGAAATCATACTGAGCTTCAGATAACAGTTTCAGAAATGTGTTCAAAGTTGCTATATATTACTCTAATGTATGGAACTTTTCATGTTACAGGCATGAAATGACTTTGCAACACTTACCATAACTACACGGAAATCCTTGACGTCATTATATCCTGAGAGAAATTCTTTCAGTTTTGGATCTATATGCAGCTTTGAGCTATGCCTGTAATATTTGAGAAATGCCCAAAATTTTTCAAGACCATACAGCTGACCTATAAAGGATGAGAAAAAAATTATATTAATATAAATAAAAGTGATATATTTTAGAATGAACTACACAAAACAAAAATTTGTTGGAAGGCCTACTATCAAACCCCATTCATTGGCAATAAGCCTTATGGTGTTAGCGAATCCTTCCAATATTATATAGCATAACTTAAAATACTTGGTATGAATCAAGAAACCATTCCAAGTTTCTACTATGCATACTTAATAAAAAATTAATATTCAGGCCTATACTTTTTATATGCTGATATTAATTATACATGGTGTTAATGAATACACCGAAATAATTCAGAGTGCAGATATGTCATATATAAACAATTTGAGATAGGCTATATATGGTCCACAACTAACACTGCAGTTTTATGGTGTTAAACATTTTGGCATCAGATGCTGATAAGTTGGTGTTAAAGCCAAGCCAGGTGAAAAATTGGTTTAGAATGTCTTTAAACTGCCTTGCAGGTATAGAATCTGAAGCTTCTAATCAGAGTTTTCAAGATTTAGTGCCATAAAAATCCCTCAAATCTCGAACTTATCATTTGATAATGCGACAATGAATATTTGTTAATTGCCTTCTTGCATTATGTACCCATTGTGTAGCATAATGCATAAGCTGATGTTCTCCACATTTCTTATATCATTAATTTTTTTTTAATTTAATATGAAGTGCTGTGATAGACATACTAAAGAATTATGAATGAAAATTTACTTAATGCTTTCAAGTTTATTTTCTTTCTCAACAATGAATGTATTACCAATATAAAATAGTTAATAAGCCTACTACTAACTGATGCCTAAAACTTAATGTACCTGACACATACCCAGGACATGAATCTGATTGGCAAGTACAATAACTACAAGGGTTGTAATTATATGAACTGATATGTTAAGATTTAAGTATATAAATTGAAACTTGCTAAAAGCTATATTATTAGGCCCTAGTGAGAAAAACAAAAAATGTGATGAGCGAGATGCTAATTCAAAAACAAATGTCCACCTCTTACTGAAAAGCTGTCGTAACTTTGCACCAGAGCAATACATTTTGAAACCTATCTTTGTTATCATGATGCTTTCAAGGGGCATCTTTATTAGCCAGTGGCACACTGGTGCTCTAGAAACTTATAGCCATATCTTCAACATTTGAACAGATAGGCCACGAGTTGTCTATCTCAAATTACCTAAGATACCTCCACTCTCTCGGAAATTATTTCAGTGGAGTTCATTAATAACCTGTATATGCAATTATTTTCCCAAATTAGACAGAAAAGATAATTAACATTTCATAGAGAGTTAAATGTGATTCCAGAAAAATATATATAACTCTGTAATAAAAATGAGAGGGAAAACATGAGCCCAATTTGAGGGGAAGAAGAAAGTGAAGACATATATTGTCCACTATAAGGGGATGGATGTATACAGGACAAAGTTGATAGGCCAGAAACGGTTAAAGAGAAGCAGAAATTTTATATTAAATAAGATTTTTATTAATAAAAAGCAGTTAGGAAATTAGCTTTTCAGGAAAAGTGAAACAATTAATAGATAAGGCTGATTAGGTAGAAGAAATAGGTTAAGGTGACAAAAATTTAAATGTTAAGTGGAATGTGAAGATAGGAAAAAAACGAGTATTCAACATGAAATTAAAAGAAAGCTAATTAATAGGTAAAACAAATACAATCACTCTGCCTATGATTTATATGGAAGTATGGATGAGAGGGAATGGCTACCTTCTGATAGCTGAAGATGGAAATACTGACCACAAGAGAGTGAAAAGATTCTGGTATTTATATATTAACAATGGGAATTTATTGTGTTGTCATCTGAGAAATTTGTATTGGTCTATTGGAAAAGTGACCAGTGACCTACAAACATTTATTCAATTTATTTTGCATTTTGCTTTGTACTTGAGAAATTTCATTATTAGCTTTATTGTGTACATATTATAGAAAAGTAATGAGATACAGATTTCTTCAAGTAAATTTGTTCTTAACATAACCCTTTTTACTACTATGCTATGCACAATCCTAATCTCAAATGATGTGTTTTGACTTCCATCATCTTGAGCATAATAAAGAATGTGTTTGCGCTATATCTATTCTTGGGTGGTTTGTGGAACTTCTGAGAGATAAACTGTAACAATTCTATTAGGCAGTGGCTGTTGAACTGGTACAGGGCCATTCTTGGGAAAAATATATCACCACACTATTCCCACCAGTTCATGGGTGTTTCATTAGTTGGCGGGTTGTCATTTGGGAAGATAAAAATGACTGGTAAATTCAAGTTTCAATATCAATAAGAACTGCCTTGAATCTAGCCAAAATTTATTCACACCATTTGATGCAAGTATAATATATTAACTGTCAAATTAAGTGCCACTCAAATGACAAAGCAACTCTTAGGATTAAAATGTAAATTGGAACTTGCACAGTGAAGCTAATCATATAATTGATATCATTGTATGATTCAGTTGAACTACACACTCTTAATGCTTCACTTACTTGTCATAATGTATGGAACCAGTTTCGAGAACATTTTGTTCTCATCTTCACCCAGCTAAAGTTCAACTGTTGGATCATTTGTTGAGCTGTGGGAATGTGTATTCTGGTCAAGTGGTGTTGTGATAAATTTGTAGTTTATATAAATTATATCTAATGTGTTGACCGGTTTCAAAGATACATCCTCTCAATCTTCAACCAACTTGACAACTCAGTCTTTAACAAGTCAGTTGGCACCGATTAAGACTTAATGTTAAAAACTTACTGATAGGCAATGTTAATCACAGTACTCCACAAGAGGAAAAACCAAGTATTTACAAAATAAATTGTGCAGAATATGAAAAAATCTATATTGGAAAAACAA
Organism: Metallyticus violacea; assembly: GCA_030762175.1. Lineage (NCBI taxonomy): Eukaryota > Metazoa > Arthropoda > Insecta > Mantodea > Metallyticidae > Metallyticus > Metallyticus violacea. Next base: position 29,089,152 of record CM060831.1, on the reverse strand, counting down.
AGAGAAACAGAGGCACATGGTTAAAGAAACATTTCAGGAACATAAAGTACAAGCAGATAGAGAAATCAGCAGTAGCATATCTTTTTGAACACAAAATCACAACATAACGAATAAAGCAAAATTATTGAAAGCAGCACAAGGACCTACGGAACTAGCAACCTACAAACATAAAGACAGTCTAATGAACTTCAACACTACCGAAGATGAAAACAAACTACAAGTTTATCACACCACCACCAGAGCAGAATACACATTCCTACAGCTCAATGAATGATCCAATAATTGAACTTTAGCCTGGCTGAAGATGAGAACAAAATGCAGTTCCATACATTATGACAAATGAAGTGTGTAGTTCAACTGAATCATATAATGATATCAACTCTTAGGAGTTACAAAGATCTTGGATACACTTTGAAACCAAACCTTAAGCTTGATGTAGTTTTTAATATCATATGATTGTCTTTTCAAATAATGTCTTTAATGCACTTGATACTTTCCTCAGTTACCATGGGATAAGCACCACACTTCTTTCTTTATACTTCAAAATTATTCTGCTCTTTCTATATACCATGTCTATCAGAGGAATACAAAGTGAGTTGAAGCTCAATTCCCCAAAGAGTTTCTGTAACTGCACAAGACATTTGATTAAATCATTTTTCAGGTTGAATAAAACCATTGCACTAATTTTCTCTATTTCCAACTCCATAAACTGTTGAAATGCTACACTAGGAGAGCAATTTAATATTCTTGCTGCTGCATGATGGACCTTGGGAATGCAACAACTCAATAATAGTTTCCAAATGAAGACTGGTTCATTTCTTCTTGTTTGTTCAGCTTTCTTTTTCTCAAATCTCAAAACTTCTCTACTGACCTACATAATAATTTTAATATTTTAAAAAATTACCATCCTGTAATAATTTTACAAGAGCTAAGTTAATTATGTCTTTAAATTTATAAAAACTATTTCCTTTGTAGCTGTACATAAATATCTGCTTCTAAATACTGAATAGAAATTAGGACAGAAAGATGCATAAAATTTTCACAACACCTTATACTACAACCCTTTGCCATAACAAAATGATCGTGTAATCACATCCCTACAAAACTACATAATTTTGGATATTTACCATTCTCATAGTCAGAAATTGTTTCTGCTTGGAAGTCTTGGTAAACCTCAGGACGAAACTTCTTTTCCAGTCCATAACTATAAAACCTGAAGAGACATTCTAGGCCATACCTAGGAGCAAATATAATGAATTAATTCTGTACAATGGTACACACATTAACAAAGGTAAAAAAAAAAAAGAACTGACTTTTACATGGAAACACCTCTAGCAGATATAAGTGTTAGTTGTAAAAACTAATGTATAATTTAATGCACATTCTAAAGATATGATAGTGTCAAACTTCTCTTTCCCATTTTGCAAGGGGTGGAGAAAAAAGTGTAAATACTGGGAAATTACTTTTGCATATACATAAGCATTTAGTTTTTAGGACACCAATAAACCTTTCTATTAGTTTTTATTAGTAACACTAACCTGTAATTTGTAATTTTTGGACAACCATAGACCTGACACTAAGAACATACAGTTTAGTATTATAAGTTCTCATGCGAACTCATTTACTGGCCAGGCATTAGAGTTCTGCCCATGGGCAGTAGAAAGCAGTAGCATAATCCATTTGTAACATGTGCACCAAGAATCAGCAGATTACATCATACTGAATGATGAATGTCAAATGGGGATGAGATTATGATGGAGCAACGGTGGAATGAGTGGCATGTAAAACTAAAGTACCCAGAAAAAGTATGCCTGAGCACTGCCACAAATCCCACTTACAGATACTGGAATCAAGCCCGGTTGCCTCTTTGGAGGCAAGCAGAATAATCATTTGGCCATTTGTTGCTGTTGACTTCTTGTAATGAATTTACTCTTATCTGTCAAAATATCTTTTTATTATATTTATCGCTGCATTTACATCTGCTCAACTAAGAGTATTGTCATCATATCATTTTCATTTCGTTAACTTTCATCTTTTGTTTGAATATGTGAATTCACCATATCTTCTACAGACACACTCTTGACTGTGACAACTGCATTGTTGACACGAAGGAAATTGTTCCACTGGATGATCAATCTGCAGTTTCCCTCATGCAGAAATGAACACACCAACTTCCTTCTCCACTTTTTCTTCTTCTCCTAATCTGCTTCCTTCTGCCTCATCTAGCTGGAAGAAGTCAGTTTTCAGGAAAAACAGAAATGGTTGATGCTATAATTTCCCACCAAGCCTTTGGAATAAAATTTATGGCATTGAGAATTAAAACTTTAAAGGAGGTAACTCCTTTTCAGCTTCCTTAAAATGTAATGCCTTCTGTAATAAGCCTTTCCTGTAGTAAGAATTAAAAGCATATGTTACTTCCAAATCAATTGGCTGCACCTTACTTGTGCAGTTAGCTGGAAAGAAATTTGGTCTCATGTTTCTTAAATGAAACTTTTGGATTGTGCAGGACAGCAATCTACGCCGGAATTGCTGGAATACAGAAATTTAGTTGGAAAGAATTCCAGTCTCTCATTTCTTAAATGAACAGGGCAATAATCTTCAAAAAGAAGGATCTTCTAATTCTGTTCTCCCATCTTCGAATAAGAGTATGCATTTCTTTTACAAAAAGTTCAGTTGTGCCTTGCATCATGCTGGTGGGCATGTTTTGATGATTTTGAAACAATGTAGCTTCTTGGACTTGCTGATCATGAATGAGTGAAGTTTTTCAGATCATTATCATTGATACCCAACATTACAGTAAAGCAAAGTTTACTATGCCTTCCCACACTATAATTTTCACCTTTGAAAGCTTATGTTTTGTTTGGAAGAATATATATGAAAATGATCAGTTTCATTAATGTTAAGGGCATGTTGTTTTATATGTCCTTTAATTCATTATTTTGCCATTTGAGAATTGTTGCTTCTTTCACACTATTTTCTTCAACACAAACAAATTTATATGCTACAATATAGCACTTCTTGAATCCGTTGTTCCATCCATATGATGCAGAAAAGTTTTTGATGCTAAGCACATTTACCATCTTTATGCACTTTTTCATATAGTAATATGCTAATCATTTGTGTATTTGAAGCACAGCAGTTTGGAACCAATTATTTAAAAATTTGAAGCGGCATACCTCTTTTTTTCACATGGATGACTATCATTTATGTTTTCCATAACTGACTTTTCATTTTTAACTATTGAATTGAGCATGGACATACACATTTCTAAATTTTGTCCAAGTGCTACATGTGTTTCTTAGTGAACTTAACTTGCATAATAATTTTCACCTTTTTTAAAGAGAGACATTTTTTTATTCTCTTATTATCTACTTTAAAGAAACAAACTTAATTCAAAATATTCACTGTTACTAACAACAGAAACAATTGCTTGTGATTTGAGTTTTTTCAAATTGCACAGCAATTGGTTCTGTTGTTCGTAACAGTGTCATGCATGATGTCCATTACGATCCTTGTCATAGTTGTTCTCCAGCATTCATGTTCATTTTGATGCCATTTTATTTCCAAAATTGCAATTTTTGTAGTGTGATCAGTTCCTAAAGTATAAATAGCAGGAAATTAAACATTTTATAAGTGTAAAAGCAAGAACAAATTACTGTTATATGTAGCCAAAGTCGTTAAGCTGTAGATTTGTGTGTGGGAGATCTGGGGTTCGATTCCCTCAAGGATCATCCTCCCTGGCTGAGGTATTTTTCCAGACTTTCCTCAGTTCTATAAATGGCAAATGCCAGAGAGGTATTCTTAAACTTGAGCCTGGAACATTTCCTTCCTTAATATAAATCCTTTCTCAATTTATCATTTAATCCCATGCATTACCATTGTCCATTGCTCCAACGCCTCAGCAGTAAAATTGGGTATTAAGCAGTACTAGAGAGAAGAGAGGGAGGAAATGGGGAGGAAGGATAAGTTTATATTGTGAACATTTGGAAATTTAGGAGATTGAGAAATAATGCTATAAATGATGGGAAAATTATAGATTCTGAAATGTAAAAGGAGAATTATGCTGCTTTTTCTTAAATACTGCAACTTATACAAGTATAGTAGCAATTTTAAGGTAGGAATGATTTTATTAAGCTAAATATGAGCATAAAGAATTCTTGTAGAAAAAATACTATCTACTAATAGCACTTCTGCACACATAAAATGTAGCCAAGGAAAATAAGTTCTTGTTACTAGCAACATTAATGCAGTGAAACCTCAATCAATTGTTCCTGGAAGCATTGTTTTCCCAAAACTATAATTTGTTTTATGTAGTCCCAGACAGAATTTCATTAAAAATAATGCAAACAAAATCTTCATTGATCATTTATTGCAGTATCATTTTCTTGCATTGATGATGATGATGATAATAATAATAATAATAATAATAATAATAATAATAATAATATATATAAAAAAACACATATATTTGGCAACAATTAAGCAAAGAAAGGAGGCAACAGCAGAATTCTTACTGTTTCGCATCAAACCTCCAAAAAATACAACTGTAAGATAAACCAGAGGGCACCATCTGCCAGATGCCAGGTTCAGTGATGAAGATCACCTCCTTGTGTGTACAATACTTGATCCCAATCAAATGCAATGCAAAAACTTGACTAAACTTTATTGGGATGCCAGAAAAATGAAATGAAATCTCAACCATCTGTTTTAAGAATGAATAAACAAAGATAGGTGGACAAATGAACCAGCCAACCAAATTAAAACAAGTACAGTAAAATGTTCAAAATGCACAAAGACAAAAGATGTATTATAGTGGCATGTGTTTGCATTGGAGGGGAAGTGCAAATAGAAATTTTGATGCACAAAACAGATAACAGACAAAATACTATCTGAATTAATTCTCAAAGCAAATATCCAGTTTCGATTATCCTTCATAAGTTTTTGCAGAATGTACATGGTGCAAAAAAATAGCCAAAGTTTAATTGTTACCAAAGTCAAGGCACACACTGTGAAGACACTTGATGAAAGACCTAAGGTTATTTTGACCATTGGCATCTCTAACTGCGAGGATGTGACCCTTCTCAATTTGATATTTTAAGATTAATATTAGTAGCAATTTCTGTGTTTTTTCTTTCACTTGAGTCGTTTTTGGTTGAAAATGTTTTACCATGTAGCTAGCTCTGGTTTTATTTTCATTACTGTAAACATCAAATGTCTACATAAGAAACACCCCGAGATCCAGCCCACATAGATTCAAGAGCACATGATGGAAACGACTGTCTCCAAAAAATGTCCCAATGATTTAGTAAATATTATATATTTACATATTATGCGTATGTTTTAATAATTCTAATAAAATATTTATCACTCCATTGATAACTTCCAGGTACAATTCAATCAACAAATGTTTAATATAATCTATAGTATTTTTAATTTGTAGAACAGGGTCTTTTTATAACTCTGGGTTGTAAGTTCAACATTCATAACCAGAGAAATTACATTTGATCAATTAGAATCTTTACTCTGATAACATTTTCAGTTTTTTTTTTTTTTAAAAATTAAAGAAGCAAGAAGGTTCACGTATTCAGTATATAAAATTAAATTTCTGTTACCAAATAACAGACTCCTCAAAAATCATTAAGTCACTTGCTGGTTGCAGAAAAGCCACTTCCTTACCATGTTGCTTAAGAATTCTTGTATTTAATTAACTAAATATTGTCCTCCAAATTTCAACTATTTTTAAAGTAATTATCCGATTAATAAAAAATAATGTTTGTATATAAGTCTAGGCAGAGACCGATCACAACTTACAACTTAAGACATTCAAAAATCTCAGAAGGGAGCTAATAACATACTGTAATGTAATTTAAGCATTATGTTTAGTATTCATTCACTTCATAATTTATTTTTATTATAGTAATTGTAACTACAAGTAAATCCTGCCCCGAGGATTCATGAAACATTCTGTGAATAAATGTTAAGTGGAGAAACGAGAATGTGTAACTGACTCACCACCTATAACATTTAATTTATAAAAGTTCTTTACCTGTAACCTTCAACAGCATCTTCAACAGCTAATTTCTTGAACTCCTGGTACATGTTGCGGTTGAAATTTTCCCTCAAAAAAAATGACCAGAATCTGAATAGTGTATTCATTTCTTGTGACTGTCCAATTCCCAGTTTTTTGCGCTCTAAAAAATTAAAGAAAACATTTATTGCAAGCTTTATAAGTAAACAGTATTAAGAATCAGTTTAATGTGCTTTGATTATGTAATCTAGGATGATAATAGGCTTTTTATTGCACACAAAAGGCTGTAGCCATCTACCCAGAGTGCTTCAGGTACAGAATGTAAATATTTTGTGTTTGGAAGCCACTGACTGTGAAGCAACTGAAACATTCAACTTAGAGAATGTAAAGTTAAATCTGAATCACCATTTCCAATACTGCCATCTTTCATCATATTTCATTATACTTGCCTAGTCCCAGAATTAGCTCCACATGAAATGACACTATGGAGGATTACTGAATTTACTGGCCTATAGCCTATAACACTCCTCTTGATTTTCAACAATTATCACGGGGGGGATCATTTAAAATCATCTTGGGGCAAGTGCAACATTTCAGCTAACAGTAAAATCCAGCTTCTGCAACACCTGTGCATTGACCATTGCCTACTCTCTTCTTCCATCTTAGATTTCTCAATGCCCTTCCAGCTTCCAAGCTCACTATCCCACTTCCCACATGCATAGATTTCTCAACGCCCTTCCAGCTTCCAAGCTCACTATCCCACTTCCCACATGCAGTGTGTAGATAATTAGGAAGCATCTAGTAAACAAGCAGGTGGGAAAATGAGTAAGAGATCAGTTTTACAGCATCTTTCAAGCTAAATGTGTTGGAATATGCTGGAGAAAATGGAGTGAGAGCAGCAAATATGAAGTGCAAAAAAAATCGATCCATCCTGGCCGGGATTGAACCCGCAATCTTGGGTTTAGGAGGCAAGTATGGTTACCACTATACCACCAGGACAGACTTTGGATGGAACTGAAGATGATCTACTTTGGGGAGGGGAGGAGAGTGAAAATGAGGATGTGGACCAGCCTAGTGACTACAAAAGCAGCGATGATGCTACTGAATGATCTCCAGCATAACAAAATACAAAAGATAAGCAGAAATGAACTTTTAATACCTAGTTAAATTCAGTTGTTTAATAGTAGTCCATAATAGAATGAAATATTTTGTATTTCAGGCAGTTGCCTCACAGCCTTGAACACAAAATGGCACTTAGTCATGTGACTAGTTAGCTGCAGTAATGCAGGAGATGCTGATGAATGCATAATCATTTTTTGCATAAATAAGTTATATATTTAAATATGTGTGTTAATTTAAAGATGGTAGATTACCTTTTTATGTTTTTAAACCATGCCTACCCAACCAGTATTATGTGAAATTTTCATCTATTATCCCCTTCCCCTATTTTTTAAGTTGAAAATAAGGGGGAAAAAAGGGGGCATTATAGGTGATTAACTACAGTATTTTCAAATTAAAATGTAAATTGGAACTTGCACAGTGAAGCTAATCATATAATTAGTATCATTGTATGATTCAGTTCAACTACACCTCTTAATGCTTCACTTGTCATAATGTATGGAACCGGTTTCAAGGAACATTTTGTTCTCATCTTCAGCCAGGCTAAAGTTCAACTGTTCGATCATTCATTGAGCTGTGGGAATGTGTATTCTGCTCTGGTGGTGGTGTGATAAACTTGTAGTTTATGTTTTCATCTCCGGTAGTGTCGAAGTTCATTACACTGTATTTGTAAATTTTCTCCCAGGTTGCTAGTTCCGTAGGTCCTTATACCGATTTTAATAATTTTGCTTTATTTGTTATGTCGTGATTTTTGTGTCCAAAAATGATATGCTACTGCTGATTTCTCTACCTGCTTGTACTTTTATGTTCCTGAAATGTTCCTTTAATCGTGTGCCCATGTTTCTTCTTGTGGAGTACTGTGATTAACAGTATCTATCAGTAATTTTTTTAAATTAAGTCTATTAACCGGTGCCATCCTTGATATTTGTTTGTATTCATTAAAATATTCTTCTTTGCTAATTTGTAGATTAACTAGCTGGTGTGTTAAACTGTTGATAACTGCACGACTGTGTGCTGTGGGGTTAAAACTGTCAGCTTTGATATGATTATCTGCGTGTGTATTCTTTCTGTATATTCCAAATTCCAGATTTCCTTGACCTTTTATTATTTTAATATCTAAGAATGGCAACATGTTATCTTAATTGATATCATTGTATGATTCAGTTGAACTACACACTCTTAAAGCTTCACTTACTTTTCATAAATGTATGGAACCGGTTTCGAGAACATTTAGTTCCCATCTTCAGCCAGGCTAAAGTTCAATTAATTTTTAAAAAATTCACATATCATCCATGGGCCACAAAAAATTTCAGAATATTCTTAAAGATTTTAATATCAGGTTGGCACTGATTAATAGATTTAATGTTAAAAATGTACTGATAGATAATGTTAATGACAGTATTCCAAAAGAAGAAAAATCAGGTGTTTACAAAATAAACTGTGCAGAATGTGAAAAAATCTACATTGGAAAAACAAAGAGAAACATAGGCACACGGTTGAAGGAACATTTCAGGAACATAAGGTACAAGCATATAGAGAAATCAGCAGTAGCATATCATTTTTGGACACAAAATCACAACATAATAAATAAAGCAAAATTATTAAAATCAGTACAAGGACCTACGGAATTAGCAACCTGGGATAAAATCTACATCTACAAATACAAAGACAGCATAATGAATTTCGACATTGCCGGGGATGAAAACATAAACTACAAGTTTATCACACTGCCACCGGAGCAGAATATACATTCCCACAGCTCAACGAATGATCGAACAGTTGAACTTTAGCCTGGCTGAAGATGGGAACTAAATGTTCTCGAAACTGATTCCATACAATTATGAAAAGTAAGTGAAGCTTTAAGAGTGTGTAGTTCAACTGAATCATACAATGATATCAATTAATATGATTAGCTTCACTGTGCCAGTTCCAATTTACATTTAAGTATAAACATGTTATCTGTTTCTATTTCGTATGTAAATGATATGTTTCTATCTTGAATATTCAAAAGTTTTAAGGCATCATTAATTAGTTTTTATAAACAGGCAGATAGATCAGCTGTGACATATCATTTTTGGACAAAAAACCACGAGATTGTGATGAAGGTGGATTTATTAAGAGAGACTCATGGACATATAAAACTGGATACTTGTGAAAAAAATTTACATTCATATATACAGAGATCGATTAATGAACTTTGAGATTCCAAAGGTAGGAAACACCAACTTCAAGTACATTAAAACACCACCAGGGTAGAGCTTCAACTCTACAGAGCCGTTGGCTTCTCCAATCAGTCATACCCTTGGCCGAAGATAAAGGTCTTAGAACCCGGTTCCAAATATCACACAGGTAAGTGAAGCAATAAGTGTTTAGTATGACATATCATTTAAAATTATTCATATGACTTGGCTTCACTGTGTTAGTTTCACATATTTTTTAAAAGATATTGTTTTAAATGAGTTTTTTATTAACTATGGCAAATATATCGTTGACATACCTGTACTACACCTTAAATATGTGTGGAAAAGCTGTGTTGATGTGTGTTTCAAATCTACTCATGAAGAAGTTAGGTAGAAATGGAGATCAAGGGTTGCCCATTGTAAGTCCTGCTTGTTGTTTATGAAGTTTTCCTTTGAAAGTAAAATATGCTTGGTTTATGCAAGTTTCTGTGAGTTTGATGTATTTTTTTATGTGTGTATCCTTAATTCCACTTGTTTCAAGCCAATCATGTAGATAAATTAGGAGTTTTTCTTTTGGTATGCTTGGAAACAAAGATTCTACGTCGAAAGAAATTAGTGTGTCAGAGGGATGCAGTTTTATGTCCTTAATTTTGTTCTATTAACTGATATGAAATGACTTGAAATTTAGATAATGTCTTGAATCTATTAGTTAACTATTTTGCTAAATAGTAAGGAGTATTGATGTTCTTAATGATGGACTATAAAAAAATTTCAGAATATTCTTAAAGATTTTAATATCAGGTTGGCTCGATTAATAGACTTAATGTTAAAAACTTACTGATAGATAATGTTAATGTCAGTACACCACAAGAGGAAAAATCAGGCATTTAGAAAAAAAATAATGCAGAATGTGAAAAAATCTACATTAAAGGAACATTTCAGGAACATAAAGTACAAGCAGCTAGAGAAACCAGCAGTAGCACACCATTTTTGCACACAAAATCATGACATAGCAAATAAACCAAAATCAGTTTAACTTTAGCCTGGCTGAAGATGAGAACTAAATGTTCTTGAAACCAGACTCATACAGTCTGACAAGTAAGTGAAGCATTAAGAGTTTGTAGTTCAACTGAATAGTACAATGATATCAATTACAGTATTTTCAGTCTCTCAAAATAAATTTTAATTGTGTCTTATTTTAAGAAAAGCTGTCTCCACAACCTGTTTGGCTGTATTTGATGTACCTTCATGTAATCAATAAGCTAAGCACTCAATTTATAGTAGCTTTTTAATTTTCAGAATTTGAAGAAATTAGAGAGATTTGTTCCCTGTTGGCAGCACTTGAAAGAGCATAACTTGATTAGTAATCAAGTTAGTGGGTGGCACCCATCATTACAGTTTCAGCAAAATGTTGAACTGTGGTCATGTGCTCATGCTATCTTGTGTTGACTAAAGAGCATTTTTTGCACAATTTTTTATGAAATTATAAGTATAGCCTGAGCCAACAAGAATACCTGGAAAAATCCCAGAGCTTTTCAAGACTGCTCTTTAAAGTACAAAAGTCTATAACTGGTATGCAGAGAGAAAGAACAGCCTTAACATGTGAAGTTCGAAACCTTTGATTCTGGGTATTTTGTATCTCAAATTGCTTGTCTACACCCTACTGTACAAGGGTTACCTTTCAAGTTTTTACAAAAACTAGGAAAGAAAAAACATTTTTTGGAACAAACTGTTTTATTGCTTTTCAAAATATTCACCTTTAAAATTTATTTTTTGCATGTGTTCAAATTAATTCTCAAAACATTTTTTCCACTCTGAAGTTGGTATCTCAAAAATATGATTTTTAAAGACTTCAACAGCTTCTTGAGGTGATTAAAATCGCTGTTCATGCATTTTCAGTTTGACATTCAGGAACATGATTCGACATTTTCAGTTGTTTTTCATGATTTCATCGACGACTTCTAACAAACAAATTGTTGTGTACCATCCAGTATTAACTGTTCTTTGATCCTCTAAAAGAAAGGTTACCACATATACAGTACAATCAAAGAACAAAGATTCTTTTCTTGGAAGTGCTTTGTGAAAGAACAACTTTTGTGGGATTCGATTCCCCTTGGAATGCTGCTTAGTTTCTGATTCATATGAATATATTCAAGTTTCGTCACCTGTTATGATGTTTTATAATGATTTTCAGTTCCACCAGGAACACATCTTTTTCACAACGAAATGTTCATGCAAAATGAATGCAATGCATTCTTGGATATGCTTAAGGATCCTCTATCACATGCCGATTTTCTTCAATCATGTTGTGCACAGCCTTTGATGTTTTGGAATGACAACCAATTTTAGTTGACCTTCATAAAATGCATCACCAACAGATGCATGACCACAACAAAATTCTGCAAACCAATTGTAAAAGTCTTTTCTGATGGTGCTTCATTACCAAAAGTTGAACGAAGCAATTCTATGCCTTGCTGTTTGAGTTAGGCCTTTGAAAATCATGAAAATACACAAAATAATATCCTTCACTGAAATTTCCATTTTTTCTCACAATTGCTTTATTTAAATGCTCACTGTAAACAAACTACTCTGTCAATTTCTAAGCTGTAACTGTTTTCACAATAACAAATGACAATTATTGCAAAAATAGCAAGGACATATCTCAATAATGCCACCAAATGGTGATTTATTAATACCCATATGTGCAAAATACTCCCTTTGATAACTGTTAGATATTAAAAAAAATTAAATAAAACCAAGAATTGCATAATACTAACCTTTAAGACATCTAGAGTAATATTTGCTGTAAACTTCTTGCTTGAAGTTGTTCTCTTTGAGCAATGAATGCGACGGATGCTGGAAAGTTGGCAGAGACTGTGGCGTACTACTAAGGCTGCCTGCCATGTGAAGTTCACTAGGACTTGTTCCTGTACTGCTGCTGTGTAAAGAAATTAAATTAATATTAATTATAATTTAACTTCAAAATGGTAAAATATAAAAGAAAAATTCACATTTAAAAATGTATATTAACAATGGCCCATTTTATGTTGATAGCATAATGGTACCAGAACTATCTACAGGCCCATATGATTCTTGATTTTTAAAACTTTCGATTGTTCATATTAGGTATAAAGCATTAGTGAAAAGCTGCCACTAGTCACAAAATGAAAGGGCAGCTCTCCAGACTATGAAATAAATAGAATTTATTCCAACTTAATTTTTCAGAAGTTTGTTACAAAAATAATATCACAATTTTATTTTTAGTTGCCTGATATATCTTCAGAGCCCGAACATACTATAATGCCAGGATTATTAAAACATATGAGTGCTCTACATTTGAATATAAACATCCATTCTTTCTTATGTAAATTTGCTTCCTTCTTCATAATCATTTCTTCTAATATCTAGTTCGAATATATAGTATAGCCCTAATTTTGCATGACCTTGATTTAGTGTAAGCCTGCATTTAAGGCAAGAAATTTCAAGCCCTTAAAATTATACCCCTTAAGAGCAATTATTTCATATTCAATTTAGCATGATCTGCACTAGCACAAAACCTACATTTAGCATAGGAAAATGTCAGATGCACACATTCAACCTTTGTTCAACATGCCATTTCAGATACAAATGTTGTTGAATAGAGATGATCATGGGAAGAGCAAAACCGAGGACTGATGTTACATCAAGGAGCGTTATTGACAAATAGCTGATGATGCAACAATGATACATGAAGCATGTGCTAATGAAAAAGTTAGCAAAGCTGCAAGAGTATTTAGTTTGAATCATCGCAACATATTAATAATAAATATTAAAAGGATTCTTTAAGGTTACTGTTCCCAACAACCTAATACAGTTTGTATGAAATCACTGCAATAACTAAAACGAGGAATACATGAGCAAAACCAAAAGAATATTACTCTTCATTTCAAGGAGCACATGAGAAGTGTCAAATATAAACACAATGAAAAAATTGGTAATAGCAAATCATTTGATTACAAAAATCATGAATTTAAAAAAGAATCAAAACTTCTAAGAGTAATTCAGAAGTCAATAGAACTGAAAGTCTGGGAAAATTTATTTTATACACAAATAAAGAATAGTTGGGTTAACTGAAATAAAAGTGGAAAAGAAAGAGTGTCCACTATTTTGAAAAATAGAAAAGGATCTACATTGTATAGTTGAATGTTTAGAAACTAAAGTATGGAGAGAAGAAGTATAGATTAGAAAATGATATAATTTACAGAGAGAAATTTTAACATACATATATAACTAAGGGGTTAAATGAATAAGATCTGAAAAAAACAAGCACTCTAACAATTGTACAAATTGTAAAAGTTAATATGTAGAATAAAGCATTCATTCAGTCATTCATACAAGAATAAAGGAGAATTGGTTACTTCTGATCTTCTAAACATGACATCTCCAGATCTGTAACCTACAGTCAAATCTAAAGACTATTGGGAACGTTGATAATGAATCCACGAGTATGATAAGCAACTATCTTTGTAACCTGTCCAAGTAAGCAGGTGAAAATTATAAAATTTGAGTAATATCTAGACAAAATTACAATTTAAAGTCTTGCAACCTGTATTCAGGTATTTAACATTTCAGGTGATTGACATTCAGATATATTCTGGCATATTTTAAGGAAGGTCTGAATCCACATAGTGAAACTATCTTATTTTGATCTAAAGTAAAACACTAAAAATCATGTCATCACATTAAAACTCTCTTGAAGTTTCACAAACACACTTGTTAAAAGTAATTTTGGGACATATTTCTTGAGGCAAAAATTCATAAGATGATCCCTATGTTTATGAATGTAAATCTTCTCCCATGTGTCCAATTCTGTATATCCATGTGCTTCTTAAAATAACTTTACATTTCTCTTTTTATGTCGTGATTACCTTTCCAAAAATGGTGTGTCACTACTGACCTATGAATCTGTTTGTACTTAATGTTCCTGAGATGTTTCTTTTAGTTTTTCCAACGTATATCTTATTCACATTCACATTCTTTACATGTTATTTTGTACATGCCTGACTTTTTCTCCTGTGGAATGTTATTAAAACTGTTATCCACTAAAACATTTTTCAGAGTGTATCTGTTAACAGGTGCCAATTTCATATTAATATCTTTAAATTTTTTTTGGAATTTATTCATAGCTACTGGATGGTAGGTGAATTTTTTAAAAACCAGTCTATCTTTTTCAGTTAATAGTGTGGTGGTATTCTTGACCAATTTTTTCTTTAGGAATCTATTAAGTTTTTTGTTTACTAAATTTTTGTTAAAACCATTTATAATGGCAATCTCCTATATCTTCTCAAATCCTTTTTTGTACTTCTCTTTACTGATTGGCAAATTCACCAGTGTATATGTTAAGCTGTTGAAAATTGAGTGCTTGTGAACTATGGGGTTAAACCCATTTGATATGATTTTATACGACCCCTATAATGACTATATATTTTATATATAGTCATCAAGTTGGTTGAAGATGGAGAGGATGTCTCTTCGAAACTGGTCCCACAGTATTTAAAAGTAAATGAAGCATAAGAGTGTGTTAGACGACAGATTAATTATAATTTACATTTAACAAACTTCACTGTGTGAGTTTCAACATAATTTTTTAAAAATGTCTTAGTTTTCGAAAGTTCTTAAATGAACACTATATCTGTTTATGGGCACCAGAGTGATGTTATACTGTTTTTTTTTTTTTTTTTTTTTTTAATTTATTGGAATTTATGGTTAACATAAGGGTAATATGTGAATTTATTATAAGTATTTTCCTTAGATGAAGTACTGAGTGTGGTGATTTGTTTAATTTTCTTTTTATCTTTGAATCTTATTATTTTTTCACTGTTAATTATTGGTCTCGTGTCTTTTCCCAGTTTGTATTTTTGGTAATCCTATTAACTTAGCTATTATTAGGTATTTTGATTTTATAAACATCTGATTTTGTGAGTAAACTATTTCCATTTAATATATTCTCTATTGATTTTTTGCATCTGTGTAGGGGGTTTGTTTCAAATTCAATGAACTCCTTACTGTTTAATAACTCTAGCATTCTTTGTTGATGATCATCTTTGTCCAGAATTTATAATTTTATTTCTGTTATCTGCCTTGGCATATATAACTTCTTTTTATTTACTGATTTTATGGTTTTTTGGTGTGACTTGGAGATTTGGTTATGTTTTTGATTTCCTGTAATATTCTTGACAAAATTTTCCTAATATAACTTTTATCTATGGGGTTTAATTTCTCGATGGTTAATTCAATATGTTATATATTCATCAATGTTTGATGAGAAATTGACACATGTATTGATGCCATTATTTAATAATTTTGTTTCATCCTTATTCAGTTTTTCTTTCAAAAGATGAATTATTTCAAGGTTAGGTTTCATAGCTGCATACATACCTACCTAATTGACTCACCAGTTGTCGATTGGTTGACAATGTAAACAATTTGCCTCACAAAACATGTCCCAAAATTACTTTTAATAAAAGTGTGTTTGTGAAACTTCAAGAGAGTTTAAATGTGATGACATAATTTTTAGTTTTTTTTTTTTTTTTTTTTTTTTTTTTTTTTTTTTTTTTTTTTTGAGTAGTGTTTAATGCCCGTTTTTGCTACTGAGGCACCACAGATGGTGGACACTGATGATACTCGAGATGGAATGATATATAGGGAAAGTATTTTTTAAGGAAAGAAGCATTCCAGGCCTAAGTTTAGGGTACCTCCCCGGCATTTTCCAGTTATGAGGACAGGAAAACCTGGAAAAAACCCCAGTCAGGGAGGATAGCCCTGGCGAAATTCAAACCCCAGACCTCGCTCACGTGTTCGCGGTTTGTGATTTTTAGTGTTTTACTTTAGATTAAAAGAAGATATTCTGCCATATTGGAAAATATTGAAAACTTCCGCAGCTGACTGAACCAAACTCTGTTTACAGCCTTCCAATGTGTCAATGGTAAAGTGAGATTTTTTTTTTTTTTTTTTTTTTTAGTTAAGTTGGGTGATTATTTTTTGGCAAAACTGAAAAATAACAAATGAATGCCTGTAGGAAACTTACACTGTAAACATCTTACTTGTTAATGTAAGAATTTCCAAATCTCTGTAGCACAAGTTCTACACCCACAGCTCCTTATTAAAAGCAGCAGGCTCTAGCTTGTGCATACAAAAAACTTACAAACTGTCTGATATTTTAACAGTTGATCTGGTGCAACATACAAATTTAAATTATCTTCATGAAATATGTTTCACACAGAAAATGAAACGTTTATCATATGAAATTTCTTATTTCATCTCCTGCTTATCTTAAAAGACTCAGATGTACTGACTATGAAATCTAGAAAAAGGTTTGCAATGTTCCATTGAAAAGAACATTAACTGTACCGAACCCTTCCCTTGGAATTATCATCGATAAAGTATTAATATTTAATCAACAATAATCTGTTTTATTCTTTTATCACATTTATTATTTTAAGTTTTTAACAGATTTTATCAAATAAGAAATCTACAATACCTTCAACCTTATGCTGCCTACCTTTCCCAATCACACTGCTAAAGGTGTCCCAATTAGCAGCTCACCAACTGTACTCTCTTTTGGCAATTTATGAAATCAGTTTCAGATATATTGTGCACTATAATATAAAAATTTTGTTCTACATTTATATCTATGGTACTCTTCCTACGATTCTGGAACGAGTGTCTTATGCATATTTTCCTACAGATGACTGAGTGACAGGTGGTAAATCCATTACCTCCACTACAATTTGGCAGAGTGCTACGGTATTGCCTGGACATTAAATGGATCTTAATTGATATCATTGTATGATTCAGTTGAACTACACACTCTTAAAGCTTCACTTACTTTTCATAAATGTTCTCAAAACCGGTTCCATACATTTATGAAAAGTAAGTGAAGCTTTAAGAGTGTGTAGTTCAACTGAATCATACAATGATATCAATATGATTAGCTTCACTGTGCAAGTTCCAATTTACATTTTAATTAAATGGTTCTGTTTATTTTATGTGCAGCATAAATCTATGCTAAGGAACCTACAGCTTAAGGTTCCTCCCAAAGGACTTGTGTTTGAGATTTTTATGTCCTCAAAAAAATTCACCAACCTCAAATGGGTTTGAAACTGTGAACCTAAGTTCACAGAGGAGCGCACTACCCTGAGATCACCGAAGTCAGCTGTTCTACATTTGAAAAAGTTAAATTAACTTTAATACACTCTTCCGCAAAAGTTGAAAGAAGGGAAATTAGTCAAGTTATGTCTGAAGAGTGGTAGGAATTAAAATTTATGTTAAGAAGGGAATTTTCAAACTATCCTTAAAGCATTAAAACACCTTGCTTGGTAACTAAAATTGTTAATTGGAACATTGCACAGTACTGCTAATCATATATTAAGATCATTGTGTGATTGAGTTCAACTAACACTCTTTTGCTCCCTTTACTTGTTTAAATATGTAGAACTGACAAAGATAGTTTAATGAACTTTGACACTTTGGATGATGAAAATATAAACTTCATGTTCATCACACCTCCACCAGAACAATTACATATCCCCACAGCTTAACGGTTTATCCTCCAGTTGACGCGGCTGAAGATGCAAATGAAGTGTTTGTGAAACCGGTTCTACATATTTAAATAAGTGGAGCAAAAGATGTAGGTTCGACTCAATCACACAATGATCTTAACCAGCTTAGTGTTCATTTATAGTAAAATAGTTGCTGGTTTTTTTCTTCTGGTCTTTGCCAGATATATTTGCCAGTTGCAGCATGCAAGATTATCTGACAATCTCTTAATCATGATGGGATAGTCATATACATCTCTACATCATGTTGGAGTAATCATAAATGTACTGCTTTGTATTTCAAGTGGTAAGCAGGCAGGTTGTAAGGGAGGAATGATTCTTCTCTAACACAGGTGGACACCATAAACGGACCAAATGGTCCAGTATTCATACTTTAATTTACATGTATTCAGTTCTCTTACTGTACATAATTACTACAATGCATTTCATAAAGTAATCATGTATTAACTCAGAATTAAATGCTTAAGAAATTCACAAAATCTCCTTAAAATTTTAATTCTGTAATGTGATAAATTCCTGGAAAGTTTCATCCCAATATGTGAACTAACCTGACTGAACTTGTACGAGGTCTATGTTCTCTCACATCCATTATCCAGCCCACATGGCTCTCCACAGGAGGATTATTTGTGTGCCTTGTTTTACGTTTGCGCATTGTACTGGTATCCGGTGGTCTGCCATCCTTAGTTACAGCATAAAAGCGTGAAGCTCGCCTATGTGGATGTTCTTTACGTGGACGTGCACCGCCAGATGAATGTGTAGTGCTAGATTCAACCACAGGTATTTCTTGCACCTATAATTGTAAAAAGCCTTGTTCACATTTTTTCCTTTTCCTTTATTGATATTTTGCTTGAGTTGGGTATCCTTTCCTTTTGAATACCTAAATTCACTAAATTTTCACATTAGTTAGAGATTTCAAAGTAAACACAAGGGATATGAACAAGGTGATACTAAGAAATGTTCTTACTAAAGTGCTTCAGGGATTAATGCCTGCTTGAAGGTAAACATAAATGCAATATATTCTAACTGCAGGAGCAGATATTAGATAAAATACCTTTTTTGTGTATTAATTTGTTATTAAACTTATATTTGTGGCATTTTTTGATAACCCACAAAATTCAAGACATTTGTGGGCCAGTACCAATGCATTGTGCTCTTCCCAAACATTACAACTAAGCTGCTCATACATGAACATAAGCTGTCAAAAGTATGGGGAATTTTTGCATTTGGTTTGTACACAACATTACAAAATATAGCCTCATTAAGATAATGGAGAATAAAGCTTATACGTTTTTCCCTAAGGTTCAAAATTACAACTATTCCAATGGTTTTCAGTTCTGGACCAGCACAACATATGCTGAAGGCATAATTTTTTTTCCTTCCATCCTTTCAATGAAAGAATAGCCCCCCCCCCCCCCCAAGTTACTTAAGCTTGCATCCCATGAGCTATATACATTTTGGAATACAGCAGCTCTCACTCTCTCTTGAGGGAGCATTTTTCTGTTTAAGGCCTATTTTAACTCATGAGGCATCACAGGTGGGAACAGAAAATTTATAAGAGATTTGTAAATAATGGTTTGGTTCAAGATGCACATTATTTACAATCCAAAGTTAATAGATGCCTCTGATATGCAATAAACCACATCATCAGGCTTATTACCATATTAATGAATAACAATAAGCATTACTTTACCTCACTTGGAAGTGATACTGGCATCTCTCCCTCAAATTCATCGTTGTTTACTGATTGTGCCAGTGAAGGTGGTGGGGGAGGAGGCACCTCAGGATTCAATTTGCGAGGAACCCTTGGTGTCATCTTTTCAAAATCTTCTTGTGTTATAATGTTTACAGTTTTGTAGCTCCCAGATGACTGGGTCTAGTAGGAAACACAAGGTATATTAGTTCCATTGTCAGGTGTACACTAAATCTAAACACACAGGCTAGAAGATGAAACATGTTTCCAAATATATTTCAACCTGCGGCATATAAAAAGCATATTTAACATCCTGCATCACATCCATTAAAATTTAATGAAAAATATGCTTTTTTTCCATGAATTCATTTGGCAAAATTGCTCTCCACAGATGAACAAACTGATGTTATGGTTCCTCTTTCCTAGTCAACACAAAGACAAATGATAAATAACTTTCTTGATAAATATTGTACTTACAAAGCTGTTGTCAATGGAGTGGCAATCTAACCTCAACTCATATATTCACATTTCTTACACTATCTGAAGATGGGAGAGATTCTCCCGAAACGCGTCTTACTTTTATGTAAGTGAATGGAGTATAGTGTAAGAAATGTGAATACATGAACTTTCTTGATACTGATGCATAATACTTTTCAATTTACTCACAGAAAAATTGCTAAAAGAAGAAGCATCTCTTTGATAGTCTTTATATAAATTTGATTTTTTGTGTATGAAATAAATCCATTTTAAATATAATTCCTAGTAGGATATACTAACATAAAAATCATTACAATGTGATTCTACCTAATGGGACAACCCTTTTTCTCTGACTATGTTTACATTATTCAATAATGGGTACAAACAAATTTCCGCTGCTCAATAATTAGCAATGATGACATTCAACAATGACTGTTTGTTTTACGGAACTGCAACTGTGTCAATAACAAATAACGACATACAATATATGTCAATATTTTTCTACCAAAAATATATTCATTAGTTTCAATATCCTAATTTTCTCGTAGCACATCAATGAGTATTTCAGGCATACTGGTTAAAAATGGCTGTCCTAGATTCTCTACTTACTTACAAGACTTACAAATGCTCCCTCTGAAGCCCCATTACTCTTTTACTCTCTATCAGCTTTCCGACTTAAAAATATTAATCATAAAAGAATGTATAAATGAAACAAAATAATTTTCCAATAAAATGTAAACATTTCCATAGATGTATTCTACCAACTTAATATTTGTACAGCTATTAGAGAAGATGAGAAATCTTTTCAATAGATTAGTATTACTGTATGCATCATTTTTTAAAATCAGATAACCCACATTTTATTATTTCTCTAACTTCTGAATACACAATGGCAAAATTTATTTCATTAAGGATTTAAGCAACACACCTGTCTGTATTCAGACCACAGCTCCTCTTCATAATAGTTCAGCCCATCACTTATCACATGCTCTAAATCTTGTGTTATCTTCACCCTTGTTGTCCAGTCACCTGTCCTGTCATAACCCTCATGTTTTGGGTAACGCGAGGATTGAGAAGTAGCTTGTGTAACTATAAGGATTTTATTTATTTCATGATCACTTAATTCATAGTCTGATTCATCTTCAGACCTGTGCAAGGAGAAACAAACATTTCCATTAGAACTGAAAAACAGAAGTAACACTGTGTGCCTACAATTTTTCAAATTGCCAAATCTTCACTATCATATTGCATATTAGTAGTATAATGAAAGTTACACAATTTTTCTTGAATACCATTCAAATTAACTGCCTTAGGAAAAAAGAGCTTACAAATCATGAGGTTAGATAAGTGAAATAAGAAATAACTTAGGCATTTTATGTTCCAATGAAAAAAAAACTGGGAAAGAGGGAGGAATATAGAAAACACCAATAAAGAAGAAAGAGGGGGGATAGCATGGTTAAGAGAAGGAATGTGGAGGCTAAAAGGGCAATGAAATGGATATCCACAAGGTGAATGTTTACTCTGTCACAGAAAAGAAGATATATAACTCATAATATTTGAATGCAAAGAAACAAAAGATTTTGAGAAAAGAAACAGTATCGTCTAGAGCAAATAAAAATACTTGTATAAATCAAATTTTAGACAAAATTGTAGGAACACGAGGCAATATTTAGAAAAAGTAAAAGCCAAATGAAAATCATCAAATTTGAATTATTGAGCTTATGATATTGGAAATTGTTCTGAAACGTTAATAAATGTAGCATTATAGTTAATATTTGAAAAATAAAGGAAATGGTAGTTTGTAGAGACTGTAGCTAGCTGATAAAATAATGATATAAGTGCAGTAAATGAAATATTTATTTTAGTGCCTTGGGTTGGTTCGAGCCTTGGAATTCCAGTAGACAGCTGCTGATGAACCGGGGACTGATGCAATCTAGGTGGAAAATTTGTACTTTTATAATTATTAAGAATTTAGGTAAGATGTTAGATAACCTACATTAATGTGTTCAAGTTGTTAACAGTGTTAACAAAATGTTAGATAACATTTATTATTGCATTAAAAATGTTGCACTTGCGTGCAGTTACACCTAAAATGGCCTGGTCAGATAGGTGGAGGTCCTGGTATTTATATTTTTCTTAGCACTTAATTTCAATTTCAACTCTTTTGTTGTCATCTACAAGTGAATGGAGACTGCAAACTGGCATAGGCAGTCTCTGAACAGTATTTAATGTAACATCACATAGTATTTTACCATTGTTGTATAATGGAAGATATGCTTCCTAGTGAAATCAAGATATCTGTGCAAAACAAATAGCATAGGGTTATGGATCCTTATTTGCCTATGTGAAACAAATGAAAATAGGTCATGTATCCTATTTTTTTATTTATGAACTCTGTTTAACATCTCAGGTCATCAATGTCCCATACAATTATGTGCATGAAACAGGTCATAAATTTTCCTCAGAGAAATCTTCTTTCAGGCTTGAGGTTCTCTTACATGCATGTTGTAAATCTGTAACACAGGACCCATGCCCGTATTTCCCTTCCAAAAGAAGCCATACTGAGGATTTTAATCCTGTATCCTATTTTGATATTCTAAGGATCAGACAATATTAGAACCATTAAATTGTTTTATAAATTTATAGATGTCAGTTTCACATAGTTCAAATTAAAGGTAAAATAATATGACCTTGAATCCAAAATAACTACAAATGTAATTGTATTGCATTTAGAAATTGCAACTGATTTTGTTATTATTTTTCACCAACTCTTGCATACTGTTCCTTGCAGGAATACCAATACCAGGAAATTTGGCTGCAAAATTCTCCAGTATTTCTTTAACTGAACTGACAAATAAGTATAACTTCACTAATGCAATTCTTTGCTGTAAAGAATATATCCCACACAGTACAGCTATGAACACTTCCTTATGGCACAAACTGTTATGTATTCATACAGCCATTCAAATAGCCATGCCCATGAATTGCAATCAACTTTCTTCATTTTTCTCTCTTTTCCTCCAGTATTTTCTTCATTATCTGGCTTGCAATGGCACTGATTATATGTGCACCCTAGGATTGCCAGGCCAGTATTTCATGGTTCAGGTCAGTAATTTGATTGGCTTGTGAGTGATACCACTCTAATGTCTGATTTATCATAAATAAAAAGTCCTTAAATTTTTTTTTTAATTACTTAAATTTCTGTATTCTTCAAGCACAACTCTTAGAAATCTGAAATCCAATAGGAATACTATTTTTAAAAGGCTATAATTGCAATTTCATTGAGATCTGAGGATATATAGTTGTGAACATAGAATGAATCTACTGATATTGAATGGATTTGATCTGATACACATAATTATTTGATCCGATACACATAATTATTTTTTTAGCATTCATCTTATATCCCTGCCATTTCATAAAAAAGGTACAATATTTACTTGCATATCATGTGCATATGCTATAAAAATACTTTATTTAAAAATGAGCCTAAATTTTTACATGGAGAGTATTTTAAATCATCAGAACAGAGCTGGGGCTTTCTCCGAACAAGTGCTTTGACTGCTAGGCACTAACTCAGAAACACTATCAACTGGAAGAAATAGAGATAACCTTAACATGAGATCAAACACTGGATACTTTACTGCAGCACTAAAGAAATCAATAAGAATTATTTTACTGTATAAAATGGAACAACCAATCCTAAATAAGCTGTATCAACCTTGCAACTGTTTTTATTTATACAACAGAGGAATTAACACCAACCTAATGTTATATTCATGTTTATGCTGGGTATATTCTAGCTGTGTCTCATTACACCTAGTATGAGGCTTAAAATGAACTGGATCTAAATCCTCATGTTTAATGGAGTCAACTTGAAATAACTGATATCTGATGCACAGTTTCTGATAACCATGAACTTAGTAATCTATGGACATTGAAGTTATATATAGGACTGCCTTCTCAAAAGGCAGGACCGCTATTGGAGTTAAGTATGTGAACAGATTAACTCATTGGCAAACAATGATGGTTATCTCCAGTAACAGTATTAGAATTTTGTAAGGTACAATGATCATCTCTCTCATTATTGAACTGCTAGTTGGGATTTTGCAATGTTACAGCATACTCTCTCTTCTTTGTTTCAATTCTTATACTGTGACATGTTTTCCTTGTTTGGTCATACAGTTATCCATGTAAACAGTTCTCCATTCATGAAGCAGTGTTATATAATACTTAACTACTTTCTCATTTGCCAAATATTTTGTAGCATTTTCTTTCTCCATGCCTATGTATAATTTGAAATTATGATACGCATTTTTTATGAATGCAATTTGTATATTATCATCCAAATTTTTGCCCTCTTATTTTTTCATCATTTTAATATCAAACGTCAATGAAATATGGAATTTGGAATATACAGAAAGAATGCACATGCAGATAATCACATCAAAGCTCACAGTTTTAATCCCACATTGCACAAATATGCAGTTATCAACAGTTTGACACACCAGCTAGTTAACCCAAAAATTAGCAAAGAAGAATATTTTAATGAATACAAACAAATAGAAGAAATAGCGGTTAAAAATGGTTTTAAAAAAGAACTAGTACACAAAAAGGTGCAGAAATCAAAAGACAATAAAGTATCAAAGAAACCACAACACTTTCAGCAAGAAAAGGCAAGCTAATTTTTAAAAGTTCACATATCATCCATGGGCCACAAAAAAATTTCAGAATATTCTTAAAGATTTTAATATCAGGTTGGCATCGGTTAATAGATTTAATGTTAAAAAATTACTGATAGACAATGTTAATGACAGTAATCCACAATAGAAAAAAGTAGGTATTTACAAAATAAATTTTGCAGAATGTGAAAAAATTTACATTGGAAAAACAAAGAGAAACATAGGCACACAATTGAAGGAACATTTTAGAACATAAAGTACAAACAGAAAGAGAAATCAGCAGTAGCATATCATTTTTAGACACAAAATCATGATATAACAAATAAAGCAAAATTATTAAAATCAGTACAAGGACCTATGGAACTAGCAGCCTGGGAGAAAATCTAAATCTACAAATACAGTCTAATGAACTTAGACACTACCGGAGATGAAAACATAAACTACAAGTTTATCCCACTGCCACCAGAGCAGAATACACATCCCCACAGATTAACGAATTATCCGACAGTTGAATTTTAGTCTGGCTGATGATGAGAACCAAATTTCTCGAAACTGGTTCTATATATTATGACAAGTGAAGCAATAAGAGTGTATAGTTCAACTAAATCATACAATAATATCAATTATATGATTGGCTTCACTGTGCAAGTTCCAATTTACATTTTAATTAGATTGTTTTTATTAAATGTACAGACAGCAAGCGATTCAAATGGCACAAGAAATCTTTTCCCAGGCTATTTGTTATTTCTTCACACTCATTCTGTCTAGTCTTTTTATTTTTTATAACTGCATTGTACTTTGCACCATATCTAAAAGCACAAAATTCTACAGTTCCCTAAAATTTGGTGCTCTTAAATGCAAAATGCAAATACACAACAAAAATAATCATAGCCTTCTGAATAGTATTAATAGCGTCCAAATTGCAACAACAGCATGAGATCTTGTAGGTAATTAGAGCAATGAACTGATTCAAATCAAGAAAATATTGATATATTCAAGTGTAACAAAACCGTGGTGTTGTGAAGAAGCAAAATCTATGGTGCACAGGTTTTCCCATAATACTGTGGTTTTGAAAAGACTGATTTAAACAAAGGTAGATATACTTGGACATTAGTCTTTCAAAATGATTGCCATTTTCTTGTTTCTAAGTATCACAATAAGCTGTTTGTTTCGGCTAGCTAAATTTTAACTTTATTTATCTGTATACGTTAAACATGATTATGCATCAGTTAATCACTCTAAAAGTAGTTACGACTTACCAATCTGTGAATGTGTTGTGCCTTCCTGAAAGAACTGGAACATCTAGCTCTTCATCAAACTGAAAATCCAGCTCCTCTCTTTCTTCAAACTGTTCACGCTCCTTCTTTTCATCTGCTTTATCTTTTGGAGGTGGTTTTACTCTTCTTTTGACCTAAGATATAACTTAATTTTACACCTTTGTTAAAATGATTACAGTTCATTAAGCATCTACAGAACACACAAAGATGTTTAACAATGCCATGTGAGTTTAACTGCTTATTTCAATATTAATAAAATTTGGAGTTTAACACAATGAAACACACATTAATAATATGGGGAGT
Organism: Metallyticus violacea; assembly: GCA_030762175.1. Classification (NCBI taxonomy): domain Eukaryota; kingdom Metazoa; phylum Arthropoda; class Insecta; order Mantodea; family Metallyticidae; genus Metallyticus; species Metallyticus violacea. The sequence goes on along the minus strand of CM060831.1, from coordinate 29,062,799 downwards.
TGTACTATTTAAAAACACTCTTCCGTCTTCATCTACTTGAGAATTATTAGGACAGGTTTTGTGGACCTTCATTCATATCCTCAGATAACTGTTACAGCATTCATTGGGGTTGACTCTGGTTTATTATAAGGCCACCAGAATAAAATCAAGACACCAACACCAAAGAATAATCCAATAATAGTACAACAGTTATATAATAGCTGAGGATGTGCATGAAGGCCCACAACAATGTTCAAGTAATGTATTTGTTTAATTTTAAAACTGTTGACAATGAAGGTATTATATATTAATTTATATAATGCGGGTAAATTAATATGTTCAAGTAAGTTTAGCCAGGAAGAGTGTTTTTTTTTTTTAAATTAATATTACGATTCACAACTGATTATGTTAATCCTTAGGAACCTAGAAAGTTTAACTATTTTTACTATGGTCTTACACCCAAATAGAACGAAACACAGTAAAGCAAGAGCAATAACTTAATGTACAGTGCTTACATTCAACAACCGAGATATGCATAGGAAAGCTGTAGCAAAAGTTTCTAGTTGAAAGTTAAAATCATCTAATGTTCTCTTCACCTTTCTTTATTTTTTTTTGTGCACTTTTCATCTCATGGATGATTTACTATATTATGTAATAAACACATGAGACAGCAGTGTACGCAACAAATCCTCAAACCTAGAGGAATTGAAAATAAATACACTGGCCTTCTGAATTCATTTTTCCACATAAGTAAACTATGAACACTATATCTAAACAAATCCTCTTACATGTTCAATGTATATGCTACTGTAGACAAAACAGTGGTCCACTTCTTGAGTTAAAGAGTTCAGCTTAGGTAAATTTGAAGGCATTCACTTGGACTGGATTCAAAGTAGGGTAAATTTTTTTGATCGGTACATTTTCAGAGCATGAAATGCGCATAGGTAAATTTGAAGGCATTCACTTGGACTGGATTCAAAGTAGGGCAAATTTTTTTGATCGGTACATTTTCAGAGCATGAAATGCGCATACATGCATGCACGCTGTGCACCCACATGTACATCATACTCACTAAAGCTAATCTATCATACTAAAACAATTAGTCGAGTGGTTTAGTGTACCTGAACCTAAACCTCTTGCAATATAGTTTATACTATGGCTAATAGGTTTAACTGCAAGCATGCAAAGTGCTTTCAGATGAAAGCATATAACAACTCTAGCTTACTGGACATAAAATAGTATATTTCATATGTGAACAACAGACTGTGCCAAAGTGGACTTAATATTCAGGTTCAAGAGTTGGACCACATTTTTGTCTTAAGGCATATATCCAACTTTATGAACAAATTAATGTTATTGAAAGTACAAAATCAACATAGCAAATTATAATTATAGATATGCAATTTAATCATAATATTTACCTCTAGTTGCTCAATTCTTATCAAAATTTAGCTTGTCAACTAATAACAGAATTACATTTCATTTATAATCAACTGTTACTCAGAAGTCTGTAACACAAATTGATCTTATAGATTTAATATATATATATAAAAATTTCAGAGATTGTAGAGATGTCATAAATAAGCAATTTGGATTAGAAAACATATGGTCTATCTATTCAAATTTCAAAGCTATAGCCATCAATCTCTAAAGCGCCAGTACGCCATTGGCTAATGAAGATGCCCCAAAAGACTAACACAAGACAATGAAGAAAGGTTTCTGCATATCACTCTGGCACCATGATTATGACATTAGCTTTCAAATAAGAGGTGGTCATTTGTTTTCAAGTCCAAATCTCGTTCATCACTTTTTTTAATGTTGTTTACTGACTAGGGCATAATGATACAGCTTTTAGCCTATGCTTTAAGTTGGTGTTTCAATTTATACAGTTAAATCTTAACATACCAATTCATATAATTAAAACCCTTGCTTATCAATTAGGTAGAATTAGGGTATTCTTATGGGTTGTGTGCCGTATTTTCAAAGATTACCTAAATTTCATTCCTAATTCTGTAGTATATATATCACAGCACTTTATATTAAATAAAAAAAAAATTAACAGCATAGCAAGAATTAAACCCGTAGCCTGTGGGACTTCTGCCTTTGCATTGAGCATTATGCAAACAAGCATTAAAGAGCTTCCTCTAGAGTAGGCTACATAATATAAGACGACAGATGAGTATGTGTAACGTAAATTAAATTTTAGTCATGTTAGTAGTAAGCTTATTAGCCATTATATGTTGGTAATACATTCATTGTTGAGAAAGAGAATAAAATTGAAATCATTTAAATAAATTTTACTAATAATTCTTTAGTATATGTATTGCAGCACTTCGTATTAAATTATAAAACTTCAATGGCATAATAAGAATTGAACCTGTGGCCTGAGGAACATCAGTTTTTACATTATGCCACACAAGCACTTAAAGAGCTCCCTCAAATAGGCTATATAATGCAAGAAGGCATAATAGATTTTCAGTGTTGCACTGTCAAATGATTAGAGATTTAGGGGATTTTTATGGCACTAAATCTTTAAAATGCTGATAACAAGATGAAAAAAGCAATATTTTTATGCCCAAAAAGCAGTTTTAAAGACAATCTAAATCACTTTTTCACCTGGCTTGGCTTTAACACCAGCATTTGATGCAAAACAGTCATACATTGGCTATCTCAAATTGCTTAAACATGACATGTCTACACTCTCCAAAATTATTTTAATATACATCCATTATATATATAGCTAAGATGGTTAAATGTCCATTAAATTTAAAATGATTGCATCAGAAGTGTGTACTTCATCAATATACCCTTCAGTCGGGAAAAGAAGACAAAAATATTACATCACTGCAATCATGTTAAGTAATTATATGGATTTTAAAGCAATCAAATGGAGCGATCAACAAAAAAACATCTCACCAATTTCCCTCCATTTCAAAAAACCATTACCTCTCTCCAAATATCTTCTTCAGTTTGTCTTTGCTGTTCTGCATTTGCACTGCCCTTTGGTAACACAGGCTTCTCTTCAGATTTAATTTTTGGTTCAATTCCAAGTGTATTTTCTTCTACTTTCTTTATTTCCTTGTTTATTTCTGCTGCTTTTGTTCCACTTCCCTTACTTTTAGATTCTTGTACAGATTTCCCTGAGGTACCTAAATAATCAAAAAAGCAATTATAAATGACAGCTAAATTTATTTTTAACAAAATAATCAACAGCAAAGATCATAGGTTTCATATAGCAAATTCATACAATGCATTCAACTATTCAATTTTGGAAGATTATTTAGCAAGCCTTCCATTCTAGCCATTTTCAATATACGTGATTGGCTGCTTATCATTTGTTAATGCACTCTATGAAAAGATATGAAAGAATAACATAACTTACCTTGAATGTTATGAAATGATGCTACTGTTTCAGTTCTTAGCTGGCAAGAACTATAAGGCAACCTTAGTTTCAGGGCATGCTTTTGGCACCCAGCATGCATTTGATATTACAACAGCATGTGGCAATCAGTTTTAGCATTCTTTTGAACAAAATTATAACTAAAATTCTAGAATTTACATCAGAAATCTATAATGAAAAAGCTCTAACAAAAACATAGGATTCTGACAGATAATTCAGATCGAAAATTGAGATGATTATCAGTAGTATAGCATTGCAAGATCCTCATTTAATGATTTCAAAGATTGCAGACATAATAAACATTCTGTATGGATCTGCCGAGATAAAAAATCCATAATTTGGGCTTTGCAAATGACATAAGATACAATGGGCAAACTGCATAAAACTGAGATATTGATCACATCACATCAATAGAGATATCACTGCAAGTGGGATGCACCTCAATAAAACCATTTATGTCAGGCACAGCCATTTCTCCGCAACCCAAGATATGCATCAGCTACATAAACAGAAAGTTGTTTAGCTATGCTACTACTGTGTATATATACAGCAATTGTTCCTGGAAGATTAAAATTTTTAAATGCTAGAACTTAAGTACAAGTTTGAAATCTGGTTTCACCAACACAACAGCAAAGAAGGAAGAAAGAATATGTCTAATTTTCTGTTCATTTATCATGAGCCACTTCCTCATTAGTCACTCAGAAAATGAGTCAAACCACATTTTCCTTTTTAAACAAATACAGAGCTTTATAATTACATAAAGTTCTTTTTATATATATATTGTTCTTTCACACTAACTGTATGTAGGACATAAGTTATAATCTTCTGATTAGAATCTGTTTCTTAATTTCAAACACCATATGTACTTTGTATTTCTTTATTCTTCTCTGATACACTGGAATAAACCTTGCCATTTGCATCTTACATGTAATCTTAAGCTTGTTGAGTTATCTACTGCAGCAGCGGGATTTATCTCCATTCATTCAGACAAAACTTGCTTTTATACAAATTGATATAGATAAAATTGATTAAGAGATGACAATATCTCAGTGTTGGTTATTAGAGTGAGCAGGTGCTGTATTTTATTCAACTGACTGTAAGATTCATTTCAGAAACTGTGAGTGAAAAGTAAGGATTTCTGTTTATTCAACTCACCCAGTAAGTAAATATACAAAGGCATACATATGCTACTCACGAGAACATGTACCTTGTAACTTCCACCTGTTTCTATATTATGTGGGGGGGGGGGGGGGAAAGTCTTTGAGAATGCCATTTACAGCTACACAATGAATTTAGCTGTAGTTTTTTGGGTGTGCCAAACAGAATGTCAAATAAGAGCTTTGAAAAGTACTTAACATTGGAATCAGTGGATCACATGGAATGGAGATTAATTTGAAAGCTAGCAACCAAATTTTAATACCAGACTATTAGTCATTTTATTTTTATACCCTTCACCGTTTTACATTCCAAGAACCTGTGAAATATAAAATTTAAAAACCAAAAAAGTTTACTATTAGGAATGACTTACCATCACAGTCAAGTTTCTCACATTCAGCATTTGTCTTCACCTCATTTTCCTTATGAAGATCAGTTTCCTCATCTTTGTCAGTGCCAGCTGACTCCTTTTCTTTATTTCTTGCAGTTACTGGGATGAATTCTGGCACATCTGGATTCAAGTTGTCCCCTATATGATGAGTGTCACTTTCATTGCCACTGTTTGGCAGGAACTGTGATGCATAGTGGAAGTTTGCTGCCACAGGAGGTGGTGGCATCTGATGCAGTGGAACCGTAGTTGCAGCAGCATAATGATGCATAGTACTTGGTATTTGACTGGGCATCATCATGCCACCATGTAGGTGTACAGAATTAAGGAACTGTTTACCAATTGGTTCCATGATTGGCCATTTTGTTGGATCTATTTTTGTGCGAACCTGAAAATTTAATGTCAAAATGATTAAACATTGTACAGTTGAGTTTCTTTCTTACATGTTTTAAGTTTTCTTCAAACGATTGCCTCAGTCGCTGATTTTTCAGCAAAAATTGTCCCAAGCTCAGTCGGGAAAAGAAGACAAAAATGAATATATCATCACTGCAATCATTTGGGGGGGGGGGGGGGGGCGTGTCGTTCAGATGTCATACTTTACATATATATTCAAACACAAAAGATGACAAAAATGGTTTAGACAGACAAGTTTCAATTTGAGGATGAATTAAATCAAATGCCCTTTTAATGCATTTTTCTTCAGTAGCATTTAATGAGTTTTTGCATTTTTGGCATTACACTCTGATTATACATGAGATGAAATAATAAAATTTGAAAACATATTTTTTGAAAAGGAAGTGTTCCAGACCAATGCCAAAGTTTTATGATTTGGCTGCCTTCAGTTTGGGAACACATTTCATACAGAGGTGTAGTTTCGTGTTCATTACCAATTGTTCAACCATTCATAAAAATCACATCTGTCTGCTCACTATAGGAATATCCTGCCCTGGTTAGCTGCTCAAATTTAACTAAATTGCAGCAAAAGTCAAACATAAGAAACTAATAACAAATCTATACATACAATAACATAAATATCCATGGCAATATCTCATGATGTACATCATGATAACATCACTCCATAGTCTAAAAAAGTTAGTTATTTTAACAAACTGAAGTTGTTGGATCATACCTCAAAACACACAAAAAAGTTATTTTTCAATAATAACTCACAAAGCACGCATTTCCGGGTATATGTTTACATGACTTATTTCTTTTATCACAGGAACTTCCCTTCAAAATGTTCCAGTATTTTTGTTACACCTGTATGTGTAAAATAGCATTCACCTTTTTAGGACTATGCTGTGAATCCGAAATATGATAATTTCAAACATTTTAATGTCTAACAGTTATAAATGCTTAAGTTGTTGACCTCAAAATGCTTAACTGTAATAATAATAATAATAATAATAATAATAATAATTTTTTGTCTAAGACAAGAATGTAATTTAACACCTACATCCCCACAGTTAAAAATGTTGAGATTCCAGGATTATAATTTGCAGACGATTTGGTAGTGGGGTCAATTACTAATATTTGTCTACAAAATCAATTGAAGTAATTGCTAAATTCTGTAAGAAGTGGGACTAAGAATATTCGGAAATCAAAAATCATGGTATTTAAGAATGAAAACAAGTTAAGCAAGAATGAGAAATGGTATTGGGAAGAGGTAGAAATTGAGGTGGTTAATAAATTTGACTATTTGGGTATTAGGCTGAACAAGAACCGAGGGTGGAGGGAACAAAAAGGTTATACAACAAGGTAGGCTAACTTTGAAAGCTATTACTGCCTGTAGTACTAGAAGTGCATATAAAGTGGTTGGAGAAAATATATATAGTAGTAGTAGTAATAGAGGCTGAAATGATGTTTGGGATAGAAATTTTGGGTAGTGATGAGGGATGTCTAAATGTAGACTTGATTCACAGGAAACAAATTATGGGCCTACCAAAAAGTTCACCAAAAGGGGTTGCACAAGCTGAATTTGGCAGAGTACGAAGTAAAGGAAAAATAATAAGAACTCTGAAATATTGGTTTAGGATTAAGAATTTAGAAGAGAATTGTATTTTGAAACACTGTCTAGTGATGCAAGAGAAAATGAGGGGAGGAAATACTTGGGCTAGTAGAATTAATCAGATTATGGAAAAAAATTGGCTTGGGTATGGTGTAGCATGTTGAGAAAGTAAAGAAAAAGGTTTTTGGGGAGAAATTAAACAAAGAATTGATGCGGTGGAAATACAGGAGATATTATGTAGTTTTAGTAGTAAAAAGTGATTGAGGGTTTATAGAGTGTTAAAGGAAATATGGGGTAGAGAGAATTATATGGATGAATGTGACAAGCGAATGAGGGAGGGAATTGCATGGGCTCAGACTGGGGTAGAGAATCTGAAAGGAATAAGAGGAGGTTTAAATGTAGAGGAATGTCCGAAGTGTGGAATGCAAGATACTGGCATGTAATTGTGGAATGTAGAGAAACTAAATAAATGAGAGCAAAACTTAGGATTGAGAAGTGGAATAACTTACCAATAGAGACAAGGGGAAACAAGTTGGTGAACATGAAAACAAGGCAGAAAATCTTGGAGTTTGGGAATTATTTAGGTAAGGTTAAAAGAAAATAGTTGAAGAAAATAAGTAAGAAATGAAAAACATAATTTAAGCTGGTTTTTGAGTTAATTTTGTAGATGTAAGTTGCCTGAGAGTTGAGTAACTTTAAGATTGAAACTATTTGAGCCACTTGGTTACACAGTAACTTGGGAAGAGTTACTAGAGCTGACTATGGTTGTATTTTTTTTGTCTGACTGAGTGATTGTAAAAGAGTACTGTGGAAGCTTGTTGTATTAAGTGGAAATATATTAAATTCAATACTACTACTACTACTACTACTACTACTACCACTACCACTACTACTACTAACAAATAGTCTTGTCATACCTTGTAGTCATTCATTTCAAGAGTTTCTGATTCCTTTATAGCTTCAATCACCACTTCTGGATCTGTGGTTAATGCCCGAACACGATGAAATGATGCAATTAGTGACACTGGTAGATACCCTTCTGAATCCATTTTTCGCCGCAGAAAGAAATCCCTTAGCAAGTTTTCTTCACTGAAGTAATATTCTCTGTAAAAGTAATGCATGGATTATGAAAATGATTACTAATGATTACTAATGACAATTCTTGAGAAGAGAGCCTAAAATTATATAATAAAAATGGAAAATAAAGTAACTCTTGAAACAATAGCCAAAATATCAAGAACTAGAGAAGCAGAATTAGATAACACCACCGAATTATACATCAGTAAGTATTAAATAAATGCATCATCAAAATCCTTGCAGTGGGACAGGGTATGTTGGGTCACTGGAAGGGAAACTTGGTTTTAACAGAGCATCTGTGATTGTTTATATGGAGCGAAACAACAGTAGAAGTCAAACCAATATAAATTGCTGTGCAAAGCTTGCAAGATAACATATATGATATTCTTAGAATCACAGCTATCAAAGGAAGTAATCTTAAATTCTCAGGATAAACTGAGGCTATAGAACAAATGACATGGCATAATAATCATACAGATTTAGCATTTAGGACATTGGCAAGAATATGAGCCAATGGATGGGGTAGGTTGCGGCCAAATATACTTTTCAGGTTAGGGTACTTTAAAAGCAAGGCAAGATACAAATTCAGAAAAATCACTTATGCATTGATGAATGCATTAATAAGGTATGGCATTCTTTCAAAATAAGTTTGATGCTCTCAATTCCAAACACATAAATAGTAACAAGATAAATGACTTTTTTTATTTGAAATTTTTGGTTTGCATTGGAATTTTTTGAGCACTAAAATGTTATGCGATTATAAAAAATAGGACGAATACTTTTGATATTGGAACTTTTGAGCTAGGCTTTTAACATACCTATTAAGAGATGAAAAGCTGTTACAAAGATGGTGACCATGGATTGAAAGAAAAAAAGGAATCAATCTTTTGGTATGCAGGGATGACAACTATCAAAATGAATTGTAATTTATGGGCTCAATGCGACATGAGAAAAGACAGAAAAATGAACTGAACTAAAAATTTAGAGTTAAGATTGTTAAGGAACTGATTTTAGAGATTCTGAGACATGGGTCCAAAGCACATCATCAATATACCTCAACCATTATAACGGTACAAAGGTTCCAACTAAAGAAATTTCTCTTCTAAATAAACCATAAAAAGATTAGTGTATGATGCCATTCTGGTGTGCATTGCAGTGCCTTTAACTTGTAGATCATATTAATTATCAAAACTAAATGCATTGTAAGTGAGAACCAGATAAGCTAATTGACAAATGAAATCTATGGATGAGGTGGTGTTCCAGAGTCCAAGTAAAGATTAACAGTTCCTATTCTTTCATGGTGGAAAATGTTAGTATAAAATGAAACCACATTCATGGTGGCCAAAAGTATATTAAAATGTGCCAAAGAGTCAACTTTCTTAAGCATACTTAGAAAGATAGGACTCTTTGATATAGGATGGCCAAGACACAACAAATGGCTGTAACCAAAAATCTACTAGGGCAGAAATGCATTTGGTGGGGAAATCGAAACTGGCTATTACCGAGTGGCCTGGACAATTTTTTTTTTGAATTTTAGGGAGAAAATTAGGTGAGAGTGTGAGCAGCATTAGGAACAAGTAGAGTAAAATCTTGGTTAATAAAGTCCTGCAGTATCAGAAAAAGTAATAAATTAAGATACATCTTGATTAAACTTGAGTGCAGGATTCGAAGACAAAAGTTAATAAAGTTCCTTCAATCCCCTTTTACCCTTGTTGCTTGTTTTGTCTGTTTCCACGCATAACATTACCTTTGAGATTCAAAATTTATTTTTAAGACTTTCACTCATTTTATACCTTTGAAGAAGAATACAACCTATTCAAAATATAGCAAAATATGTGACTATTTAAGTGTTGCAGTATTTCTGCTTCTATAGTTCTCGTTTTATATATATATATTTGAATATATGTAATAATAAAATGCATTAAGTTAAAAAAGAGAGAACAGAGAAAAATGCTAAGTCATAACCAAGAATTAAATCACAATTTTCGACTTGCTTAAACTACTATGTCCTCCCGGGAATGACCTGAATCCTTCCATATGAATCTGCATAATTCAGAAGCCCCAAAGGTTATCTCAAGAGGTTTCAAATCATAAACACTTTCAATCCAAATTTTGAATTAACCTCAGGAGTAATATTGGAAATTTGTCTTTCACACAAGCTATTCACACCTATATATATTTATATGAACAAAATTTCCACATAAAGGATAGCTACAGCAATTTGAGGCAAGATTTTTACAATATGTAAACTATACTTCTTATTTATGTTTTTTAATGTGTATCCTGCTGAACAATTGCTAAAAATGCAGCATATTGCTCTACAACTAGGATACTTACTAAAATAAGCATTAATATATACACATTAGATTCTATTAACATCTTCCTTTAACTCAAATGTACTTACGAAGCTATTGACAGTTGAAAAAAACTGTTATTACATTGTTTATATATCTTCCTTTAATTTTATAAATCCTAATGTGAGGAATTATAGTTATCTGTAAAAAGTTCATCACATTAATTGCATGAAACTTAATTGCTTGACAACTTACATTTGCTTCCTGATGTTTGCCCTTAAGGTAGGCACATCTGAGTGCAAATATGTATTATTGTCAAAATAATATGTCCCCATATATGGGAGCATAAAAGTTGGCTGATCAATGGGACAGCCAAATTTATTAACCTGGAAGGAAGAAACATGCTATTAGCTTTCATTTATTATTTACGAACCTTCTTTTGTAACTTTTCAACAATGCTACTAAAAATAGTTAATTCTACAGACTCCCACAAGCACATTTTATAAAAGCTTAAAATATTAAACAAGAACTGTATACAAGCAAGAAAAAAATATTTTATATTACTTGAGAATATTCCGTAGGGTAATCGAGATAATCACAGTCTGAGTGGGACATAGCTCTTCGGTAACCTCCACGTCCCATACCCCTTCCACCACGCCCACCTCTGCCTCTATGTCGAGGACCTCCTCGACCCCCCCTGTAATGGTAACCACCACGGTCTGCTCCATCAGAATTTCTCCAACCATCACCTTCCTCTCGGTTTTCTGCTTAAAAGAACAAAAGTAATTATACTTTCCAGTTCAATCAATGATTACTAACAGAACAAATTCCAGCAATTTAAAACAAATAGCCCACAATTTACTCAAAGCACATTTTTATGCCTATGAATATTAAGTTTTCACTGTTTCACCTACAAAGTCAAAGGCTTCATTGACTTATTACTGTCTTTGGTAAGTCAAATAGAGTAACATTTAATATTTTGACAATGCAATCTTATACTGATAAAATCTTTGATATAAGGTGAATGATGGAAATATAAAGGGAATTAAATTTAATCCTATCTTGCAATTACTAACTATGAAATGATGTTTAATAAGATAAATTAAGGGGCATAATGGAGAATCAAGGTTACCCTATGCAACATTAATGTGAATATCTTTCTATAAAGAAACAATTTAAAACAATTAAAATATGTAAAGCACCTCAGCTGACAGGAGAGGTAAGAACAATCCAAGCAGTTAGACTATGACGTAAAGTCTGAAATGAAATTTAAAGATGTGTTAGAAACTTACTTTAGCAGATAATTTACTAGGTGAAGATATTAGGACCAACACTTTTTCCCCACCAAAATAAGAGAAATATGAAAAAATGAAAATATAAGAAAAAAAAATATATATAAAGATTTCATTGGCCAGAATTTGTATTGCTTTGGTATGATACAGTGATATTTTTTTGCCACTTGCTGGATGTTAAAATAATTTTTCTTTCTTTTTCTTTTCTTTTGAGGTTTAGGGTATACATTGGTTATAGTTTCACTTATATGAGCAATCTTTTGCTAAGTTTTTCATATCCCCCTTTTCATCTAGCTCTTTAATTATTTGTTTTAGTATTCTGGATTTCTAGAACTTCTCTCTCTTCTAAATTATGGCAAAGCTTCACTTTCTTTTTTTCTTTGCCAATACAACAAATGCTACTAACCAAAGCTATTAAAAAAAGGCTAAAAACGATGACATCTAAGTAAATTCATCTGGAATAGAGGACTTTTGGAAAGTGGCAAATTTATACCCACCATTATCCTCTATGGTGCATATGTATGAGCATAAGACATTCACTAACTTGTAGAAATACAATGGCCATATTTTCTGGAAAGCTGATTAGGATATTGGTCTTTAAAAACTGAAATAGAACAGCACATATTTTGTATCCTGCTTGGTTTTTATTCTTGATTTTGGAACACAACTGAATGGGTGTTAGTTAATTTTAATTGTTTCTAGTGTTTCCAATTCCTTCCATAAAACCAACTCATTAATAAAAGTTGTAAGCGTGAAACTAAATGTAATTGATATTTCACAAATTTGAGAATTATGTTAATTTTGATCTGCTACAGTGTACATGTCCGATGCATTTCGAAGTTAAACAAGAGTAAAAACAATAGTAAAATATTGCATTACCAAAGTATTATGGCCACCTGCTCAGATATACCACTACATACTCAACAGAAAATTCTGTTAAAACATGAATAACATCATAGCAGGAATGGCAATTCACAGAAAATTTGTTTTCCAGTATTTACTCTGCTATGAACAATTCTTAAGCTGGAATATTTTATTTGTATGTGGTAGAATAACAAACTATTCATATCTTGGGGAGGGAAAAGGGGAGGGAGATGGAAAACTGTATCCTAATTAAAACTCTTGGGCCCAGTTTCATCAACAGATGTTAAAAGTTAACACATTAAGAGCATTTTTAACATTCAAGTTAACAAAATTCTGTTTCATTAACCAATGTTAACTTTAACATATTGTACCTCATGTTAAATATCACCTTTGCATATGTTAAAAGCTTAACATATGGAAACAATTGGAAAATGGTGGCCATAAATCAAGCTGTAGATATGATTTGGATCCTTTAAATGTTGTTCCTGACAGAAAGGGCTGTACAGTATAATGATTTCAAAAATTTAGAAGGTAAATTTTCACAAAGGTGCTGATTATCAAAAGTAGCCACCAGTAAAGTTGTAGACAAAATATGGGAGAGGTTGGAATACACTATAAACCGGAACTTGCCTCTTTTTCCTATGCAACAAATAATTATTACATTAAGATTTTATGCCATTGGCTCTTTCCATTTAAGAGCCACAACTTCATAGAAAGAATGATAGGCACATGGCATTTCCCTTTTATCAGTCTGGGATCATGAACCAAATTACAAATAACATTATTGGTAACTGTGGCAATTGCTGCGTTGCATAACATTGCAGTGGAAACAGAACACATATCTTTATATAAGTTCATCAGAGAAAGAAGATGGATAATGGAATTTAGCGTCATATTTCTATTCAAGTAGAACATGAACCCATTGCAGTATCTTAAAGGAATGCAATTGCACAAGAATATTTTAATTGCAAGTATTACATAATCATTTATTTATTTATTTCTGTATCAAATACATTAATCACTATATTAATTTTCACTTCATGCTTTTTGCTTTAGTTTTTCAGTTTCCTTTTTCATTCCAATAATTCCATTTCACTTTTATATTGCTTTTCTATAAAGAACACCTTTTTTCCACAGATGAATGCCCTGCTCTTTGCGAGCTCTTCAATGTTGCTGAGACACCACTGGCCTGAAACACAATATCAACATAGAAAATGTTGGTACTCCCATTGATCTTCTATATGAAACAGTTTAAACCTTTTTAAAGCAAGATGACTTACATTTGTCTTCCTCTAAGGTATCTTTAGCCTGGAATATAAAATAAACAAATATAATATAGAAAAAATATATGAATTATTAGGTTGCAATTTTTCCCAATTCTTACAGATTGTATGGTGAAATTTGGTGTTGAATTTGGCGTAACTTCATGTTCGGGAATGTGTTCTTTGCACTTGATCCTGTAAGAGAATGAAGATGTTAGTAAATTTATTAACATAAACAATGTGCTTATGTGAATTGCTAGTACATATTAACATGTAATCAATATTAAATTTTTTGTAATATAACATACTTCTTGTATTATTGTGGTGACTTGAATGTTGCAAGGTTTACTTCCATCATAAATTTCATTTTCTCTCCTATAACAAAAACAAACACATTATCCAACTTTATTTCTATGATAGCAGAGTGCTTGTAATGTAATTTAATACAATGAAAGCATAAATTAATAAAAATGCTATTAATAGAATCAAAAGGAATAGAAAACAAATGCAATAGCTAATATTATATGACACAGAGGCATGTCTATATTCAAGTTTCAATGAGCAGGGGTGTAATACTAATGAATTAATGAGTCTGGCAGCAAAAAAGTAGCATGGCAGATAGAATTAAAAGTGTTCCCGAAAAGAAGTGGAACTTATGAGGATAATCAAGGAAAGGATGTGCAAAGACAGTAGAAATGTGAATAAATGAGAAAAGCAACACATGTGTATGATAGGAATAGGGGTGATGATGAACTTATGCTGAGTAAGGAGGTTAAATGGGGATAGAAGACCTAGAGTGGAAGATTATTAATGTAAGATAATAAAGAGGGTAATTAGAATACCGAATCAGAATATAAGAAAGTGAGGTGCATAGAAAAACTGAGGTGGAAAACAGATTAAGTGTCCATCTTCTGGATTGGATTTTTACCGGGGAGTAGCCACATGCTGGAGGATGGTGATTGGTGAAAGGCTATAAGGACATATTACGTGTTGGAAAACGAGCCAGTCATGTTTGGTACTTTGTAAAAGGAGGTGATGGAGTTGGAAGTATAGGAGTTTAAAACATGTGAAAACAAGGAAACTATGGGTGAGGAACAAATTGTATATTGGAAAATCCAGATGTCTGACAAAAAGAAAATAGGAAAGAATTGTAGGAGGGAGAAAGATTTCAGCAGAGGTAAGATGAAAAACTTAATTTTCATAATAAGTATAATTATAACATTGCTGTTAATAGGAGAGGTAGAGAAAAATTTTTGTGCATTAGAAATTCAAGAATTATTGGAAAGTATGAATCAGAAAATGGTCAGAGTAGAAGGAATGGAAATCCAACTAAGCAAAGTAATGGAAAAGATGGTTAAGGAAATGAAAGATTTAAGACAGGAAGTGGGAAATGAAAGCTTTAAGACAGGAAGTGAAGGAGGTTATGAGGGAAGTGGAAATGATTAAAGAGAAAATGGAAATAATGGAGGACAGAAGGAGGAGACGCAATTTAGTGTTTGTAGCAGTGAGATACAGAAGTGGAGTATGGCCCAGAGAAGAAATAGTGCAAATAATAAGGAGAAGTTAGGTATGAAAATCCAGGGATGGAAAATTGTCTAGGCAACTTGGACAGGGGGAAAGGCAGTCAAGGCTAATTATTGTGAAATTAGCAATGGTGTAGTTGGTATATGATGCATTAATTAGAGTCAAAAGATTATGAGGATCAGATATATCTACCAATATAGGTTTATCACCAAACAAAAGAATGTTATTACGAAAATTAAGGAAGAGGATGAAAGAAGCAAGAACAGAAGGGGAAAGGCTTGTATAAGAAATTACCAGCTATGGATTGATGGGGAAAAAGTTCCCGAAATATACATGAATACAGCTAAAGGGAATGGACAAGTAAGAATGGGAGCCAGGCTGATGAAGCCTACGAGGATGGAAATAAGAGAAAATAAGAGTACAAATAAGGTGGCGGAGATATATTTGGAGGCATTAAGAAAAGGAAGGAAATGGTGCAGTAAACCAGTATACCAGAGAGGAAGCAAACCAGAGGAAGAAGTTGAAAACAACAAGCAGAGGAAATATTGAGCAAGATAACATGGGGGCTGAGAAGAGTATATTGGTGAAGGCAGCTATGGTGCCAGCATCAGAGGAGGTATGAGATCACAGCATATGGAAAATAATAGAGTCTCTGTTAGCAAGAAGTGAGGAGATAGAAGAAATTTAGGACTGGACAGTGGGAGAGTAGGGTATGTGAGCTGAATAGAGGAATGGGGAATACCAGTGATGGACGACAAAGTATCATCATTATCATCATTAGAGGAGTATGTGTTGGTGACTTGGAGTTAAAGGTGGTAAGGAGGCTGCAGGGGAAAGGAGAACAAGGGACAGAGCGAAGCTAGGAAAATTCAGAAGTGAAAGGTATGATTCAAGATAGTAGACTGGAGGGTGGGCTGGAATATTGAGGGGTTAAGGCCAAAGATGAGAAACCAGGAAGTGTTCGAAATGTAAAAGAGAGATGACTTGACTGCAGTAGTGGAGACTTGGTTGGACAAGAACGAGAAAACAGTGGTGGAAGGTTTTGATTATATAGGTCTACAAGAAGTGTTAAATTAACCCACCTGATGTTACAGAATTTCATAATGGAAATTTATATATCGAATTAAGTCAAAAAGGAATTAAGTTTGAAATATGCCAATACAGGGTTTATAATAGGGGGAACTTTAATGCAAGAGTGTGAGTAAGTGATGTAAGGTCTGTGGGTCTAGAAAGTGAAAGTGTATGGATGCAAACTGATGAGGGAGGAAGAAAAGAGTCAGGATAAGGTGTATAACAGAAAGGGTAGCATATTGATTCAGTTTTTTGAAGGGAATGGCTTACTAAAGTGCAATGAGTGACAGGTTTTTTGATTTATTTATGGATGCTCTTTAACATCCCAGGTCATCAGCGTCCCATACAACTCGGGGCGTGAAACAGCAGACAAATTTTGCTCAGAGGCCTCTCTTTCAGGCTTGAGGTTGTTTTTCGTGCCGTAAATGTATGACACGGGATCCACGGCTTAACTTCCCTTCCGAAGGAAGCCATACTTAGGATTGTTACGCTCGAAAAAATCCATCGGTCCTGGCCGGGTTCGAACGCACGTTCTTGGGTGTAGGAGCAAGCATGGTAATCACTACACCACCAGGACCGGCGTAGAGTGTAAATGATTACATGCTATGTAGTAAAGTAATAGAGCAAGTACGGTTAGGATTTAAAATGTTAGACATTGCAGTAAGTAGTGAACATTTCACATTTTCCATTAATATGAGGCTCAGCCTATGGAAAAGAAGTAGGGAGGTAGAGGAAATAGAATTGGAATATATAACACATTACAAATGAAGAACTGAGTATGAAGAGCACTTTTGGGAAATATGTTATTGACAATAGGGACAATTAGGAAATATATGGAGTTATAGTAGCATTGGGAGCAAGTAGGATATAGGAGCAAGTAATAAAGTTGGAATCCATGGTAAAAAGGGCAGCGAAAAAGATGGAGGCATATTAGAGATAAAAAAAGAAAGGTTATGGATAGTATGATTAGGAAGGTGAATTAGCATGAAGTGTTTAAGGATTTAAGTATGTGGAGACTGGTCAGAACAAAGAGTGTAAAAACACCTAGAAACTGGGAGAGTTTTGGGGGTAAAGTTAAGGAGAAGTGGGTACGAAAGAGGAAGAAAGTAAAAGAAGGAGGTTTCCTACAATCAGACAACCATGTGGTTAACAAGGTAAGAAACTGTAATGCTGTTGAGCTTTAGTATAAAAAGTGTAGGTAAATAATGTATGTAAAGATTTAGTTCATATTGTAAATTGTGGGCATTTTGTTGAAAAATTGTAAAGTAAATTGTGGAAATAAATTCATTCGTTAATTTATGCAATACATACCCATAGTATTCAGCATCACAAACATGTGCAGTGTGGCAAGGCTGCAACTGATCTTCTATCAATGACAAACCACACTCGTACAACATTACCTACAGCCAGTTTATACCTTTCCAAATGTTCTTCCCTTTTAGGTTTTTTGGCTGCACGTTTTATATTTGTATAAAATTGTCGCAGTTATTTTGACAATCTTGGCAACATATGGGTATTTGCAGTGAATTCTTCTTGAATTTTCTCCCAGGCAAATTCATTCTGTTTTAGTGTTAATACATCGGTCTGCTTACACTCTATTATACCTTTATATTTTGTAACTAATTCTATTAACAGTTAATTTTCAAAAGTTAAAAAATTGTCCCTCTACTCCTCTTGATTTCACATGCCATTTTTAGTTACAAGTGGTTACAACCATAGATGCAACTGAGTAGTGAGCATAAACAATGAAACAAAAGTACGTGAATGCATTCAAAAACTTTTAAAGATCTGTCACAGCCTTCTCAATCTGTGTCATTTGCAATTCTGGAAATGTTAACAATGTGTTTAACATTATGCCGGAAATTTTTGTTACAATTGCTGTAATCTTAACACATTAAAATCTTAACATTGTGTTAACAAATAACATGTTATCGTACATCTAACATTTGTTGATGAAACTAGGCCTTAATTCATTATGAACAAATACTGCTTAGCACACATACCTTACTCCTCTGGGATAAAGACCCTATTATTCTCCAGGTGCATGATTTATATTATGTCATATAATAGCTACATACTATGCTGTAAGTGCCACAATTGGTGAATTATGTAATTTAAATAATTTCTATAATTTGAAAGTGTTTATGTGCAACTATACAAAAACTGGACAAGCTCGAAAATGCTCAATCTTAATTCATTTACACAACATATGAATGAAGCAAAATCAATGCTGTCTGATTAAACATTTAGCAAATATGCTATTAACTTACCATTCTCTTCATTTCTCTCCCTGTAATTTCCAGCATGAAATTTTGGTGAACGCTCTCTCTTGGCACGTGATTTTGCTAAATCAATATCCAATGGGACCCATTTCTGTTTTGGAGCTAGAACATTAAGTGAAAGCGAACAATTATAAAACACACCTCTCCATGGCTGAGTGCTGCATTCTGCAAATACATTAGATAAGAATGAGGCTGACAATCATTAATATTTATTTCTCCGAGGCGAGCATTCCAGATAGAAAACCTACAACAATAAATGTAAAATATGCAAAAAGAGCCAATTTATTACTGCACAGTTTATGGCTTAGAATAAAAAAATACTATTTATAAAGTGTTTGTGTGTGTATTCCAAAGTCAACTAGTTTGCCTGATTAAGGCTTTTGAGTTCTGAACATGAATTGCAGGGGGCAGTAGAATAGTTCATTTACAATGTGTGCAGCAATAAAGACTACAGTACAGTGGATTGATTAGAGTGGAGATGAGGGTGAGATGGCAATGAAGCCATGACATGAAATAACATTATCTAGAGAAAATCTGCCCAGATGCTACTTTGTGCATCACCGGCAGCTTGGGACCAAACCCAGGCCACCTTGGTGGGAAGCAAGCAAGCAATCTAACCTCTCGGCTATGGCACCGCCTTATAATAGCAGAGACAGTAACCTATTACAATGGTTCTCAACTTCTTGCTTGCACAATCCCCTTTTCAAAAATAAAATTATTGGCAATGCCTCTATTCATTTAAGCTTAGTAGCAATTAATTTGCAAGTTCCATGCTTCAACAAAGAGACATCTATTCAATCACAATAGCCATTGTTGTACTGTCATATAACTAGTCAAAATCATAATGCAACAGTTTAAGTTTTTGAATAAAAGTACATTCCCCATATTTGCTGTGACCCATCCCTAAGGGTCCTGACTTATAGTTTGGAAATCACTGCATTATCACATTCTCTATGCTGCTACTGCTCTTTCTTTATTTAATGACATTACTTTATGAAATTAATTTAAGAATATCTGTAAGAGACAAAATAAGGAACAATGTTACAGAAAGAGAGAATTCAACATTATTTTGCAAACAATAACAATTTAAATGGTATAGATGTGTTACAAAAAGATAACAGAGGACAGATTCATAAAAAATATTGCAATTGTTGAGATATACCAAATTAACATTGATGGATAGAATTATACATAGCATGTGGGAAAATAGACTAGGTAATCAGAACTGGAATGACTTAGACGGCTGGAGAAGAGCTACAGAAAATTATAATATGTATAGGAACAGGTTTGTACAGCCTGAGAGAGAAAGTTTACAAAAAGTAATAAACTATATTAAATAAGATTTGAAGTCTAAAATTACTTATAAGTTTTTTTTAAATAGTGTTTAATGCTAGGTTTTACTATTGAGGCACCAAAGGGGGCGGATGCTAATGATACATGAAATTAAATGATTAATTGGCAAAAAAAGCTTTTTAAAGGAAGAAAATGCTACAGACATAAGTTTAGGGTACCTCTCTGGCTTTCACCATCTATGATTAACTGAGGAGGAGAAGGAGGAGGAGGAGGAGGAGCAGCAGCAGCAGAAGAAGAAGAAGAAGAAGAAGAAGAAGAAGAAGAAGAAGCAGGAGGACCAACATCCACCACCTCAGTCAGGGAGGATGGTCCTGACGACAATTGAACCCCAGATCTTCTGCTCTCACGTTCGTGCCATAACGACCTCAGCAGCCTGTGGCAATATGGGAAATTTAATTACTATAAAATATGGATAAAGCAGAATCTTTTATAAAACATAAGACTGTTTACGGTGGATAACTTTTTGATCTAGAATGATAGATTTATTTAAAAAATACATATTTTTTTTTATTGATTTTATTTATGGACGCTCTTTTTAACATCTCAGGTCATCAGCGCCTCATTCAAACCAGGGCGTGAAACGGCCGACAAATTTTGCTCAGAGGCCTCTCTTTCAGGCTTGAGGTTCTTTTTCGTGCCGTAAATGTACGACATGGGATCCATGGCTTTACTTCCATTCCGAAGGCAGGATTTTTACGCCCGAAAAAAATCCATCGGTCCTGGCCGGGTTCGAACCCGCGATCTTGGGTATAGGAGGCAAGTATGGTAACCACCGCACCACCAGGACCGACAAAAAAAAAAAAAAAAAAAAAAAAAAAAAAAAAAAAAAAAAATACAAACACACACACACACACCTGGTTGACCTTCATGGATGTGTGATTCCCAAAAGACGGAATTTAAAGTTATTCTCTTACTGGCTGTATATTCATATATTTGAACTAATAAATCATTATGGAAAAAAAAGTATTGCTTTCATTTGGGAAACCATATATATTTTGCTGCAACCTACCTCCATCCAAATAATCCCATCTAATTGTAGATGCATATCCTAAATGCATAACCTCTGTGTTAATTACCCCATGCCATCTGTTCCACTGCCTCAATTTAGCCGGAGTACTTTATTTGCTAATTAAGCTTCTAAGAATGTTGTGAGTGTGTTCTCTTATAAGCTTTGCAAGCATTTCTATATTAGTATGAACAACCAACCATAGGCATTCTGATAAAATTATGTCTTCCTTACCATTTACCCACATGCCCTTTCCCATTTTAAGGATTACAATGATATACTGGATTGAACACTTAATGATGTGTTACCAACTCTTAGTTATCTTACGAGTTAGAGAGATAACAGCAAATTTTTGCATAAAATGCATATACAACTTTTAAATCTTGTGTGTTAATATTACCTATTTAAGTTATTATTTTCTCAAATATCATCACCATCACCATCATCATCATCATCATCATGTATTTCCTCCCCACTCTTTTCCCCTCAATGCTTTTAGGCTGTACATTTTGTAACCTTCAAGATTAAATATTTACTTTTATCACTCTCACATATCTTCTGCCTTTGAAAAAGATCACAAGTAATTTGAAATATTGCATCATTGTGATTGTTTCAGTGTTTAATTCATTTCTGCTTCTTTAGCTCATTAGTTTAGCTATAACAATATCCTTAATATGATCAAAAGAAAACAAAATGAATATAAAATCTACGACATGATAAAAAGCCTACAATTCATACCTAAAATGCATGTCAAGCCTTATCAGTATATAGCCAATGTCCCCAAAATGCATGAAGTAAGATATTTAACATAAATATTAATACATACTTCATCAATTTGGAAAAGCATTTCAATCTCTTACAATTAACCTTACCTGACAAGATGTGTATCAATATGATCATGCCAATACCAGCTTTGAAATTTCAATCACAAAATAAAATAGATATACGGCCAATTTGCATATGCTCCCCACTTGACTTGCACTTTGATTATCAAGACTGTCCAATGCAACCTATGACCATTAGCAACACCAGCAATATATTCCTAACATTTAGGTGCACAATTTAAGGTTCAATTTCATGACATCGCAGTTGAACCTGGGTGTTCCTTTTTTGTATAAGATCTCATAGTACATTCTGTTAGGCACATTTCACAGCAGGCTTATCACCAAAAGACCTTATTCACTATTTTAGTTTTATTTTTCCTAACTAATTACCCTGGTTTTAGTAGACTATAACATTTGAATGATTAAACTTGCTAATTTTTTTTGTCAATGATTAACATTTAACAGTTATCAAGTTTCTATGCTGGTATGTTCTGTAAATTGATTTCACCACCAGCAATGTCATTCTGCTTTTTCTTCAAAACAACTCTAATTAGGAAAAAACTTAACATCTGTGGTTTGTGTCACAAAATCTAATTAGTGTACAATAATTATTTAGGACGCATTATCAACAGAAGTCACTTTAAACATGCTAATAAATTATGTAATAAAAACTCTTTAGCAATAGGATAATGTTCATTGGGCTACACAGCAGAAAACTATAACTTTCTGAAGAGATTATGTGGCTATTCAAATTTCCTCCACTAGGTCACCACAGAAATGAAATGAAACAAGCTTCGTACCAACTTCAGATATCAAGGAGTACAACAAAGTGTCTAAAATGTATGCATACAAAAATCAAATTGGTCATAGCTAATTATATTAAGCTAATGTATCTCAATCTACTGTCCAAAACAAAGAATAATATTTTTAAAGAGATTCCCTTGCACTGAAAAGGTAAATATATGGCAACTTTATGCTTCAATGACTTCAGGTTCATTTGCAGCTCCATTCCATTTACTGATTTAAAGATCAATGACCAGTAGCAAAATACATAAAAACTTAACCCTTCCCATATTTAAAAAAACATGCGCGCACAAGACAGCTGCTTCCGATTCAAATAGCTCTAAGTCACTTACTCTTTTTTCTCCTTTCAGCAGCCTCTGCACCAGCAGGATTTTGTCTTTCTGAAGAACTACGTTCTTCTGAGCTTCCTGGATTACTTCCCACCCCATTGTTTTGGTCCATATTATCACTCTTCTGGGAGCCAGTGATCCCTTCTCCACCATTTGCTTTGGCATGACCATTCTGCTTTGATGTTGGCACTGAACCATGGTTCTGCTGCTTTTTCTATAAACATTATCACACAATGATCTATTTAATAATTTATAAATTACTTTCATTACAGTTACGCTACAGTTTGGCTCCTAGCTTACTATCCTGCACAACTTAAAAGCAGTGAATAGGATTGGAAGTACCACAATCTGATCTCGATTAAAGAGAAACTTAATGTGAATTATTTTACAGAAATTATGTACAGCTCGGTAGAATATCCAATAAAGTTAATAATTTGACATTTATAAACACTTAAGTGTCACGAAATCAACTCAAATTAATGTTATTAACTTTAGTAGCTTTGTTGAAGGAGTAGTAGAGGCTTTAATGCATACCTCAATTACATTGTCTGCTCTGGAGCTGTCAAATGAAATAGAATCAAAACTGCAGGAAATGTATCTGCACATTGATGAGGTACAAACACATTAACTATAAATATAATTGTAGTTGAGAACAATGCTAAGATTTGAAATGTTTTGATCTATTCATTAGCCTTCATTCACCCTGTTTTATGATATCTTCTCTTGTGGTTTCAGTAAAGCAGCTTGAGTCATTTATAAAGACTTGTTTATAAATGAAAGATATACTTGGTTTCAAGTTACTTTACTGAAACTACTAGAGAAGATATAAACCAGAAACTAAAACCAATGAGTGTAGATAGGAACATTTCTAAGTTACTTTGGCATTTGTTTGCAACTACAGTTATATTTATAGTTAATATGTTTGAGAAGCTTTCTTTGGTTTTAATTTTTTATGCTGGGTAATATCTTGCTTAAAACACAAAGTGTTCAGAAAGCCATTCAAGGAACTTAGTTTTGAAAGATAAAAATCAATTATATGCTGCAATAGCTGTGCTAGCAAGAGATGTCTTCTATGAAGATGACAAAACCATGGGTGTTGACCAGCAAGTCCACAAACTTAAAGAAAAGGGAAGAAAAGAAAAAATATTTCTGTAATTACACCAACATGAATTAATGGAATATGTCTACTAGTTAAACTATAAACACCACTTTAGTCACTGATGACAAATGCCCAATTTTTTTGGAGGTAAAAGAAAAACATTCATATAAAGAAAAGTTAAGTCTGTAAAACTCCTCACAGATTGATAAGATGAAACTGCAACTGAACTTTTAGTAAATAAAATTTCTTATATGTTTGAACAAACTGTATTTCAATATTTTTATCTCTAGTAACAGTATAAATTTCAACATACCAAGATCATTTGAAAAGTTCCCAGAATGAAGCACAAAATAATGGCATAGCCTTTTGAAAATATTTTTCAACATAGGCTTCCTTGACACTAGTGCACTTTTTCCAGCAATGTTCCAAAGCCTTTACCCCATAAGATTTCACCAGGCTGCAAAATATGCATCGACTGATTTAAGCTCTTCGTTGGGCAAACATTTCTTTCAACCAACGAATTTTCTCAGCTTAGGGAACAGATGAAAATCTGATGGAGTAAGTCAGGGAAATAAGGTGGATGTGGCAGAAAATAGAACCTCAATTCATTGATTTTTGCCATTGAACAACAAATGTGAGGGTGAGCACTGTCTCGACACAGGAGGACTTTCTTCTTTGATAAACAGTCCTTTCCTCTCATATTTTTGTCTTCATTATTCCCGAAAGATTACCATAATATGTTCCAGTGGGAAGATAATCGATTTACAGTACACCCTTGACATCCCAGAAAAACAATGCTATGATTTTCCCAGCCAATTTCACACACTTGGCCTTCTTTGTCTGTGGAAAATTGTGATGCTTCCAGTGTTTAGGCTGCTGTTTTGCTTCATATGAGTATTAGTGCCCCATGTTTCACCACTGATCACCAATCGATGCATAGTCTGATCTCTCTGAAAATGGGACAAACTTGGCTGAGAGATTTGCACTCTGATTCACTTTTGATCCTGAGTCAACAGCCATGGAACCAATTTTGCTGATAAAATTTTTCAAGCACAATTCTTCCCTCAAAATGAAATACACATTTCCCTGAAATGTCCAGAGCTTCAGCAATTTTGGACACCTTTAATCAGCGATCCTCCACAGCGATGTCATGCACCTTATTGATAATTTCTGATGTCGTGATGGATTTTGACCACTGATGAGTGGGTTGTATTACCAGGTTTCACAGCTGCATTTCAACTCCATGGTCCACTTGTAATGGTTGAAAATAATGATGCAGAGTTTTCTAGTGTTTGTCCTACCTGTATAAATTTCTGTTGCATTAATATCCTTCTGTTCCAAGTACTTAATAACCGCATGATGTTGTTAATTGTCATTTTTCCCACACACAAACTTCTGCACTGCAGATAACAGCTATAGATAATACGATTCTTGACCAATGCATGTATTAATGCACAAATTTTTCTACGGAAGAAGATCAAATTTGATAACTGCTTCAGAACTGCTGCTGCAATCTATATGTGCAAAACTTTTCAAATGACCCTAGTACTTCTTTTAAAGATGAATTATGTTTCTATCCATTAAATGTACTTACAATGTTTCTATCGTTTCTTAATAGCTCTCAAATGCAACAATAATGAATTACTTTTATATTTATATATATATATATATATATATATATATATAATATATAAAAAAAATAAAAATAAAGAAACAGTATCAACAATGTAACAAATTAACAGTAAATATGATAGCAGAAAAAGATAAAACACAAAGAAAAAAATCTACGATTCCGAAATATATCGATCTGAAGTGTGACTTTTTCTTTGTGTTTTATCTTTTTCTGCTATCATAATTACTGTTAATTTATATATATATATATATATATATATATATATATATATATAAATGAAAAATAAAAATAAAGTAACATTATTAACAATGCAACAAATTAACAGCAATAATAAAAGTAGATAAGGATAAAACACTGAGAAAATGTCACACTTGAAATTGCTATATTTCGAACTACTGCGAGTTCTTCAATGGCAATTTCAAGTGTGACTTTTTCTCAATGTTTTATCCTATTCTACTTTTATTATTGCTGTTAATTTGTTTTATATATATAAATATTCATATAATTCCTGCCAACACAAATGCTGCTAGTGTTCAGTCAAGTTCTTTTTAGAAAAATCACTGCCATGCAACATTCATTCCTAAATAAAATTATATTTAAGTAATAGCTAAGACATTGCTATTTGTGACATCAACTGCATTTTCTGTTCTGAGATTAATATAACAGCTAAACAGCAGGGATGATTACAATTGTAGCAAAATATATCTTGAAATATTGTGCAGCATGTCATACAAATTTGATTAATGTTTTCATTATGAAGCAAGACACAATTTCAATTTTTTCTTGCTGAACTAGTTTTCTCTTTGACATGTCACATTTTTACATCTGACAAAATGAATTCCTCGTACTGTAATTTGAAAACTGAGTTACTTTGCTCACTTTGTAAATCATCAATCCTGTTAGCTCTGTTTAAATTGTAGATAACACAATGGCTGAACGAGTAATACTATAACCAAGTATTTCAGTTTGAACCAAAGCTACAATAGATTTACTGTTAGAATTTTTGCAACACATATTGCTTCAACTCAAACACCTGATGACATCTGGTTGCTTGCAACTGGCTAATGACTTAAGCAATATTGTGTTGCACTATGAGCTATAAGGTTGGTCTATAAGGAAAACCCTACAATGCACTACATTTTGCAAGAACAAAAACAATGTGGTTTAGATTGCTGTTCCTTAGTATTTACTCCATCATACCAAATAGCATGCATGAACCTCAAACCAGTATTTAAAATTCGCTCCCAGTGGATACAACCTACCTCAGGACCTCCTAGCGTTGGCCAATCATCTACATCTGAAAAATCACTTGCCTGAAAAGAAAATTAAAACCTAAAATTACAACTTACAATTTACCACATTTTATACACACTTCATCAATGATGTCACTGCTAGACTTCTGTAACACCATCACTCCAAAGCAGTCAACCAGTGTACGAAACAAAAATAATTATTCATATCTATGGCATAACTCATTATGACTGTAAGCATTGATGCAAATCCTGTTTAAACCAAAGTAATTTAGCTCTAACTTTTTCTAAGATATCTTTATCAACCTATGAGGGCAAATAATGCATAATTTTAGATGTGTCTTCAACACCCAAGTAGCATAAGTATCATTCTTTTTAAATAAAACTAAGGAATATGATTTTGCCTCTGTTAAGATAGTGGCTGTTTGTAATGTATCTGGGTTGCAGAATGCAAAAATGACCCTTATAGAGCAGTGTTCAACTTACATTCAGTGAATGGAGATTGAATGAACTCTTCAAAATTAAGTTCAAATTGCTGTGCTGCTTCACAACAATCAATGTTTTTACCAATAATTCCTTATCTTTGTGGGTTTTAAAGGAAATATACGAAATGAAGTCTGTTCTCTCAAAAACTATATGTAATAATTAATATGGATGGGTAATCTATGCCAATCTTATGGTTATCATGATGCTTAAAATATCTGCAGCTTTTTGAGTCCGTGGAAGAGCTGGGAAATAATTAATACATTGTTAAAGATTGAGGATGATTCATTTTATTTACAGATGCTCTTTAATGTCTCAGGTCATCAGCATCCCATTCAAATCAGGGCAAGAAATGGCCCACAAATTTTGCTCAGAGGCCTCCTTTTTCAGGCTTGAGGTTCTTTATCATGCCGTAAATGTACGACCCTGGACCCACGGCTTTACTTCCCTTCCAAAGGAAGCCATACTTTGGATTTTCATGCTCTAAAAAATCATTCCTGGCTGGGATCGAACCCACAAAGATTGAGAAACGGAAGAATATATATCTGGAGAAAAGGTATTAAGTGCAATATGTAGATTCATAGTAGATGTGTACCTATAAATAAACATATAAATGAAGATTAACCGTAGACATGCACACATGATAATCGAAACAAATTATGAAATGTATATAATTGAAATTAAATTGAGAGATGCTATCATCAATCTGCTGAAGCTTGAAATACAAAACCTAAAACAGGAAAAGACAACTGTACAAATGGAAATTGCAGAATTCCATTTCAGACTAGCAACACTGTAAAGTTAGACCTTTCATAAGTTAAGGGAAACTAGTACAAACAAGGTGGAATGATAAGGCAAGTATTTCAATCAATGATGAAAAGGAAAATGAAGTTAAAACCAAAGTAAACAGCAGTCAAATTATTGTTTTACCAAAATATATAATACATAGCAAATAAAAGACCAAGTGTAAAAGAGTTAGATTCCAATGATTTTACTGAACATGGTTGATGCAAAATGGAAATGGCAGCAAATAACTATAAGTGTACAGGTTAGCTGCATATTTTTGTATTGAGAAGTACATCAGCGGGGTTGATTGTTGATTTGATTTATTTACGGATGCTGTTTAACATCTCAGGTCATCAGCGTCCCATTCTATTAAGGGCATGAAATGGCCGACAAATTTTGCTCAGGGCTCTTCTTTCAGGCTTGAGGTTCTTTTTCGTGCCGTAAATGTACGACATGGGACCCCACGGCTTTACTTCCCTTCCAAAGGAAGCCATACTTAGGACTTTTACGCCCGAAAAAATCCATCGATCCTGGCCGGGTTTGAACCCGCGATCTTGGGTTTAGAAGGCAAGAATGGTTACCACCATGATCGACATTAGTGGGGTGTGTAGCAATGTGTGAAGATAAACATTTAAAATAAATTAATAATAATAATAATGATAATAATAAACATATATTGTCAAGAAACACACTGTGAATTGGCTGTTGTGGAAATAAAATATGGGAAGAAATATTATTCTCGTTATATATAACCTGCCATTAGTGAATAAAAGCAAGTTCTTAGGTAAACTTCGCAATGACATATCAAAAAAATAACAAAAAGAATAATAATTGCAGCAGATATTAACATGAAATTACTGGAAAATAAAACTGATAAATGTAGGCTAATACAACTACTAGATAGATATAAATATGTATGTAAATGCACCAACCAGGGAAACAAAAAATTCTAAAACGTGTATTGATGTCATGTTAAGTACAAGAGAAAATTTAAAATATCAATTATAAAGACTGAACTAAGTGATCATTATGTGAACTTTAACTAATAAACTATAAGAGATTAAGAGATTAGGTAGGGAAAGAATGTTTGAATACAAGAGAAAACTAAACAAAGAAAATTTAGTCACTATATAAGGTATTGATCAAGTAGATTGAAGTACATTATATGAAACCATAAATTACAAATATACAGTATTCATCTCACAACTGCAGAGAAAGTACTATTCCCAAAAAATTGTGTATTTACATAACAAAGTTGCAAAGAGAAAATTGCATCGCTAAAGGTGTAAAAATTTAAACAAGGAATGATCTTTCTAAATGAACTTATTACAGAAATCAAAAAAACATACTTAAATCAACCTGGGAAATCCTTAAGTCCACACATAAAGAAACTAGCTTAAATGCTGTTGAAAATATTATTCACCAAAATGGTTATTTGGAACCACCAGATATTTATTAAAGTCGATGTATTAAATTAATATTATATAAATATTGCAAGTAAAATAGCAGCAATTTGGAAAAATGAACTATCCCCTGTAATAATTTCTTGGGGGAATACAGATCACATTATCAAACATGAGCTGAAACGAAAAAAGAAGAATTTCCCTGGATGGATTTTCAAATGAAATGACCAAATCATGGAGGTATTGTATGTGAATATCAGTTATTAAACTTTGGCATTAAATAAAATATCCAAATTTACATATGGTTTCCAAAAGCAAAAATCTAGTCATGCACTAGAAATAGTAAATAATACTAAAATAAATGCTTTGGATAAAAAAGAAATTGTTGCTGCCATATTACTTGATCTTGCAAAAGCTTTCCACTGTGTTCAACATAAAAATTGTTCAGTAAACTTGAGAAATATGGCTCAAGAGGTCTACCATTTGAATGATATCATATCTACAAAATCTAGTACAATTTAAATATAACATTTAATTTCATGTCGGAACCAATACAGTGAAGAGACTATTATGTTCTTATTACCTAGTGTGTCCATTTGATAGTCACTTTTTCCCAGCATACCAAAATGCAAACTTCCAACATCTCTTCGGAAATGGTTACAGTCTGTGAAACTAAGCAACAAGGAGATTGAGAAATACATCCAACTAACCGAAGTATGTATTAGTCAGAATTTTTTTCAATTTCAATGGTGAATTTTACAAACAAGAAGCAGGTTTAGCTATGGGGAATTCATTATTGCCTTTTCTGGCTGATTTGTATATGAGCAGTTTAGAAATGCACATCACCAAATCATTTACATACATTTTCAAATACAGATATGTAGATGATATCTCTGCAGTAGTCAACAAGAAACACTTTGATGATGCTTTGAAATTGCTAAACCTACAAGATAAAGAAATTAAATTCACTTGTGAAACAGAACAAGGCAACATGATTCCTTTTCTCGACTTAAATATTATAAGAACAGGGAATAATTTGGAATTTGGAATATACAGAAAGAACAAGCAGACTGAGAATACATAAAGGCAAGTGCATTCAATCCCACAGCACACAAACATACAGTTCTCAATAGCCTAGCACGTAGACTCATTAACATACCTCTGAATGATTTTGAATACAGCAAATTATCGAATTATACAAAGAGCAAAATTCAATGGGTATGACCAAAAATTATAGACAAGAAAATCAAGAAATTTGAACAAAAGAAGAGGTTAAAGCAGGTTACAACACTCACAGCAATAAACGAATCTACCATCTACTAGTTTTGCATATTTTAACAGTAAGTGGAGCATAAGATTAAATCAACTCACTAGATAATAAGAACATACTAGTATAATTTGTTGAAATAAAGCATTAATATGAAAATAAAACAATTAGTAATGTCGGATCTCTCTTCCATACAGTGAAACAGAGTAAAACACAATTATCGAAGTTGGGCTCATCTTTTATACATAAATAAAGTATTTGAAGTATTTAAACATTGAGGACATTTAATTGGTTATGGTGATGACATTATAATTATTACAGATGCAACAGTACAAGGTGTAAATCAGAAAGCAAATTAATTAATGCAGGTAAAATGCATAAAAATCTTGATATGGCCTTAAATGTTGTAAAACTGCTTGGATGCAGTTTAATCTGCAAGGTACAGGGAATTACACTATAAAAATTAAAATTCAAAATGCAGAAATACACAAGTTGAACACAAAAAATTTCTTCTAGGAGTCCCCATTGACTAAAACCTAGCAAACGCTGTTATTTTATTAACATACAGAAACTCCCATTAATATTTTGCCAATTAATTAATTTTGAGTTGTTTTACTCAACTACAAAATGGCATAAAAAACTAAAGTAAAATTAAGCTTATATAAAATACCTATATGATATCACATAACATTCAGCAAAAATATATTTTCCCAATTTAACTTAATATTTCCCTTTATTTTTTATACTGAGAACTCATCCCTTGGATATTAACACACAACAATAAATTAACAACCCTTTTTCTATGTATCATTGCATGTCAATATTTTATAGCATGACACTTATTTTTATTACTTCTCTTAAATGGCTTGGCATGTGGCTAATAATTTTCTTCATATTATTGGATTCGGTTTTAACCCCATTTTTCTTGCAGTCTCTTCAATTCTTTTTTGTAGTTGCATGTTTTCCTCACTCTGATGTTGAACTAGGAATATTAGTTTTTAAACAGTTCAGATCCCATGATTGGGATGGAGTGCAACTGTTAAGCAGCCATTTGCTCATAATATAGTCTTCATGTTGAGATTATTGTCCTGATAAAATTTAAAAGTACTTTCATCCTAAGCTTTTCAGTACTTAATGTAAATTGTGCTTTAATATTTCCAAATACTGTCACTTATTCATGGCGACTTACATTTATCTTAGGTCACCAATTCTAGCAAATGATATTAATCACCAGACCATAACAGTTCTTCCACTATCCTCTCTCTCTTCCACCTGATTAAAATGTTAAATTTTTTCTCATACAAAAAAAAAAAATAACATTTTTATAGCACTTTTTATCCTTTTTAATATGCAGCTCTTTTTATTTTATTTACATAGGGTTTTTTCCTTGGAAATTCTCCTACTGTAGCCTTCATTTCATGCGATCGACTGTGCAGCATTTTCGAACCATTTTATATATGAATTATCTTTTGTTGACCTTGTTATTATTCTTGCTCATATCTCATTGTACTTCAACACAGGTATGATAACAGCAGCAGAAATCCAAATGAGGAATGATTGCTAGTATGAATACAATTAAATACTTGGGCTACAGCTATAGCCAAGTTATAAAGTGGCTTGGCTCATCTGCAAATGAATATAAATATAAATTATGTACAATGAGGCACATTTAAAACTGTTCATTCCTAAGCCTTGCAGGCATGGCCCCCGCCTCTCTCTTTATAAAACTTGCGATACTAAAAATAAAATATATGAATTGTGTACTTGTCCTTCTTACAAAAGATGCTGAATATTTTGAGCAACACATCATCTAAAAAATTACTATTAGCATTCATCAATTTTTCTGCACTAATGAACCTAATATCTAGGCAACACTTTCAGCATTTTGTAAAAAGAGTGAGTACAGAATTCATTAATTTTATTTCTAGTACCCAAGTTTTAAAAAGATACAAGTGTTTTGCTGCCATGATTTCATGGAGTCAAATGCTGGCATTCGCAGGGGGAGGGTCAATCACGGTAAGTGGCAGACTTGCAAATGGAGTTTTAAATGTGCTTGTTTACAATTTTATTTAAGTGATACTCTTTGTACATCATATAATTTCTTTATCATTTGCAACAATATCCAGGTGTCATATTTTATTATATTAATAAAAATGTAAAAAATATTGAAAATTAAGTACTGATAGAACATTAAAACTAATCTCTGTATTAAGTTAATACATTTAAAAATATCAGAGCATTTGTTCATGTGTACTTCACACTTCATGAATGACAACATTAAGCCACAACACTTCAGTTATTTGGCTTACAAACCTGGTGCTAGTACTTGGATACTCCCAAAGCTATGTTCACAGCTAAAGGTAAAGAGTCACAAACGTCGCATAACATTCCATTTTGGTCATGGCATATCACACAATTTAAAAAGAAGCTTCTGTTTTTGCTAAAAACTGCTTTTCATAAAACCAGGGCATACAATTAAATTTACAGGTTTAGATCTTGTCAACTTCTCCAACATAGTTAACAACAAACCTGCTGCAGTATTCGGAAACAGTAAACATTTTATGGAATGCACTTAACTATTAGCATGGACTTGACTGAAAATGATACTGAATCTGAAGTTCCATTTCAAAAACGGTTTTGGAACACCAAGA
This sequence comes from Metallyticus violacea, assembly GCA_030762175.1. Taxonomy (NCBI): domain Eukaryota; kingdom Metazoa; phylum Arthropoda; class Insecta; order Mantodea; family Metallyticidae; genus Metallyticus; species Metallyticus violacea. Next base: position 29,029,315 of record CM060831.1, on the reverse strand, counting down.
ATGCCAATTTATTTAACAAAGTTAGCAGGTAGCTGATTGTTTTAAGTTCGAGTATATAAATTTGCCTTGGTACTTAAGCCTCAAGTCTTATTTTGCACTCCTTTATCCTAGTTACAGTTCTAATGCTTTAGTAAGCTCTAGAATCTTCCATACAAACTAAAGGAATACATCTCCTAAAGTACTGTATTGTATTCTAACAAAGATTTTATTTGTCTTTCCAGAGTTTCACACTAGTCTCCTCAGACCGTCCATGCCCAATTGTACAAGTCTAACACTATCTATGTGTTGCTGCTATAAATTATTAAACATAATATTTTTGGAAATGTTTCAGAGCACATTGTATTGCATACAAATTTCTGCTTAATTGAAAAAATATCCACAGAAACTAGCTTAATAACAATAATTTTGACAAAGCCATAAGCTTGGTTAATCTTGGATGAAGTTTAACAGCTGGACTCTATAGCAAAATTGGTACATTAAGCAAATTACCTAGATGGCTGTACCCAACTGCATAACCCTTTTTAAATAGCTGCTTCATTTGGGGCCCAGATGGAGAACGAAAAGGGATAAATAAATTATTTTGTAGAATTGTCCCAGGCTTACCTAGATCTTCACCTAATAAGGTTGCTTTAATGGAGCTAAGAAGATTGGGCTATAAAAGCACGGTCATAAAAGCAAGGTCATAAAAGGGTAATGAAACAATGATAAAGAATAGAGAGATTAGAAGAGGAGAATATTACGTGTTGTATTTTAGAGCACAAGAAAAAATTAAGGGGAGAGAAACTTGGATATCCAAAATCCAATATTTTACAAAAAGTGGGCATGGGTCAATATGTTATGAGGGAGAAAGATTGGGAAAAGGATTTTGGATAGAAATAACGAGAACTGCAGATATTGAAAAACAGGAAATATTGGCAAATCTCAATAGCAAAAAATCTTTGAAATTATGTAGTACATTAAAAATGTGTGAAAATGAGAAACATATATTGAAATCTGTGATAAGGTGGGAAGGGAAGGACTGGTATGATTTAGAACAGGAGCAATATATTTAAGTGGGTTTTTTTATTTATTTATATTTGGTTACTTATGGACACTCTTTTAACATTTCAGGTCAGCAGCATCCCATTCAATTCAGAGCGTGAAACGACCGATAAATTTTGCTCGAAGGCTTCTTCTTTCAGGTTTGAGGTTCTTTTTCGTGCCATAAATGTACGACACGGGACCCACGGCTTTCCTTCCCTTCCGAAGGAAGCCATATTTACGATTTTTATGCCCGAAAAAAGCCATCGATCCTGGCCAGGTTTGAACCCTAGATCTTCGGTTTAGAAGGCAAGTATGGTTATCACTACACCACCAGGACCGAATAAAAGTGGGTTAAGAAATGGATATAACGGGATATGTCCTATGTGTGAAGAACCAGATAGTATTTGGTATTGTATATTAGAATGTTAGCAAAGCAAGTTTTGGAGGGAACTTCCTTTTATGAAAGTGGGAAAATTTACCACATGAAATAAATGGCAGAAGAATTTTAAATCTAAAATCGGAAGAAAACATTAAGGAACTTGGAAAATATATAGGCAAGATTAGGCAAAAATGGTTGTTAGGTAGGTAAGATAAATGGGAACTATAATGCTGAAAATTCCACTATTTAGGAGTGAATATAGATCCCCATTACATACTCAATGTCGGGTTAATTTAATGGGGTATGGAAGGAAGGCAACTCCATAAAGTCAGGGAGAGCAAATGGGAAATTTAAAAAAATTTAATAGTAATAAGTTCACATGCACCGAGAATATGAAAATGTAAATTGTTTACTTGGATTTTAAGATGTCTACATAAAATTGAATAGTTGTAAAATTTAATAATATTATGTAAACATATTAAGATCAATAAATTCATTAATTCATTATAGTTGCTTCATGTGGTTGTCCAGAAATTATCAAGTAATATTTAATATAGGTGCAGAATAAATTAAAGTCAGTCAAGATATACAAAAATAACAAGTCTGTTTCCGAAAGACACTTTTGCAGAATGCACTGAAGAGCGAGGAAGAATGGCATAAGACACCATCACCCTTCGTACACAGCTTTATACAAACACCAAGCAGATCCAAAGCACCATTGTTTGTACTTGTCTTTTCCATTTGAAGCAAAGAAGCTAAGTTTAAGATTGTTAGAGACAGAGGAGAATATTTTGATACTACAGCATTGCTCAAGAGCTGGTCTTTGTGCCTAGGCCCTCAGTGGAGACAATTTCAGGAGGATTTTTTTTTTATTTGGTTTATTTACGAACGCTCTTTAACATCTCAGGTCATTAGCGCCCCCATTTTATCAGGGCTTGAAACTGCCGACCAATTTTGCTTAGAGGCCTCTTTTTCGTGCCTTATATGTATGACATGGGACCCACAGATTTACTTCCCTTACTTAGGATTTTTACACCCGAAAACTTCCACGCATTATGGATGGGTTTGAACCTGTTATCTTGGGTTTAGAAGGCAAGCAAGCAGGAAGGGATATGGTGAGGGAGATACCGGGTGCCCATGATCCATAATTGGTGAGACATAAAAAAATATGGGATCCCTAAAACTTGTTTCCAGAAACACACTTATGCCAGCAGAGGTTCCCTTCCAAGGAACGTCAAGAGTGTTTCAGTGTGTTGACATGATTTTAAGTAGTTTTACTTTTAATCTACCTGAGATTTTAAGATTGTTTCACTGTGTTGATTCCTACATTCATCATTAATAGCAATGAACTTGTTAAACTTTGTAATGCAATGGGCAGGTGAGGAGATGTTATTGAAAAAGAGAAAAAATGAAACTAAGGAAGGGTGGTTTGACAAGGAATGTTGAATAAATAAAGTTACAGTGAAACAATTAATAAAATGGAGAGGGATAGGAGATGAGATCTCTAAAGATGGAAAGTAAGAAATATTATCAGGAACTGATGGATAATAAGAAAAGTGGAGAGTGGAAAATACTAATAAAGTAATTAATATAATAAACAATAAAAACACAATTAAATATGGAAGGTTATAAAATCAACATACAAGAAATATTCAGCAACAGTTATAGAGGGTGGATTGCTTTATTATCTAATGTGGGAAAATTTTTTACTGGTATTTTGACAAGTAGATAACAAAAATGGATAGATCATTATAGTATACTATCCAAATACCAAATGGGATTTTGTAAAGGAGGGAGGACAACAAACATTATATTCATTTTGAAAACTTAAATAGATAAATATTTAAAAAACAATAAGAGGGGAAACTATTGGCTTTTGTAGATTTGGAAAAACCTTCGATCAAATTGAATTGCAATCACTGTGGTATAAACTTGCAGATAAAGGAGTCAGGGGACACATAATAGAAATTCTAAAAGCTTTATATAAGGAAAATACTTTTTGTGTAAGATATGAGGAAGGGTTAATACCAGAGAAGTAAGACAAGAAAAGGGAAATACAAGGATGTAAGCTAAGTCCAGTTCTGTTTAATTGATATATTTATGATATATTGCAAAATATAAAGGAAAACAACAATTTTATGCCAGCTATAAACAACATCCAGATTCCCGGTTTATTATTTACAGACGATTTGTAGTTGGCTCGATTACAGTAATTTGCGTAAAAACAGCCCTGCAAGAAATATATAAATATTGCTTAGAATGGGGCCTTAAGATGAACCAAGATAAAACACAAATTCTAGTATGCAGAAAGCAGGAAAGCTGAGTAAATATGAAAACTGGAAGAAGGGAAACCAGGATAATAAGGTAGCACATGATTGCATTTATTTAGGTATAAAAATAGATGGAGGGGGAAATTGGGAAAAGCTAGAAAGATTGGTATTAGTAAAAGGAAAAGCAGCTACGTAACCTATAAAAGGATATATTTTTAAAATACCATTATTGGAGGTCAAATGGCTGGAAAGAATATATAATATAATGGTCTAAGCACGAATACTCTATGGTATCAAAATTTGGGGAACGGAAAATTCTTGGGAAACTATGGATAAAGTGCAACATTTATTTTACAAAGAGATTCTCGGCCTACCAACTGTGGCTATAAAAGAAGTTGCCCAAATAGAAATGGGAAGAGCTACAAGAGAAGATTTAATTAAGGAAAGAGTTTTAACATACTGGCATAGGATTCTAAACCTAAATGAAGAATAATCTATTAAGGCAATGTTTGATATATCAAGAATTATTTTTAACTAAAGGGTTTGAGTAGTTTAAAAAATACTTTAGAGAGCAATATATTAGGGTATATGTGAAGGAAAAGAGATACAAATGTTAAGAGGTTTTTGGAAAGAGGCGAGAAGTTTTGAAGATATACAGATACAAAAATTTTTTAGTAATTTAACCGGGAAGACCAGTGAAATTTTATGTTAAGATGAAATGGGCATGGGAAAGGGAAATTTACATAGAACATATAGTGTTTGATTTTAAGGAAACTGAAAACTGGAGAAATGAACTCATTAAGGTAAAATTTAAAGGGGATAATAGAATAACAAAGAGAACATTCATGAAAGAGTGCAGGAATGTGGGTCAGTGTTTATTTAAAGTTAAACAGAATTGGAAATAGACAGTGAAGCGAGAAGAAAATTCTTATAAATAATAGTATATAGTCGAAAAAATAATGGTATAGACAGAATAAGTTAGATATCATTTTGGTACCTGGGGTTGGGTCAGAGCAAGGTCCCCTGAAATTCCAGTACGTTGTGCTGATGAAATGGGGATTGGGGTTTGATGCAAAAGAAGTGAATAATTGGTATTCGCTTTATTTGGAATTTAGATTAAGGCATTAGTATATCATTAATTTTTGTAAAAATTGTAATTGTGAGGGATACATCTAAAATGGCCTGGGCCAGATAGATGGAGCTTCCTTGTAGTTTATATTTCTTGAGCATTCAAATAAATAAATATTAAATTAAACAAATACAATTTCAAAAATAGAGGACTACAATGTAATTGTAAATCATTAAAACAAATTTTGTCTTATTAATGTGAGATTAGTAATTGATGCTGAGAACACAAATGTTTGATATCAGGTCTAGCATTGACAATGTAACATGCACCCATCCATAAGGCTAAGCAGTCTATTTCTTGCTTTGGATTCGATTGTCTTTGTTGCGAGTTTGTGTGGTTGCATGATAATTGTGGTATTTTCAACATTTTGAAACTTAAGTTATTCTTTGTATTACTGCCCAATACAGTTTTAAATGTGATCAATAAGCCAGCTTGTTCTATTTTTGGATGTTATAATATTCCTGGTCTTGATCCTATGTAGGATATAACTATTTTCCCCAACAAGAAAAATTTCCCAAATCTACATACAATAAAACTGTTTAATTTATGAGACTGTCCCAAGATGAAACATAATCCAACTAATGCTTCTTCCTTTTTCATCATCATCAATTCCAGTAATTGGTATACTGTAATTTAATAAATATATATGTTTTAAGTAGTCCCTAGCATATTTTTGTTTTCCCAAAATATCTCACAGCACCCTTCAATGCTGAACACCCAAGATGAAACTTAATGATGCATCTTCCTCTTTTTCATCATTACCAATTCCAGTAATTGGTATAATGTAATTTAATACATATATATGTTTTAAGTAGTCCCTAGTGTATTTTTATTTATTCTCAAAATATCTTGCGGCACCCTACAATGCTGCTGCACACCAGTTGGGAATAGCTAATCTAAAGAATATTTAATTGAGAAATGTCTATATAAAGTAGATGAACTATAATTGTAACATTAATATATTTTATAAATTTCACTCTGATGTTAATACCTATTTTTTGTACATTTTGTACAAACACATGCCACTGGATTAAATTCAGTTTTTAATTATAAATATTTGAAATTATATATAAATGCTTGAAACTTTTTTTTGATCGGTGTTTAATTGGGAAAAGGATTTTTAATGAAGGGAACGTTCCACGCCTAAGTTTAGTGTACCTCCGCGGCATTTGCCATTTATTGGGACTGAGGAAATCCTGGAAAAAAACTTAAGTCAGGGAGGACGGTCCTGGCAAGATTCGAGTCACAGATCTCCTGCTCACGAGTCCGTACTTGTATTTTGTGAGTCTATTTATATTAGGCATAATAGAAATGAATGCTTTGGTCTATTACATCATACTCATTAACAGTTCAATACAATAAATTTCATTTTAAGTATAATTAAAAAGTTAATTTGCACATTCTGCAGTGTTTCAATATTGTACACTAATACATGGTATTATAAAGAAAAGGCACATGTCCCAAAAAGAAAATATTGTGAATATGCCCTAGAACATGTTTTGGTGTGGTAACCCTGCTTAGGGGAATGTTGATACTTAAGAGGTAAATGCTTGAACTATTTGTAGGTTTGACATTTTGGGAGAAAATGGAAGCTTTCTGATACATTAAAAAAAAAAAAAATAATAAATAAATAAATAAATAAATAAATAAAAGGTTTTCCAAGCTTTTTCTTCTTTTTTTAACTGAATGAATGTGTAACTCAATGAATAAGCATCCAATAACCATGCATTTTATTTTGTAATCTTTCAGAGTTAATGCGGTTCTAAAACTAAAATTCTCACTTTGGATTACATAATTATGACATTAACATAAAATTGCTGGTTATCTCAATAATCACATTAAATTACTGAATACTAAAACTGCTTATCCTTATGTTTAATTACTTGAAATACTGTGACATAAAAACAGAAAAAATTTGCTAAGGAAACTTACCCTCTGATTAACTTTTCTTCGGTCATTTGGCGCTCGGACAACAGTTGGCTTTGTTACATTTACAGGGCCATTTTCTGGAACAAAATTAATTTTCTACTATTAAAAACAATGCTTCATATATCATAGACTTATTTAAATTAATGAAACCTGTTATTTCTCAGAGATAATTCCACGTTATAAGTTTTCCAACAATATCAATGAAATGTGAAAAACAGAAGAGCATGAAATTCAACAATTGCAACAAAAAAAAAATCCTATTATGCTTTACAAAGGAACATTTTAATGCTTAGGCATTTGCTTCTATAATTTTTCTCTAACCTAAGCTCCCAATTAAACTTTTTTTTTTTAAATTATTTTCGCTTTGACTGCATTGGTCTTTTCGTGATGTCTAGATATTGCGGACTGATTATTACAGGTGTTACGTCTGTAGGGATGAATGAAATGAATTAATGGAGCAATTGAGCTCGGAGTCCTTGGCTCCTTTAAGTTATCTGGCATTCACTTTCTCAAGGCAAGGAAAAACTCCGTCCAAGACAGTTTGAACCCAGGCACTCCGGATCAGTAGTCGCAAACACTCTAACCCTCGGAGGTGGTCTAATTAAACTTGTTGCATAGCAAAGACGGGCTTCATTTCACCGTATGATTCAAACCCAACTAATCTCGCACATTCAATTTAAAATCAATGTCGGAACTGAACGTTGATTACTGCCGATATCCTCCCTTTTCTACTGATTTTGTTTCGAGAAGAAATCTGCTTTCTCATATTGCAGATGGGCGTTAATACAACGAAAAAGAAGTTTTAGCCAGACCATATTATAGGCGCAGTGAGCATTGAAAGCAGAAAAGTGGAAATCAAACACAGCTGTTGTCTGTAAAACACATGTTAGATAATATGCCGCACTTTGAAGGACATTGTGCTTTCGGTAGCAAACTCAACGTGTATAAGCTATTACGGAGGAGGAAGTTGCACAACGTAGTTACCTCCTTCCACGATAGTTGATTTTCGTTAGGACTGACTCGCTTTGATGGTAAAATCGCTCCTTATTCTATAAACATTGACCATGTCTTCAGTTCAACATTTGTATATAGACTTTACCCACATATCTTATTATTCGTTTATATGTACAACCTATTTTCATTTAATGTCCTTTTGGAAATATGGGGCATCTTCAATGCAACGGCTGGATCGAGAATCTCGATAAATTAAGTCATCGTGCTTCGCAGTATCGCGACGGAACTCGTGCTACTATATTAAAAAATATATTAAATGTGAAACTGTAGATGAAAATGTGCAAGGATAGAAACAAAAATAAAAAAAGTGCCGTTTAAGTCCCGATTAAGCTTTTTCCGTAGTTTCTGCCACTTAAAAAAATAGTTGATTCCTTTGGCTCAGCTGCACTATTTCTCAGCAAATGCAATAACATAGAATGCCTATCTTGAAACAAGACTTATACACAATAAAACGCAAAAACAACCTACCTTATTTTCCACGTGGATTTCGCCATCTTGTGATGTAGCATATTGGAATGCCTATTACGATATAATTTAAGCACTAGACAATAGCCACAATTTAATTCTTATGGTATGAAAAACGGTAAATTTGGAGTACTTAGAGCTGTATTAACCGGTAAGCAAACTCTATCTGCCATTGAGGTTACCAGAAACCCATTGGAAATTTTCTTTCAGTCTTTCCGAGGAGGGACGCGAAAGGTAGCTTCTCAACCCAAATCTTCACAATGCAATAGCTATTAGCAAGCGGGTAGGTAATCTGTGGGGTAGACAGACGCTCCAAAAGATAAATCAGGAATGTGTTACCAACTGTATAAACAGTGGTTCGAAAATAAGCACCTTTGCTCTTTCATTTTGAACGGCGTTTCTGATGCGATGCAAACTTTTTTGAGTTGCACTATTTATATGGAGCATTTTCGTACTGAGATTGAACGCCGACCCTATTATGATCCAGACACAAATTAACCAGTTGAAGACATGTATTTGCTCGTCAAAAAGAGTTTGGATGATTAATTTTAAGAGCGAAAACATTACAAGTTCTTCATATTTCAAAATAACTACCGTTTCTCTCTTACATAGGTAATAATTATGTACATTCACGTTTTACTATAATGCGGAAGAAAAATTATGCTTCAACGCTCTAAAATACCCTTCCTACTTATCTGATCTACACCAAAATGAGCCTGGTTTAATCGACCAACTGCTTTAACCTCAATTCTTGGAATTATTTAAGAATGGATAACGTCTTCTAACGTAATTAAAACTCATGTTAAAGTGTTTATGCGATTCTAGTTCGAATATTAATTTCTAGAAGACGAATATTCAATTGTTTCAATCCGTTTTGTGGCGATTAAACCTAGAGAAGCGAAATGGCGTAGATAGCAATTTCGTCCCCTTCCCCCTAACAGAAAACAATAGAACATAAGAGCACAGATGGAACAGTATTTTTTTTGAATGGTGTTTAACGCCTTTTTTACTACTGAGGCACTACAGGCGGTGAACACTGGTGATTCATGAGATGAAATATTGGGAAAGGATTTTTTAAGGAAGGAAACGTTCCAGGCCTAAGTTTAGGGTACCTCCCCGGCATTTGCCAGTTATCTGGAAGAAAGATCCTGGGGGACTCGAACTCCAGACCTCCCTCTCACGAGTCCGCGCCTTAACGACCTCGGCCACCCGTGGCGGTAAGAACAGTTATTCTCAATGCATGTTCAACTATAAACAAATATAAATCAAAATATTTTTAATACCATCATCTCAATCGTATAAAGCTGAAACTGTTTCCCATAATTTTCTATGCTAACACAACGTTACATAGTAACAAAAGGGTCTTGGCAGCAAACCAAGCTTTGACAAAAGACTCGCGTCTTCCGGCACAATTCTTGAGGAAACCTCTTGAAGTGGCCCTTAACAAGAGGAGGAAACCTAGCTTCTTGAGCTTTCTGAGGTGAGTCTGCTTCGAAATTAAGAACACGGACAGAGAGCTGTATCGAATGGTCCTCAAACGTTTTGACGGTTTAATGTTCGCTGTGTTCAAAGCCGGATATCTGGATGCACAGATTTTTTTTAGAAGCGAATTTTAGAAAAACGAAAAATGAGCTATATAAGTATGTTTTTACAAAATGTGTATACTTGTACATGCACCTGTTTTTTCTGCAATATCTACGTTTAACATTTATTTTATATTGCACCTATATATATATATATATATATTCAGGATTATTTAAAAAGTCCCGCGCTATCTAATAATTTTGAAGCATGTGGTTTAGTCACAAGAATTTGCTGTGCGGGGATAACGGTTTATTTTATTTATTTTTTGAGTAGTGTTTAACGCCCGTTTTTACTACTGAGGCACCACAGGCGGAAAAAATAACTATACTGAGAACTCAAAAATTATAATTACCGACTTTTTTCTACTTTCGGTTTAACGGGAAATAACTTAAACTCTCTTTTTTCCAAATGAAACATCCAATTTATATTTATGTTTTCGAACAATGCTCATCAAGAGCTTTTTCAAAAATTACCCACACTATATACTTCTGTATAAATTTATTGTTGCTAAATCAAGAAAACAAAACGAGTAATAAACTGCTGCCTTAACAAAAACAAAGCTGTCTAAAAGTTGTATTGAAAATGAAAGCCCAGCGGCTTGAAAACTGCCATCGATCATACAAACCATTTAAGGAATGGCTTAACCTGGCTTTAGGAATGTCTTGCAATGCTTCCATTATTCAATATTCCAGGTCTTCTAAGTTGTTCGGTTTTTCTCGATATACTATTAACTTCAAATGGCTCCACAAAAAGAAGTTCAAAGGCAACAAATCTGGGGATATTGCTAGCAATTCCATGTGACCTCTTCTACCTATTCATCGTTGGTATGTGACCTCGGGTGGCCGAGGTCGTTAAGGCACGGACTCGTGAGCGGGAGATCTGGGGTTCCAATCCTGCCAGGGGCGTCTTCCCTGACTGAGGTTTCCCCCCCCCCAGGTTTTACTCAGTCCTCATAACTGGCAAATGCCGGGGAGATACCCTAAAATTAGGTTTGGAACGTTTCCTTACTTAAAAAATCCCTTCCCAATATATCATTTCATTTATCACCAAAGTTCACCGCCTGTGGTGCCTCAGTAGTAAAAACGGGCGTAAAAACACCATTAAAAAAATCGTTGTGAAAAAATCTGGTCTTAGTGCTGACGAGCATTCTGCCCATAATGAGCTGGAGCCCCCATCTTAATGGAAATGGTTGTCATCTCGGATATCCCATGAATTTGAGACAGTCGCTGCTATGTGCTTTCAAACAAAGTCAATTATTAGTGTTTGGTGTTTCTCTAAGAAAGGAACAATAATATGATCACTAACAATACCAGCCCAAGCAATGTTTGTGGATACTGTGTATGATTCTCCTTCACCCATTATGGATCTACATTTGGACAGGTTTATATATATATATATATATATATATATATATATATATGCTGAATATTCTGTCTCTTATTTATACCTTAAATACTTAAACAAAAAATTTAAAACTAAGTTAAAAGCTCGTACATCTATTTCTTTGTTTTCGTATAAATTCATCTGAATCGGAAGTATTGTATCTAATGTTGTTAACAATGAGAGTGTTTCTTAAGTCCGTGCAAACTCAAAAGGTGGCAGTACTAGATTGTTTACAACAACGGTACTTCGCAACGAGGTGACATGTGGGATGGTGTACATACATGGTTATACACAATTACGGATCTCTATCTATTACTGAGAGCCATTTTCCTACTTAAAATTGTAAACAGGCGTTCAAAACCAAGAAACACGAATTTCATGTATTACAAAATATTAATTTTTGAAGGGTGTAACGCCCCTAGAAACTTATAAGTAGCTGGAAATTACAGCGAAACAATGGAATAAATGGTTTGCCGAGTTTAAATGTACAAAATAATGTGGGCCATTCCGGATATCCTGTCGAAATAATGCCGAAACAATTGCAAAAACCCACGAGGTGGTGCTATGTAATCGGAGCTGCTGAAGCTTTGAGCATTTCTGGAGATCGGATGGACAATATTTTGCACAATCATTTGCAAATTAAAACTATATTGGCGAGGTGGATGCCGCATTTGTAATGATTGATCAGAAAAAAGAACGAGTTGTCACCTCCGCAATCTGGAGCAGTTCAAACAGTGTGCTGGAATCGGAGATAGCGCCCCGAAGAAGGCAAAAACAATCCCCTGTGCAAGAAAGGTGATGTGTTTTGGAAATGCCTCGGAGTAATTTTAATTGATTTTTGGAAAAAGTCAAAACCTTAACCGTTAATACTACACTAGGCTACTACAGCTATTATATTCCGCTACCAAGAACAGTCCCATTCCATCAATAAAGTGCGCCAACACACAAGTCAGCGATTGCGACCCCTCAAAATTTTTGGACTTTTCCTCATCCCCCCATACCTCCAGAGTTGCTCCCCCGACTATTTCTGTTCCCAAATATGAAGAAATGACTACCCCCCCCCCAAAAAAAATCAAATTAAAGTAAGAAGTCGTCGAAGCAAATGCGCATTTTGCAGAGCTTAAAAATCGCATTTTATGGATGGGGTAAACAAATTACAAAATCGTTGGAATCTGTGTATACACTTGAAAGGTGATTAAAACTATTCTCCTCATATTAACCGGAGATGTGCATACTTTCCTTTGTAAGATAACAAAAAGCAATGAAGTTGCCTGAACAACTTTGATATTAGAAAATGCACTTTTTCTTCTGATGTGCTGTAAACTTGGTTTGTTAAGGCTCGCTAACGATGTGGCTATTTCTGATACTTTAGAATGAAGCGCTATCTAATCAGCCAACCCGAACGCTCAAAGGTTAATAAAAAGAAATAATTTATGTCGCGCATCTATCATTTAGGTTGTAACTACTGTGGCACATCTGCTGTGTCACTAGATAGATAATTAGAAGCTTGGAAGAAATTCAAGTGACTTTTGTATTTTATATGGTACGAGAGTCTTTTGAAAAGTCTGGTAAAAATCAGTGAAATAGCATGAACATTCGTGGCAAGCGTCATATATGTAACGGCCTCTCACAGATATCTGAATGGGGCGGGGGGGGGGGGGGGGCGATTCCACGCAGATTAAAACTAAACTGGATGAAATTCAATGGGATACGCACCTGCGCTGAAGACGATTTCTGGATTACGTAATCTAAACGAGTCGTACATATACCGAAACTGATGTGCCCTGGACGTTCAATTAAATCCGCTACGAAGGATATCATTGTTGTTATACATGAAAGATTGCCGAGTGAAAGTGCGCGATGAATGCCGCGATTCTTGACTGTGGACCAACAAGATTCGTGCATGAACATTTGAATACAGTATTTAGCGATTTTTCATCGTAATCCGTAGGTCTTTAACGCCGATTCATGATAGTGGACGAAAACTGGATGCACCATTTGCACGCTTCAGTCAAAGTGTCAGTCAAACCAGCGAAAGCACACTGCGCTAAGGAATGAGAAGGCAGGCTTATTGGCTGGGAAGAATGATTAGATTTTGGGATTACTTGAAAAATAGCAAAACAAACAAAACTGGTTCAATGACAAAGACAATGCACCATCCCTCACATCGATAGCCGCAATGGGAAAAGTAAAGAAGTGGGCTTTGAATTGGTTCCTTGGATTGTATTGTACTTGGGTAAGAAGAGAATATTTCTATTTAGTGTTGCTCAGGAGCTGGTCATTAGTGCCTACACCCCCAGTGGAAACAGCTCCGCGATGATGGGAATGAGATGTGAGATACACCGGGCTCTTCACCAAGTTTAGCCCCTTAGAAGCCGCCGTCACCCACATACCAGCCCATCACGCAATTCATTCTTAACTCTCCATTTACCCCAAACTTTGCTCTTAGCGACGTCGGTATTTTTTTAATTTGTTTATTTACGGACGCTCTTTAACAGCTCAGGTCATCAGCGTCCCATTCTATTCAGGGCGTGAAAAGGCCGACAAATTTTGCTCAGAGGCCTCTTTTTTCACGCTTGAGGTTCTTTATTGTGCCGTAAATGTACGACACGGGACCCACGGCTTTACTTCTCTTCCGAAGGAAGCTATACTTAGGATTTTTACGCCCCGAAAAAAATCCATCGATCCCGGCCGGGTTTGAACCCACGATCTTGGGTTTAGAAGGCAAGTATGGACGTCTACTGCTACTTGGAGTCCATGCACAACTTAAGTTTTACCAGCAAGAGTAGGTAGTATATTTGGGATAGTAATATAGTTTGGTATTCATCAACTTCATATACAGTTGAATACTAAAATTTTATCATGATGAACAAATACTTCCCTTCGAAATGGACAAGTACAAACAACGTATGAACTTTTCCTAACACTTTATATACGTTTAATCGCAAAATTTATGGTGACCAACTTGAGTTTTTTTTTATTTCTTCATTCTTGCTGTTTTTTTAAGTGAACTCGGTACCAAGACTATAAAAAAGTGTTTTTATTTCCAGACTCGCTTGATATCCACAAGTGGGGGAGGGGGTCGATAAGATATCCACACAGTTACTGCCTCAAGGACAAAAGAGATACTCGGAAAACATTGATGACAAATGTTTCGAAGGTCGTCTTGTCTTTCCTTTCCTTAACTTTGTTGTTGGTATAAATGTTAACTTTTTTTTCTTTCCGTAAATTTATGAACCTAATCCAGCGAAACCTGCTTTTCTGTTGTGAAGAATAAATCCCCCCCCCCAAAAAAAACAGCAGCAGCCACAATACAAGAGGCTGGTGATTAAGTATTTTAACCGTAAAATGTTCGTTCTTAATAAAATAAAAAAAAACAAACAAACAAACAAAAACAAGCAAAAATATTAAAAATACGCCGTATTTACACTGGAGAATCGAGAGATAGTATGTTCTTAGTACTTACTACTAGCTAAATGTATTGTAGTCAATTTCTTTAAACGCAAACTTTTCCATGAATTGCCGAAAAAACCTGTCTCCAAAATTACACCTTGAGCATGAAAAGTTAATTCCCGGAAAATTTAAACACAATAAATATCTTAAATTGATAATAAACAAATAAAAAAATATTGTAAAGTTTGAGATTCCCTTATTACTTCCACGTTTGAGAAAAGCCACAAACAAGCCTGAAGAAATGATATTTGAAGATTTTCACATGTTGCAGCTCTGAAACAGGCAAATAATTAAGTATTTAACCCTCTGTAGGAAGCAAATACGGCATTTAGTAACCTCATGATTTTATTACTTCACGATTAACAAAGGTATAATTAATTACAATTATAAAACTCATAATAAGCCTCAATACTTCGAGCACTTAATATGGATAACTAAAAGGACGAAATACGTTTGGCGAGCGGCAAAATAAGGCGGTTGCAGGGTGAATTCTGGCCTGCTTGAGAGTGTATCTGTAATGAAGGTAATTTTCCGGTGCTTAAGAACTACCAGGTGACTTCTTAGAAATCAGAGGAAAACAAAATATTCAGTAAAATTGGTTTTTCCTTTAATGCGTGCTTTTAAAATGGAAAATACGATGAAGGCACAAAAAAAAAAAAAAAAAAAAAAAAAAAAACGCGACACTGAATTACTAGCACGCTTACTTACAAATAAATATCTGAAAACAGTTCACTTAAGTCCGGAAACTTTGAGTGACCCTTGTTATTAACGCAATTTATTTCTGAATTGTTAAGATGAATACATGGACTTGTGAAGCTACGATATTATCTAATGACTTTCCCTAAATTTGCTATTATTATTATTATTATTATTATTATTATTATTATTATTATTATTAAAGACCGGTAGTAAGTAACAAGTATTAATTATATCCACGAAAATCCCCTCGCGGATGGCAACTAAAGACGCTATTGAGGGGCACACTCCATCGACACTGGTAAATTTATAAAATAATGGAAATAATTAAGTTTAAATATAAGGAAACACATATGGGCAATCCGTGACATGTTTCTTTTGAATGCAAAGTTAACTTTATTTACAAACAATAATCTCAATTAGCTACTGGGCGGCTGTGGACACGAACCTCCAGTGGTTGCGAAACGTGATACGAAGATTACAGATATTTTCCAAACCCGCCCCCCCTTACATCCCTTCGATATTGACCTTAAATGCTGTCGTGCAAAAATGTTGCTGTAGTCTCTCAGACAGTTGGCGACCTTGCTGTTCTTCAACGGCCTTGCCTTATTATGCCGCCAGAGAAGTAAAATAAACTTAATGGAATACATGATAAACGCCAACTGATCCTGTATGGAAGGGAGAGGCGAGGGCATTCTATTTCTGCTCTGCCTTAGGGCATCGCTTCGAGGGTGATCTATCCACTAACTCTGGAAAAGCTATGCATGCGCTTTATAACCTACATTTTACTGTCTAGTGAATGTAAGTTTGCACCAACACAATCGGTTCTGGGCTTTATTCCACCAAAGTATGGCATAATACATACAGGCTACAAGTCCTTGTAAAGTATTAGTAAAAATTACAAGTTACGTCTCATAAGAACAAAATATAGGAACAGCTTTTTCTTTTTTTCCTTCCTTTTTAATAGTGTTTAACTACTACGGCATCACACGCGGTAAGAGGAACATTTATACATCGCCATACCTTGAATTAGGTTATCTCCATTCCTTAGGGATTTTTAATGTACAGAGAGGATTGTCATTTCTGCTGAATGGGTTTTTTCCCCTCAGATATAATGATAATTTAAATAATTAAGCATTTATTGATATTCCAGCATAAAATCCACTTTGAGGTGATAGAAGAATCGAGCTTCCCGATTGCTCGCGGCCATTTATTTTATTCGTCCATTTGATCGTTTATTTATTTGTTTATATTGCTTGACAATCGCGTTCTCATTGTAAGCAATAAATTGGGAAAATTGTGCCAAAAGATATTATTTTAAAAGAAAATAAAGAAAGAAAAGAAATAATTTTCATGCCATGTAGCAAGAACCTTAAAAATTCATTAACTAAGATGCTGGTCTGGAATATGCATTTGAAACGGAAAACGCCAATATCAGTTATAAGCTGCACTTGACCTAATTTTATCATTGTACACAAATATTTATTCTTTCTTTATTCATATTCCTACTCATCATTTCATCATTTACGCTAATAGTTTGGGTCAACTGACTCCCAAAATCATTAAAAAGATAAAAAAAAAAAAAAAAAGTGTGCTAGTATTTGAAGTTACCAATATTCCTACACTTGTAGAGAAATTGATACAAATGACAGTGCCCGACTAATACTAATATTTCTGAGGAACAGAAAAATGAAAAATCATTTGTACAATTGTAAGTATAGAGTAGTAAAGTACAAGCGTAGCAGAAACCTTTGTGGGACAGAATTTTATTAATAACTACAAGTTCCAAGTCCATACATTTGTAATGTATAAGACCATACCTTTGCGGAACAACGTCCTTATAATCTGGCGGTAGCCACATTTTTCTCGTAGACCCAAGGCCGCGGGTTCATACCGGGCATACAAGTCCTAAGTATTGCTTCCTCCCAAAGGGACGCAAAGTCATTCGTCTCGTGTCGTAATTTACGGCAGCACGTAAAAGAACCTTAAGCCTGAAGGAAAGGCCTCTGAGCAACATTTATGGGCCGTTTCACGTTCTGAATTCAACAGGACGGTAATGACAGAGATGTTAAACAGCGTCCTTAAATTAACCAAATAAATAAATACCAACATGGGTTGCTTTGAAGGTATCATACAATCGGAGCACAGGAAGCTTCGTTTTAAAATATTCGTATTTCTAAAATA
The DNA here is from genome assembly GCA_030762175.1 of Metallyticus violacea. Lineage (NCBI taxonomy): Eukaryota > Metazoa > Arthropoda > Insecta > Mantodea > Metallyticidae > Metallyticus > Metallyticus violacea. Next base: position 29,011,806 of record CM060831.1, on the reverse strand, counting down.
TGTTTGAATAACTAAATTCCTTTCAGGCTTATAGGATTTACCTATTTCTCTGTACTACAATCTAGCTATCTCTTAAGACAATAATGTCTGGATCTCGAGACCTCGTACCAGCGAGTTTTCCGATCTTGGGCAATGCAGTATCGCTACGTGCTTATTGACACTGCATACATTTCTACCATAAACCGTTTGAATTTTCAGTTGCTCTGAGCATAAACTCCATTTTACAGCGGTTCTTACACACAGCTGCCCATCGTCAACAGTAGATATTTTAAGTGTTGATAGTGCGAGAACAGCGATGTGCTTGAGTGAAGCAGTACCAACTTTCAAACTAAGAATAGGTTATTTATTAGTTATTACTTAATACTATAACATTAAGTACACATTATAAAAGAAAATAAAATTATGAAAGTTAGACAATGTTGTAACAATTGTTATTATGCACTATTTTTAATCTGTATTTGGACATTATCCGAGAATAGAAAAAGCAGCTAAAGATTTTTAATATTACGACAATAATATCTAAATCATTTACCTTGTGCATGCTTACGGTCATCGTCATTTCAGAAAATGATCACATACTACAAAGAACTCATATGAACAACATAAATTTGTAAGACAACATACTTTAATCATATCTTAAAAGTATGAGAAAATCAAGGTTATGACGTTTACAGAAACACTTTCTACAAGATCTCAAATTGACATAAATAATAAAATATTATACATTTAATTTTTAACCTGTTTAATCTCATACATGTACGTGCGAAAAAAATATCACAAAGAGTTTACGAGTAGAAAGGGGTATTTTGGGTGTGGAAATGAATGGTATCAGACATTTATGTTGCTCAACGTCATAGCTACACTGCCATGTGATGTATGTGCTTAGCTAATCAAAGTCATTGTCGAATACAAAGTTATAAGCACATTAATCTAATCAGTCACGTACTATCACTCAGGTATTCGTGGAAGTGGCAAGGCGCTTTGAAGACTACACAGCTAAGTTTTATAACGATTACATATCCATGAACCATTTCAATTAGTTTAAAAGCTCTTTAGTAAAATTCCAGCGGTGTTGTTGTCTTGTATTGTGCACAGTTTGACAGAACTTTTAAAACGCATGAGAGCAGAGAGGAAAGGAGAATTTGAGAAGGGACGTGAGAACAGAGAAGAAAGATGAAAGGTGATAAGTAGAGAAGAGTAAGCGGAGAGGAAAGCGCATTCAGCAATGTTTTAAAATTGTGGGTGTCAACTCTCTCCAAAACTGCCATTATGGCAAAGTAAAATAAAAATATGGAATTTGAACAAACTTCATCTGTAGCAGTTTTCTTGCTGTAATTTATAAGAACGTTTGGTGATTTCTCTGAGCGAGTCTATGAGAAATCTGGAACATTTGCTCGCAACATATGCCTTACCTCAATTTTAAATATCGTCCTTTTGAAAAAAATCTTCTTTAGCAAACAATGTCTCTATCATTACAACAGAGTAATTCCATATTTATCTTTTTTAGATCCAAAATTAAGATAAACATGTAAAACAGCACGACAGCTTCCTCACAACTGTGTCATGCGCAATATAAATTAATCAAACGTGTTCAAGGACAGTAATGTCCGCTTAACAATAAAACTTGGCATACGTGTGTATAAACGCAAACATTTTTGGCACATCTGCCCTTCCAAAGGACTTTGACTCCTCTTCCTAGGCCAGTACGTGTTATTTGCATTATCGTCAGTGTCCCCTAGTCAGTTTTTTACATCAATGTTGGACAATGCTTCTACAATTGCTTACGCAATACGCGTAAGCAATTATAGAAACATTGTCCAACATTGAAAGAAAGTTACGTAGAAAGCTTTGCGAAAAATGCAAGATATTCGCACACCTTACTTCATTGCATTTTAATGTTGAAAAATAACAAACGTGTTTATTTTATACTTCAAAGTAGACCTAATTGCTAAACAATATGTTTGGGTTTAATATAAAAATATAAATCATTCTTTAAAGTTTTATTGGTTTTAGTCACCAGATATATTTAAAAAAGAACGCTTTTCATTTTCGAATAGAGCTTAACGCCCGTTCTTTTACTACTGAGGCATTACTGTCGATGGACATTGATACATAGATGAAATGGTAAAGTGGGAAAAGAATTTTGGGAAGAAAGCGTTTCAAGGCTAAGTTTCGAGTACATGCCTGGCACATACAGTTGATGAGGACTGGAAAATCTGGGAAAAGCCTGTCACTACCTCAAATCAACATTGTAAATCATATTCTGTTTTACTCAAAATGTTCTTGAGCTATTGTGAAACATGTAAGGGACTTGTTCAGCATTCGTAGGCAATTGTTTGGACATATTAAGTTTAGGTTGAAAATAGCAAAAGGTATTCCAAGGCAGTGAGAAAAACGGCTCCGTTTAGTTTTGAATTAAAAAAAAAAAAACATTAGAATCTATCCATATAGGACTTGATTAGCATCCACTTCAACGGTGTAAACATTTTGCTTTTCAATTTCTCACCCATCGCAATTTTTAAGGATTTTTTTTTTTTATTTTCTCTTAAAATAAAATATATTAATAGAACTCTTTAAAATATCCAAAAAATTTTAACGCATTTTGTTAAAATTATGGACTTCCTCATTTTGGACTGCTCCACAAATCATAAGTAGACTCCGATGGGTACCCCACAAGCAAGCAAGCAAGCAAGCAACCAGGTTACTGACTTAAGGGGTGGGAGACAGCCTTCTGTCCTGGCACATGCAGTTCGTGTTAAAATTTGCAACTGGTTCAAATAGATGGAGTAGCTTCTGAAACAGTCAAAGCTTAACATATTTTATAGTTGGTAATATCTAAAGGTAGTATGAAGTTGTGTATTACATTTTTAAAGAGGTGATGTTCCGTTCTTCACATCTATAGCCTATTACATCGTATGATGCTAAATGTACTATTTTAAGTGACCATTGGAGGAATTTCACTTTTCAGTCTTTCAAAACGATCACATGCAACTGTTCACTGCAACGCAGACATTCACCATGATGTCAGTACATACACATAACCATTTTATTACTTATATATATATATATATATATATATATATAAATCATGTCTTTGAACTATATCGAAATAACTTCAGAGCGTGGGAGGACATTAGACATGTAATTTGATATACGAAACATATGGTTATAAGTTTCTAAAGAGCCAGTACGCAACTGCCTAGTGCAGATATAATGCAAAGTAGAAGGATGTCGCTGTTGTCTATTGGGATATCTTTGCCTGTACAGTTCTATAGCTGCTACACCACTAATTCTTGTTTCTTCATAAATAAGATGCATATCTGCAGGTTCAGAGGTTTAAAACTTCTCCATTTTGTCTCACAGGCAATCCGCAGCGTACTAAACGTGGCGATCCTAAACAGAAAATGGTGCTACTTGTCATTGTACTTAGCAATTAGAATCATATCCTTCAGTATGTTTGTCGCAGCACTTCCATCTGTGTTATCATATTTCATATTAATAATTAAAAAAATATCTGTCTCAAGAGAGTCGAACCTGTGACTTAGCGCAACAAAGCAATTAATGGATGCTCAGTGGGGCACTGTCAAATGATTAGTTTGAGATTTGAGAGATTTTGCAACATTATATCTCGAAAATAATGATCTACCGAAAATCAGTATTTCTATACCCTCAAAGTACTTTTGAAGACATTCAAAATCATTTTTCATCCGATTTTGTTTTAAAAGCGACTTATGATGCCAACATGTTTAACACCATAGAAATGCGCTAATTTTAGTCCTATGTGAAATTGTTTCTATACGACCACTCTATGATCTCCAAAATTATTTCGTGTAGTTCATTAATACCTGTATGTATATTAACAACCTAAGATACCTAATACTTTATTTAAATGTAAAATAAAAGCGTGTGAATGCAGCAGAACATCTCCTGTGATAAGGTAGTGGTTACCTTTTATTGTAATTGAGAAAACTTAAATGAGTTACGCAGATATTACATCCGCTTCGCCGGGAGTTACTGCTCCGAATACCGGCTGCCGTGAAAAGGTCAAAACCACGAAAAATCCGGAAAAACACTAGCACATTTAAAGCATTTCTGTTACTGCATGCAATCTACCTAAGAACAAACCATAGAACTTTTGAGATATTTTTGCTATTGATCTTTGAATATGATTAATGAAGAGTTATGTAGATCATTGTATGAATTCAACCAAATATCACAAAAGGTAAACAACAAACACGTTTAAAACCCTTACATATCCCAATATAACTATTGAAACCACGCTCTACACAAATGAACAAACTTGCACCTTAATTACAAGGCTTCGATAGCGAATAAATATGTATCTTATGTTTTCCTTCCAACTCTCCAGACTTTTCCCCTTATTTTACTCTCTTCCGATCTTAGGTGACCTTGGCTCTTTTATAAACTGCAAAATACAATAAAAGAACATTAATTCTTGGTTCAGTGGGACACGAGAGCTCACGGACTACAGCTAGACAACCAGCAGTGAGGCAATAATGACTCCCATAAAGCATTGGTCCCAATAAACGTACGGCATAAATGCCATGCATTGCATGTACCCTTCTCAACTTGTTACTTTGCATGCTGAATTCCAGCTTCTGTCATTGGTCTAAATACCAGTTCGACAACAAATGACGTAACACTCGGTTGGTGCCTGTCGACATTTAGCAAGCATGAAAAAAACTTGCAGAAACAAGGAAGTTGGCATTCTTCCACAGACTGTCCCGTGGGGGTGAAAGTAATAATGCAATGAATGGCTTTTGTGCAAAAATTACTTGATACTGCAACATTCTATGCATTATCTGCCCTCGGATGTTGATAGTTATCATACACAATGATGTCATACAAAGGACTTCCAAGATTTACACCGACATCGCCAGGAGGGATTACAAATTTAATTCAGATATTGTCAGATAACAGAGGGGTTTTCCACATGACTCTCCCAAAGATCGATACGCAGATGTGTACCTTTACAGTTTTCAGAAGTCAACGTCCTCCCAATAGCCAAAAATAGATAACAAATATGAATTTTGGTATCCGCCAGATAGGAGAAATTAAGACTTGATACTCTTACATCTGAACTACCGTGCCCTGTCCGGAATTTCCCCCATTTAAGTCTATAACCCTGCAGACATCTAAGATTTTCTCGCTACCCTAAGGAGTAGGATTCGAAACGAAGTACTTGTAATCCAGGCTTTATAGTTAACCGCACCATTACGGTTAATTTACTTGAAATGTGATTTTCGCACAAGCTTTGTTACGTTAATGTCTAGAATTAGTCAGACAGGGAAAATTGGAAGTCACCGAAACAACGATCTTTCGGTTTACGATGCTGTTACTATCTAAGCTTTCGTGCCCTATGGCGAAGAAGAAGAAGAAGAAGAAGAAGAAGAAGAAGAAGAAGAAGTTCTAAAGTAAGCCGTTAACTAGTAAGAACAAACATATTAGTTTCGGTGTTTTATACCATTCACATAGTAATGAGAATAATTTTCTTGCTTACGCATGTACAGAGTTCAAAGCGCGTTATTAAAATTTTTCGCAGTGTTTAATATTCTGAGGAAAAACTTTTTTTTTTGAGGAAAACAACTATTTCTTCGTTTTTTCGATTGGAGTATTAATTCATATTTTATTTTTGCAATACAATTAAAGAGTTGGTTTGAAAAAAGAAATTGCCCACAAATTTTACGATTAAGAGATTAAAAAAGTGTTTTCGTACATTTACATTAAAACAAGAGTGTTGTACACATTTGAAACATGGAAGAGACATCTAAAACAAATACTCTTTGTGTGTGTGTGTGTGAGAGAGAGAGAGAGAGAGAGAGAGAGAGAGACAGAGAGAGAGAATTTTAGGTTTACAAATCCCAGCACTTTTTAAAGACAGGTCATTTGAAAATACTATTACTCCTACAGAAATAGGAGCATAGAATGCATTTAAAGAAGCCTCTGAAAATGTTCTAGGAGAAAATCAAATATTCTGTTGTTATAATTATGAAAAATGTGCTACAGATATGCTCAATTTTAGGAGCAATATGAGTATCAAATTACACTTTCTCTACTCACATATGTATTTCCTGACAACCTGGGGGCAGTCAGTAAAGAACAAGGTGAGAGTTTTCATCAAGATATTCAAGAAACGGAAAGGAAATAGAAAGAGCGTTGAATACATCAATGATTGTGATTACTGTTGGGATTTTACAGTAACACACAAGAAAAAATCCAAGAAGAGAACATTCCAGACCACACGAACAACAACTGAAGCGTTCAATAATTAATGTGTGCAATTGGGCAATAAAACTCTTTAATTTCAATTGAAAATCTTATGCAGTTTCTGAAATATGCACATTTCTAGAAGAATAAAAAAATATGAACATTTCAATTATGATTTATAAACAATTTTGATGTGATGGAAGAAAACGGAAGTCGTCTTTAAAATCAACATTATATTCATGTTTCAAAGATAAAACAACTCTCAAAAAGTTGCAATTTGTTGATATGTGTTACAAACACTTACATATCAGTTTATTGCTTTAAATTTATTGTGATAAATTACTACAGTATTATTAACAATGAATGCGGCAGTCAAGTGCTCTCTATCATTTACTGTTAGATTAACAGTTTAAGAGTTTCTTGCAGTTATTGTTGGTATAAGACTTACTCGTATGTTGGTGAATAGTCGTAGTGTTTGGTGTATTTATTGGGAAATCTATGTAATTTCTACGCAAGTTTGAGTCAAGAGCTCAGAAAAGAAAAGGGAAGGTTGAAATACCAGGAAAAACTAATGCATACGAAGATTTTGGAATACAGAACCAATTAGCCATAGCTAATAATTACTTTACATTATGTAATGTTGTGGAGGATCAAAGCCTAAATATTAATGTAGGATACATTAAAAGTCCTTTCAAGCTATCGATATTGCATTGGAGAGCTAACCATGGCTTCTGGCCAGATTTACTCGTTTAGATAATTATGAGAAACTATTTTTAATCGTTTTCATAACAGAAAATTAATTGATACTTTGATACAAGGCAAAAGGGGACAATAAGTATTTTGAAAAATAATGAAAACTTCCCTATAGACTGTTTCATTTTTTTCCCCCACCTAACATCGTCACCGGTGACCGAGTTCGTTAAGCACGGACTCGTAAGCGGAAGGCCGGGGTTCAATTCCTTGCTGGGACCAAGTTTTCCAAGTTTTCACAGCCTTATTAATGGCAAATGCTGGGGAGGTGTCCTAAAAATAAACCTGGAACGCTTCCTTCCATAAAAAATAATCCTTTCCCAATTTATCATTTCATCTCACCATCAGTTCACCGCCTATGATGCCTCGGCAGAAAAAACGGGCGTTAAATACTATTCAAATATAACATAAAGGCTACAATGGCAACGTTTATGTTATATTTACAAACTCTTCGGTAATAGTGGTGTTTCCTTAACTATAAATGGTTTTTCAGATTGATTACATGCAGACTATCCCGCTCCTACATTTACCAGAAAAGCTTATTGGGGGGGGGGGGTTTACACGGGTTTTCAGCTAAGGAAGTAAAGTCCTGGGCCCCGTGTCGCACATTTACGGCACGATTAAGAACTTCAAGCCTGAAAGAAGAGGCCCCTGAGCAAAGTTTGTAGTCGTTTCATGCCCTAAATTTAATGGGAGGCTGATGGGCTGAGATGTTCACGGGCACTCGTAAATAAATACATTAACATGTTTCCAGAAAACAAAAAGTAATGTGAAGGAAACGGGAAGAGAAGAAAAAATGCCTCAATGATGCAATTTCATTGCTAATGACTCATTGTAAAACAAACCTATGGTTACTCTAATGGCTATATAGAAATCGTACAGTTGTTAATTTTTGGCACAACAATCGATTTTCTGTAAGTATTGGTGGGAGCTGGAGATATGGCTAGTAAGAGGAATGTGTTGATAGCGTGCAACTGTTCACTATTAATATTCTGTTTTTGTTAACGCAAAGAGATGGACCGACTCTTAGGTATTTGAATAGATGATGAAACAAATGCAGTGAGTAATGTTCTACTTGGCAGATAAAGCCAAGTAATTTGTTTTCCTGATAGGGTACGATCTAGACTTTTGTGCATTAGAATTCAGAAAGAGAACACACACCTCATCATAATGGCATGACATACTAAGTACTAGCAAAGAAAATGACATTGGAACCTGTTCTCAAACTATGTTCTTTGATTATGCAAATCATTTTGTCTCTTTGAAAAAGCACAAATGAGTTGTAATATAATACAAAATATCTGAATTTTCACCACAATCTAAGTGAGTATCACTGTGCTACTCTAAAGCTTAACCACAGGAGTATCAATTACTGTAACAATATAGATGTGAGCCTAGCTTTAATAACAATAACTGTCCGATTCCTTTTTTGAAACGATATTCGAATACATGTAACACAAACAGTGCCTTACCTATTTTGTCTAATCTACAAACTACATGAGTCATATATAAGAGAGACAACAAATATTTGTAGAATAAATGGTTAATGACATTAATTTTGCTGCTTCTTTCCCACCTTTCTACAAACTTGTTAAAATTCATCTTAAAATCTACTCAGTGTACCTATTATTGTTCTAACAAAAATGGGTAATTAATTCTACACTTTAATTTTAATTTTCCTATGTATATGAGAATACACACTAGGGCTCTAGTGCAAATAATATAGCCGCAAACCTTGGCCACTCTCGAATTCTACAGCTTAATGCGTCCCACCCACATTAAGTGCGCGGAACATGCAATAAGTTATGCAACAGATTTTTTCTCTAGTTTTAATACACTAGATTCTCGATTATTTGGTTATATCGTGCTATTTTCCCATATAATCTCTTAAGTAATCTATGGCTCCATGCAACCTAGAATCTGTATGCTATCGCTAATCACCCTGCAGGCCATCTTCTTACCGAGACTATGCCTTCCTTATCATTGTCAAATTTCCTCCCATGAACTGCATCTTTTAAAGGACCGAAGTGTGCGCTAAGCGGGAAAGGACAATTTACCGAACTGGTTACGCGTTGTCGTGAAGAAAAACTTTGGTCATGTCTTTGTGAGGATGATGATTGTTTCACTTCCGAGTTAACTTTTCGATACGTGGTAACGTATCGATCAAAATAATCCATTCAGAAGAAGAATGTGGTCACGAATTTACCGAACGAGGGAATTTATTATCTTGCAATTCTTTTACTGATAAGTTAAAATTGACATGGAAGTTAACAAGGATTAACTTTAATGTTACAAAGTTGGACATGAAAAGAAAACTACCTCGTCTCGTAACAAGCAAGCAACTTTCAACAGACGATTTTGTTCCTTATGATCGGCAGTTGTGCTTAAAGGGAACTATTAGATTCTAAATACTGGATAGAGAAATCAAGCTGATCAGAGTTATTCGGTTCTTATTCGCTGAACGTCCAGAATAAAGATGCCGGCAAGACCCATCATTTCAGGGGACCACCGAGATTGCCTCGACTTTCTTCCGATAATGACAACCTTTACGCTTTTATACGTCATCTCTCCATGCACATTTCTTAAATGCCTCAATAATAACGGTCTACGGAATTTCAAATATTCCAATCTACAACACGTCACTTAGACATTCCATTTCGAAAGCTAACTGCTATTGATAGAAAGACTTCATTTACAAATGTTCTTGTTAAAAAGCTTGTAATAACTCGAAGGAGTGTGAGTTATTTACGTACGAAGCGAGCGGAGTAGTTCAGGTGGTAACGCTTGAGACTTATATTCGTGAGGTCCCGGGTTATTGGGCCGGTCATCCCTGTTTCCCCCGGTCACTTAGGCGAATGCTGGAATGGATATTTGCATTTCACAAAATTTCTCCCTGCAATTTCATATCATTTCATTACGGTGGTTCGTTTCAGGGCGAGGAGGACTGGTGCGCTGTGACGGTGGCTTGCGCTTTGAAAATATTTCTGCCCCGGCGCCTGAAATGCAAGCGGCCCTTCTGAGGGACTCGAGCAGCTCATGGGGATGGGCTACACCGGCGTCGAGATGTTCTATCTGGGATCATTTTAGGAATCCCACATATATATATATATATATATATATATATATATATCTATCAGCGTAGTCACCGCCCGGTGTCTGCCTCAATTCATCCCTTCCTCCCGGAGTTGCTCCCATTGGGGGGAAAGATTCAAGTACTGAAAGTATCTTCCTCCGCCCCTATACCATTCACCCATATATGATGGGAGAAGACCCGACTTAATTTTGCATCATTGCCTGTTTCTACAGAGGATTCTCTCTCTAGAGGCCCCAAACTATTGTCCATTAACAGATTCCAGGATCTCTAGCGAGAGAATCACCCGATACAAGGTTTGCACACTGAAAGTTTTAGTTGCAATCCAAGAATAAATGTTAAGTACAGTACATCTATATCTTAATAAACAACTTGTTCAAAGGCTTCTTATGACATGCTATAACTTCCTCTCGAACTGGATTAGCAACATTCATACTAAACCAGTTCAGTCAAGAATGTCAAAATAGTTAATGAACTCTCTTCCGTTCTATTCTCTAAAATAAAAACTATATGAAATTTCTTGAAGCTACATGAAGTCATATGTGAATTTTGAATGCATTCTCGTGTTTGTCGATGTAAAAGTCAACTAGTTACAGCTTCTTTATATTTTGAAATTCGTGCCTGAGAATGAACAAACGCAAAATTAAAGTTTGGCACAGCCACCTTCTTAGCTAAATATATAAAGTAGCTTTTCTTCTTTGAGAGAGAATAGACGACCATCTCTGATAAAATACTCATTCACGCACAACTACCCCCACAGGATTCGAATTAAAACCTTTCCCTTTTCCTTCTTCGGATACTAAAGCTTTTTTCCAATGTAACCATCACCACTTGGTTTGTCTTCAACGTTATAATTTTTCCTTGAGCCCACCACCTGATAATGGTTATGAGAGAAAATGCATCCAGCCATCACCCGATGGAACAGTGACACAATCTTACAGTCAATGCAAATAATAATAATAATAATAATAATAATAATAATAATAATAACATTTAAGTAACAAGGTCAGTGTTTACAGCTATATTAAATGTGTTCCTAAACAGCAGTTACTTAGCTACGAGTACTTTCATTTACAAATGATTCAAATGTAACATCTCATTTATTAAATTATTGTGTATTCCAACTTTAGTTACGTGCTTACATATAGGAAACAAAAATTTTATGAATCTACGCAACAGACAGAAAGAATGAAGTTTGTCCTTCAGAGGGAAATACCAACTAGAAATATGCCACTAATTGCAACAAAAGGGAACCGGAAATCATGCACTACTGCAGAACATTGTGTGGCGTTACACAAGTTTACACCAAACTCAATGCCCAAACGTTATGAATTCGTGTAGAATATTAATTATTGCCATAAAATATGCATGAAAATATAAGTGTTATAAAACCAATCCTATAAAACCAATTATATGCCAATCCTGCCTTGTCAGCCGTTTTGATGTCAAGTATTTCCAAATAAGGCAAAGTTCATATTTCAGGCACAGTCAACTTTGCTTTGAAAAGTTAACAAAAGGAGAGAAATTTTAATAATTTCTTTTACTTCATCTGCAGTTTTTTCCTTTGAAATTCTTGATAAGGGCGATCCCATGTGACTTTGGACGAAAAATTTGAATAGTTGATTATACATTTTTTAAAATTGTAATATATTTTATGTTACTACGACAAATACATACAAAAATTCGCCACAGTTACCACACAATTTTTCTCTTATACAGTAAAACTTTTCCAACCTGGACACTTATGGTTAATTACAAAAGTGTTCAAGATACAGGGGAACGATCGCTTTCGTAAACGATCTAATCAATCATTACTGGCTTAACTGTTCAACTGTACCAATTTTAACCCCCCCCCCTCCAGAAGAGTCGGTCTTGGTGTAGCAACCATACTTGCTCCGACTCACATATATTAAAATAAACCTAGCCTAATCTTCCAGAGGCGGCCCAATTTTTTGTTGATTTTGTTCATTTATGGACGCTCTTTAACATCTCAGGTCATCAACGTTTCATTCAATTCAGGGCGTGAAACAGGCGACAAATTTTACTCAGAGGTCTCTTCTTTCAAGTTTGAGGTTCTTTTTCGTGCGTTAAATGTACGACACGGGACCCACGGCTTTACTTCTCTTATGAAGCTATACTTAGGATTTTACGCCTGAAAAACTCCATCGATCCTGGCAGGGGTTGAACCCGAGATCTTGGGTTTAGGGAGCAAGCGTGGTTACCACTACACCACCAGGCCGAGTATTATTATTATTATTATTATTATTATTATTATTATTATTTATAGCTTAGAAAACTATTGATATAGAATTCCCAAACTCCTCTGCAATTATCATGTTTAGACAAATGATCAACTTCTTTCTCCTTTTCAGTGGTCAATTTCACTAACTTCGCTTACCGAGCGAGTTGGCTCACACAGTTAATGCTTGGGACTCACATTCGTGAGATCTCGGATTCAAATCCTTTGAGAAGCACATCCGATCTTGCTTCTTGCGGGTTTTTTCCCTTGGTCGCTTGGGCGAATGCTGGAATGGATGGTTACTTTCCACGAATTTTCCATTCTCCCATTCCCCAATTTCATTCCGTTGCTTGTTACAAGATAGAAAGCCTCAGGGCAAGGTGGGCTAGTGGGCTTGCGCTTTAGTAAGGTTTATACGCCGGTGACTGTATGCAAGCGGTCCTTCTGATGGGCCGAACTCCTTGGAGTGGTGCTCTATTTGGAAGCAATGTTAGAGATTCCATGTACGTCCCTTCCTCAACACCTGTGGATCTGGTGTATACTGCCTGGAATCAGTCTTTGAGCAAGGCTTCTTCATCCCTAATTATTCAATCCAACTGACACTTACAAATTAAATGTATACTTTGCATTTCACTCTTCAACTGATGACCACCATGACTGAGAAACAAAAATTCAGACAAATTCGCTTTTTGAAAGTGCTAAATAATAAAGCAGCTAATGCTCCATAGAATAAAGTACATGCTACATGTAATAAAGCACATTCACTCTTAAACGGGCAGCAAGGCTGTAGCTACATGTCCAAGTTACATACCATAAGGGTTACAACACAGAGTAGTTTGGACTAGTTAAAATATACGAATGTAGCTGGTGTTCAGAATACAGCGATATCCAAAATATTTTGTAAATCTATTCTTAATTAAAACGCTACAAATTCTAATTTTCAAAAAACAGCAGCACCCTCTTCATCGTCAAACAACGCGGCGATGCCCGGTTTTATAAGCAAATATGAGAGGTAGTGCGGCTTTTATTATTTTCTGACAGCCAGTGTGAAGAGGTCATGGGTCTAGTTTAAGTATATGTCTCCAAATGACAAGTTAACCTAATCCTATTTGGTTTCCGCCAGTACCAACCTAACATTTCTGAACTTTTATTTCTGGCGCATTCCTACTTCAAATGCACCAACTCTATCCACGGTTATTAAAAGGTAGCTTTTTTCAACACTTATCCGAGTTTTCCGAGCGCTGGTCTTGTCGAAAGGTAAAAATAGAGCAGCGTTCAACTCTCAGTCGACCCGCCTCCACACAAAGCAGGTTACGCAAATATACGAAATCCTCTATCGCAGTTACATCCAGGGACACTGTGATTAAAAGTATTCTGAGACAGGAGGCAACCTGCAGTGCTAGTAGTAACAGTTGAGCAATGTTCATTATAGGTCGCACTTCACTGCTATACATGCCCCTGTAATATACTGAAAACATTCATGTAATAATAGTAACGAGTTCTTCTGAAAATAAAATTTAAAAATAATATTATTGGAGGCATCACTAATGATGTACAAATTATAGTTTCTGAGAAAACAGCGTTATTTTTGCGAAATTTTCTTCATCTTTTAAAAATATCATCTATATATCATATGATCAAAATATTAGAAAAAAAGAGTGAGAGGAATGAAAGAGATAAGCTCGCTTTTTATACAGCGATTGTAAGCATAACAACCAAATTAACACTGCTTTAAAGTTATGTCGTAATAACGTTTCTGTACATTTATCTGTAGAAAATAATGCCTGCAAAAATTCCAAATTGCAAACCTGTGACTTTTCTTAGCGTTTTCTGCTTTTCTAATTATTATTAATTTAGTTATATATATAAACCAAACAACTACAAACTATTTGTGGAATTAAGGGGCTCTTACCCCCTTTATTCATCTGCCTTGTTTGCTTATAAATAAGATATAGTCTGCAGGTTTTTATATCCTTTACATTCCAATTTTCTTTAAAGCATTTCTAAGCAGCTCTACTCTTTTTTATTTTCCGATTTAATTTAAGAATGTGTTACTAATTCAACCTCTGATATTCTATTATCAGCTACAGTTCCTTACACTGTGTTTTTAAATGTTGCTTTATTGCCCTATTTCTACTTCTGATTTTCTATGACGACATTGCGCAGGACTACAGCAGTTATGCTCACACACAAATACGAATCCCGTTTGTCCATGCTAGTCAAAATTCTTAAACAATGTGGCTCAGTAATTTAAAAACCGAACAGATGTGCTTGTAGAAATGGGTTATGTTCCATGGGAAGGAAGGCAGTACATCAGACAACGTAGTCGACATTCACGTTTCACGTGACGGTGCAGTGGTGGCAGTATAGGTGTCATCCAATAGGGAAAAAACGGAAGGTAATAATGACATTCTTTTTCGATTAATATAGCCCACTTGCTATTGCTGAAAAAAGAAACAACTGTGCATGCCGTACGCTATGCCGAAACATTTACGAAGTTGTGGCGAGCGATAAAGTTAAACCCCCAAGGATGGTGTCATTTAGCACTGTCGATGTTGTCCGCAACAAACATGTGGGAAGCTGTCATTTTCTCGTTTTCAGGGAACTACTCGCACGGACGAAGACGCGCAGGACACGGTTCAACAGCAACCCAAAGACTTCAACATAAGTATTCAGCGACTCGTTTCACACTGGGACAGGTGTCTCAACATGTAGCTGAATCAAAGTTATCGTGCCTTTGCACCAATGTGTTTTTAATAGTGTTTAACACCCGTTTTTACTTCCGAGGCACCATAATGAAATGATAAATGAGAAAGGATTTTTTAAAGGAAGGAAACGTTCCAGGCCTATGTTTAGGGTACCTCCCCGATATTTGCCGTTTATGAGGAATGAGGAAAACCTGGAGAAAAAAAACCCATGCAGGGAGGACGGTCCTTGCGATTCGAACCCCAGACCTCCCGCTCACAAGTCCACACCTTAACGACCTCGGCCACCCGTGGTGGTTTGGTTACTTTTAAAATGACTGATTCCTTACATTGAGTTTTATGACAAGTTCAAAACACTTCATGGATAATTGCAGTATGCTCCTAGAACTTATCATTAATCTTTTTCTTTTTTTAAACCAACACATCGCAGTAAACCTCCTGCAAATCACTCAAGGCGCAATGACTGGTCTCCTTTCTGTACTTTATTATAATTATTATACAAGCTTGGGTCCTTTGTTTCCCAACTAAAGGTTCAATGTTTTAATGCCATAAAAATGAAGAAAAAAAAAAGACATGAAAACGAAATTATTCAGCTTACCCTAATAATAGTAACAACAACAACAACAACAACAATAATAATAATAATAATAATAATAATAATAATAATGTAAGCGTTATGTCAAGAAAAGTCTTTCTTGACTTGTGATTAAAAAAGTGCATTAAAATGGAAGCATTAAAATAATGGGTAGGTAAATCTTTTATAAGATGTGCAAAGTAGATGAAGAGAAAAAGGTACCTACAGATTCCGAATTATCTTACGCACATTTTCTCAGAACAACCCTTTACATTCCTTATTATTGAAACGTTGGCAGGAACCAAGCACAATGACTATAATGATTGTCCTTCCTATGCAGCGTTAAAACACGTTTCCAATGATTCAATAAACGCATGCCCACAGAGTAACACTAAAATAAATAATCCAGGCGGCACATATGCAATCGAAATTCCTTTCAGCCATATCCTAGTTGCTTTAAAATGAAGGTTAGGCTAGATTGGTGCATTACACATTTAGTTGTGGAAAAAGAAGAAAAAAAAAAAAAAAAAAATGGCCGGAAAGCTACGCTTTAAAAAGACAGAGAGAGAGGCGGGGGATATAAAACATCGGCGCAAATGACGCGTTGAGTGCGTCACAAATTAGACGCGCTCCAATATTTCGCAGGTCAACAAAAACGACAAAGCTGGAAAGTACTGCTACTTGCAATATCCCAATACTTGTAGACACGGAGTAGAGGAACAGGTGTTTCCTTTATCTCACCATATGCAGCTCGCAGCTGCTCTCATTATCCTTTTGGTGTTACAACTGCTCTGAAAACAAAACTTACCGTCGCAGTTTACTACACAAAGGCGTATCTATTTTTAGGCGAGAGCTTTTGGAGCATAGAATGATAAAACGATAAGACCAGCAAATTGCCCTTCGTTGTTCTGCCCCAGATTTACATATTATTTGACAAACTGTCAATTTTGTACAGAGTTTAAGGCGAGTACTTAATTCGTGCCGCTTAGGCCATTATTTGCCGAGATATTATGTGCAACTATTATGATTACAAAATGTATTTCTTACAAATTATTTTTTATATTTTAATTTTCAATCATCTAACAAAGGGCATTATTTTTTCCTTTGATGTTCGATTTACAGTTTTTTATTTATAAAATATATCCTACATGGTATTGCAGACACTTCTTCGTTTTTTAACACGTTCAATGCAGGTGTTCCAGTGTTTCACAAATGCTTGGATTTCGCGAGAAAAAATCCTGTACTGCGTATCCACCCATGCACAACGTCTTTCCCCTCGTCACCAGTGCGGAACTTCTTGCGGCCTAGTACCTCTCTGAGTGGTCCAAAGACTTGAGAAGGAAGGTGGCAGGTCCGATGAATAAATAGGATGTTGTATATATTCAAAATTAAGATATGCAATTTTTGTGCCGTTGCATGATATGAGGACTTGCGTTATCATGATATAAGTGTACGTCAGTTTTGGGTAAATCTTGACATTTCGATTTGACTGCAGTTTCAAAAGCAGATAACAACACGCTTGCTGTTATAATTCCATCCTGTTGGCATGTTCCATTATTGGACCTTTAGAATCCTAGAACATTGTGAACATCACTTTAAATGCTGACACAGCTGTAAGGAACATTTTTGGTTTTGGCAATGATGAATACCATCAATCACTCTTTGTTGGCTCGATTGGTCTCCTGATGGAAGTATGCGGCCATCATCAGAGACCACACGCTTTAGGAAACCATTTCCTTCGGCTTCATGACGTCATACAGTGTTTCACAAACATCCATAAGACGTTCTTTCAGTTCCAGGGTG
Source organism: Metallyticus violacea (assembly GCA_030762175.1). Lineage (NCBI taxonomy): Eukaryota > Metazoa > Arthropoda > Insecta > Mantodea > Metallyticidae > Metallyticus > Metallyticus violacea. The sequence continues at coordinate 28,994,416 of CM060831.1, read as the reverse complement.
TTATTTTGATACCACTTATTGAAGACTTTGGATACTGCAGAATGTGTGGATAACGTGGGGCACAAAGCCATGAACGGCCTTCAATGCTACAGCCACCTAATCGATTGTTATCCAGCGATTGTCTCATATCACTTGTTCTAGTGTAACGATAGTGTCTGGCGAAATCGAAGTGTGCGGTCGACCACAGCGTGTTACACCACTCACACTTGCCATTTTAAAATTTTGTGCCATTGTTAAACCTGTTGAAGTGACACAGAATCTCGACATTGCTTCTTCAGTTTTCCATGAATATGCACAAGGATATAGACATGTGTATTGCAACATTGTACTGCATTATTCTGAATTTTGATTGTTATGTGCTTTCAAAATAAAGAATCTTAAGTTGCTTCAACATATTCCTCACATTACGAAGAAATTATTCGAACAAGTCTCCTTGCCGATCTAACCGCCGATGTAGCCAAAGTTATTGCCATATACTACAAATGAACCAAATCTAACAACGCGCTTTTCGTTGACAGAGGACAATCGAAAACTGGCAAATTATGCTACTCTCCCGCCATTACTCGCCAGGAAAACTTTTATTCTGTGCAAGCGACAACTTCTTGGCAAACACGGACCAATAACCAAATTAATCACTTTCGGCATTTGCTCTGTTTTCTTGGTATATTCCCAACGGCTTGAAAACTGAAAAAAAATTCCAAAATGACAAAACGTTCACTTTAAGACAAAACTAAAAGAGCACACTCTTGAGGCGTTAATTTGTCTTATCGTTAGTTCTCTTTAGCTCAAGAGCTTGATTCACGCCTTACAGCCTTTATCCGCATTCTACCATCACTAGAGTCACGCTGATAGTCCACAGTTAATAACAATTGTCTTAATAATGAGTATCACCCAAGTTATAATCCTACCCATGTACTATGATTTTGTTTTTTGCAAGTAAAAATAATTATTAGTACACACAAAAGATTACTCCAATTTTAAGCATTTACCTCACACAATGGTAAAGTAAACTTTGTTTTCAAAATAAATAGGAAATTAATAATTATTCTAAATGGCAAAGTCTATTTTTTTTTTTTGTGAATATTTATGTGGCATTCACTTTGGAAACGAAAGTTTTCGCTTGCTCACCTTATTGTATAATATTAAAGCACAGCCATACACTACTAATCTCAATTGCTATCTTACACAGGGAAAACCAGCGATAATAGCTGCCAACTCGACGCCATGTAAAGTGAGGTATAAGCACAAAAAGCAATGTTAAGATAATATTTCAGACATAATGTAAGTGATTAGTGTTTAAATGCTACGGAGCCGAATTCTACACATGTACAGATAACGATGACCATTACAAAAACAGTAGAAAACACGTTTTCAAAAGCAACGTTAACCGCCTCCGCGGTGTAGAGGTAGCGTTTGCGACAACTAAGCCGGGCGTCCTGCGTTCGAATCCAGGCCAGGTAAAGCTGTTTGGCTAAGATTTTTATCGGAATTTTTCCTTACCCTGAGAAGCTGAGTGCCAGATAGCTTTCAGGCACCAAGGACTCCTTATACCGTGACTGGAGAGTGCTTGAAAGCATTGCTACTTCCAATGTAATATTGCCTAATACTGAAATAACAGCAAGTTTTACCATATTATATCATACATGACTGTGTTGCAATTAATATATTATAATGTATTATTTCTAATAGTCTTTTAAAATAGTTTATTAATCTTTATAATGCAACAACAAACCTTTCTGGGAGCTCACGTGATGAGAGGTGTGTTGGTGTTATGAGTTAAGACACATGCAAGAGGCTCCTTCTACCTCTTAGCTCCCCCTATCACACTACTCTACAAACTTATCGAGACATTTACAGGATTTACCGCGTCTGCAAACGAAGTCCCCTACAAATAATACAAACATTAGGCACAAGATAGGAGTGCCCTATAGAGAGTTATTTTAAGCATAATAACGCATTAAGCTATAGGAAATTAAACGCTGCAATGTTTTAGGGTAATGCAAACCAACAATTTTGTAGAGAAGCCGCCCCTGGAATCAACGAAATCGTGTATTAGTAGCATACGTGATTCTGACATCAAAATCAGAAGCAGCACCGTTCACATCCAATAATACTCATGGACAGTCATGTTTACAAGCGAACAAGTTGCGAAACGGAGGACAGAAATAATCCATGAATGACTTGAGTAGTTATTTGTACCAACATCACGAAAGAATATCGCTCATTCCGTAGATATATTGCAGGGTTTAAATGACACAACGAACGGATCTAGCAATGTAAAGCTAAAAATAAAGATTGGTAGCAGTTACATGTTTTCAATGACGTGGAACACGCATTCTATACTATGGCACCTCAGAAAAACAAACGATGAAGATCGTAACAGCACTGTAACTGCACTTATGAGAAAAAGTTATTTTACATTATACTCCTAAAGCAGAAATGCAGTTTACAAATACTTTTAATAAAGAACAGCGTTTGTTACAAATTTTATGCAATGACTATACGAGGAGTGTTCCTAAAGTTCTCGGCCTGACTCAGAGATGCCGTGGAGATGACAGTTAAATATCATCCTTTAGACGACGCGCTTTAAGTTTCAGATACGTAAGGGTATTCACTTGTTTGTGGCGATCGTGTAAACAAACTAGTGTTAACATTTTCTACAAAGTGGATAAAATGAAATACGAGTTGCGATAAAATAATTCATTTTGAAGGGTTTAACCCAACAGAAATACTAAAGGATTTAAGATTCCATATTAAGGGATTCTTCCCATTCGTTTTCAACGGTTAAAAGGTGGGCTACTGAATTTAAGCATGTTGAAAATGAGTGCACAGGCGTCCCAAAACTGCTGCGACCGTCGAGATGGTGACAAAATTTCACAATACTCGCCGACTGAAGGTACGCAAGTTGTAGCTGACATTGCTAAGACCCCGACAGTCTGTATACACCACATTTTACACGAAGTTTCGGGTATGAAAAAGCTTTCCGCTCGATGGGTGCTGCATTTGTTAACAATGGACCAAAAACGCATTAACATTTCGCAAGATCGTTTAGATTGGTTTAAACGCAATTCCCAATGAGTTTCTCCGATGCTTCACAACAGTAGATATCACTACAGGCCAGAGTTCAAACAATGGGTAGCAACATGTGAAAGGGCACCACTTTCAAAACAAAATGGTTCCATCTATAGGAAAAGTCATGGTACAGTTTTCTGAGATTCTTTGGTGTTCTGTTCGTAGACTATCTCCAAAAGGGCCGAATCATCACCGGAAGGTATTGCGTTTCACTACTGAACCAACTGAAGGATGCTATTCATGCTAAACCTCCACACCTTGCGAAAAATAAAGTTCTCTTTCATCAGGATAATGCACCTGCGTACACGTCTGGGATTGTTGCTGCAAAACAGCATGACTTTCGCTTCCAAGTGCTTCCACATCCACCATATTCGCCGGATTTGCCTCCCAACTATTACTTTTTGTTCCCAAACCTGAAGAAATGACTGGATGGACGAAGATTCATATCAAATGATGAGCTTAAAGACGAGACAGATGCTTATTTTTTACAAATGGGCAAATCTTATTTTAATGAAGGATATTAAAAAGCTGGAAAGTCGTTGGACTAAATGTATTGCTTTGCAATGTGACTATATTGAAGGGAGAGAAGAAAAAAAAAAGAAAGGAAGGAAGAAAGGAAGGAAGAAAGAAAGAAAGGAAGGGAAAAAACTCCAGTGATTTCTTGGTCAGACCGTCCACCATGGGTGGCCGATATCTTAAAGATGCGGACTTGTGAGCGAGAGATATGGGGTTCGATTTCCACCAGCACCGTCCTCCCAGAGAGGTTTTTTCTTTGCTTTCCTCAGCCCTCAAAAATGGCAAATGCCGGATGGGTACTCTAAAATTAGGCCCGAAAAGTTTCCTTCTTTAAAAAAATCCTCTCCCAGTTTGTCATTTCATCTCATGTAACATCAGTGTCTCCCGTGATGCACTATTCAACAATTGGTCGGGTCGAGAACTTTTAAACCCCTAGTACTACATGTACAGCTTTCGCTTGTATTATGCAACTGTGGCCACTGTCTGCATGTTTTACCGTTATCGTACATTCTTCAGATGTTTCATGAGAAAGCTATGCATATATTTTTAGAGTACGCATAATAGGGTCTGAACAATATTCATTTAGTAGTATCGGTTTTCTTGCTTATAAGCATCTGTGTGGAATGAAACCCACTGAAGCGTAAGGCGAGGAAGTGTAAAGGATGAAATAAATCGTCGCGTTCTGCGTAATTTGGTACCAAAGTGCCAAATTCTTACCAGAACAGCCTACTCCCGCGACAAGTTCGGCTGCATGGGAAAATGTATAAGAATCCGAAAAATTGAGAGCGTTTACTTTCAGTAAAACAACTTTTTTTTAAAAAATTTTTAACAGTCATTACAGAATCGATTCCTCCTAACCTTGCGCCATGGGATTTCCAACTTTGTTCCAGAGAAAATTAAGGTTTATCTATATCCCACGAAGTTTTTATACATGCACTGTATGCACTTCAGAACATGTAACAGAATCCCGGTACTCCACAGGTCGCCGATCGAAGAACGCCAGCTCATCATCATCAGGCAGCTTCCAAATTGTCCTTACGAGGCAGGGTGGACCCTTTTCCAGATCTCACCAACTTAGCAGAATTCCTAAGTACCGGGAATCGAACCCGGGTTTTCCGGCCAGCAGTCAGGAACGCTAACCACTAGACCAAGAAGGTAGTCTTAATCATTTCATACAATAACAAAATTGTTTAAATTGAATATAGGTAACAAAAGAGCCGTACATTTCATACGCTGTTATATACTAAACACAGTTTGAACATTATATATTTATATATGAATTCAAACGAATAAATAAGTCATATTTACTGTTGTTATTTATTGTCGCTTTGACTGCATTGGTCTCCTCGCAACGTCTGTAGTTTGCACGTGAATAATGTAGGTGTAAGTGTGTAGTTATGAATGAAATTAATTAAGGAAGGCACAAATAAGCTCGGCCCTTGGCATCTTTAGGACATACGTCTTCTCAGAGTAAGGAGACACTCGAAAAACCCCTTACCTAGACAGCTTGACCTTACCGGGAGTCGAACCCAGTATCTCGCAATAGTAGTAGCAAAGGCTACCAATGGGCTACGAGGCAGTCAATTTTGTTGCATAGGTAATCTGTATGAAAAGATTTTAACCATTCCATTTTATTGTCGGATGGAAATAATTTAAGAGCGTTATAAAGATGTAATTTTTGTTCTCTGAATTTTTAAATATTTGTCAATTTTGGTATGCAAGAACAATGATTTATTTAAACCATTAAAACATATGTCAACACATTTTTGTACTAAAGCGGTGAATATTATTCGTGTGTAATAAAATAACGTTAAAAGAGAACATATATCAACAAAACAACATAAATTCTGATTGATTGGTAGTTAACTCATTTTTATACAAGATAAATTAGTGTTTGTTATGTAGTTGTATATTTTTACAATAATGATGAACAACATAGATTTCAATAATCGCTCTAAGAATTAGTGGTTAGTTCATGTTCCAAAAGCAGCCCGTACTTGCTTTAAGTGTGGTATGAAGCGGTTGACTGTGATTTGTGTTATTTACAGATGCTCTTTAACATCGCAAATCATCCGCGTTTCATTCAATTCAGGACGTGAAACTGCCGACAAATTTTGCTCAGAGGCCTTTTCTTTCAGACTTGAGGTTCTTTTCCGTGCCGTAAATGTAACGACACGGCTTTATTTTCCTTCCGAAGGAAGCCATGCTTAGGATTTTTATTTCATAGACCCTGGTCGGAATTGAATCCGCGATCTTAGGTTTACGAAGCAGTGTGGTTACCCATTACACCACCAGGATCAGCGGTGACAAAGGTTATATGGATGAATGTATACGAATGTGAAAAGATTTCAACATTCTATCTTCTATAAGAGCATCGAATGGAAAAAGGATTTTCTGAAAGAAACAGTCGGCGGTCAACAGTCTCTCTCCATTTCCCCCCCTTTCCTGTTCAATAAGAAAGACATGCACTATTGCGCAATGGTAATATTGTTCTCTTTAATGGGACTACAGCACATCTAAGGCCTGCACTTCTTCCCGCGAAAAAGCTTAACATACCAAAGAGAATTTAGTTACGGTTACTTTCCTAGCAGAAAACTAAGTTAATTCGACATGAAATTTTGCGCAAAGACCTCTTTTTTCAGATTATTCATGTAAATTTACAAAAATGAACCGCGACTTCAAGTTCCTTGGGTCTCGAGGCGAGCGCATAACACTCAGAAGGCCAATAATAATAATAATAATAATAATAATAATAATAATAATAATAATAATAATAATAATAATAATAATCTATGAATAAGAACCTCATGTTGCAACATTATTTCTTTAAAATACATTAAATAAAAAGTATATAGTCACCGTCAATAATATTTGGCAGGTTTATGTTGTGAATGCACCTTAACAAGTTCAACTTTAGAAATCTTGGCTGAAAGTATATTGCTGTGTATCAGGTTACCCGGCCGAGAGCATTCACGAGATGATGCAGTTGTACAGATATGACTTGCGCTGTCAGCAAATTTGAAGAGAGAATAGTTAAAATGTTTCAAGCAAGAGTTTAAGAACTGAATAACAGGGAGGAGCTACCAGTTGAATTATGGCGAGCTATAGCGAAAGAACATCAAATACTTCCTTTACACGAAGTTGCTGTCATTTTGAACAGAGAATATTTTCCTTAACACGTAAGAGGAGTTCGGAGTGCTGGCTAACGAGTGTTTCCTGGAACCTGCTCTCTGATGGCAATTTGCCCTTACAGGTGAAAAGCTAATCTCAACATCACAAGTGCGATCAGTGTTACTCACTTTGCCGACAGATGCGGAGGAGTTGAGAAATAATTCCACGATCAAATTAGGGGACTTGCCCCTGCACATACATAACAGTGCTGGAAGTATCTACTCGTGGTGTAAAACGGCTCGTACATGCGACTATTTTCCCTTCAAATTATGAGATTGCGCCGAAATTTAGTATATAAACAGTTATAATCTAAACTGTCCGAGTGAGTTCTTGCGAATAAATTTGACAACTTTTACCGGGTCTTTCGTGGTTTTGTCCCCTTTTTCACGAAAGCTGGCGAGCCACTCCAGGAGAATAGGATTCAATATCCGCGCAACTGATTCAGTTGTCACAACTACAACTAGAATAAGCACCTACCTCAATGCAGGAGATGTTGCATATATTGTCGTACTACATCCACACATTTGTGGCATATTCATACGCACAATTTCATCCGAGATTGAGTCAATTTAAAGTAAAAAGCATACAAGGTCACTGAGGTTCACGAATGGCAGGAAGATGATCCTTATATTCGGCAAATTTTATGTGACTTTGATGTTACGAAAGTTCGTGCTAACAGTAGTTTATTCACGTTTAATACTCTTTACTGATGAAGCTTGGTTCCATTTATGTAATCATGTTTCGATGCAAAATACTAGTATTGGAGTATACAAACCCCCAATTTTACACACAAAACCTCCGTGCATGAAAGAATGGTGTGCAGTAAATGCATACATAGCTAACTCCGAAGGACTATTGCGGTTGCACCCAGGACTTTTTTTCCTCCCTCCCAAATCTCCATAGACCCTACTTACTAGGCCAAAAAAATTACGATGAAACAAATTTATACCTATGTTGTTAACACTCTAGGCGGTTGCAAAGTTTTTTCTCAACGAAACCGATCAGTTAACAAAAGATTCATTGAGGAAAATTGGGGATGGGGGTTAGCCTAATGTGACAATTAAAAGATCACTCTAGCGGCCGCAATTTTGTTTTTTCTCAACAAAACTCGGCATAAGCCATTGCAATAAAAAAAAAAGTTTCTGAAAATCAGCAAAATCAGAATATTATGAATGCGGATTTACCTGAAACCTAACATATCAATCTAGCGGCCACAATTTTTTGTTTTATCTCAAAGAAACTCGGTATATGCCAATGAAATGTAAATAAGTTTCTGAAAATAATCCAAATCGGATTAGGAGAAATTTAAAATTGCTTCCACACGCACAACGGGCTGGTCATGAATTCGGTACGGAAGTACTTGAATGACCCTTACAAAGACTTGAGTTCGGTGCGGCTGTGTACTTGATTAGAAAACTGGTTCTCAGCTGTATTTCCTAATAACTTGTTTATTTGTTGACAAAGTCAGTCAGCACATTGCCTGTTATTGTTCTAGTCAGACGTGTCAAGCAATATCCAGTGCTATGGAAGTATTGTACAGTGCGAGAAAAACAAACCGCCTTTTAAGACAGACGGGCGTAAGTTTTGTTTCCAGGAGAAGTTTAAGGATAATAAACAAAGTTGGGTTTGCTTAAAGAAAATATGTAAATCCTACATAACAGTAACGCCATCAATGAACATAATTAAAAGTATGATCGTGTACAGTAACGAGAAGATACCAGAGAAAAAATGTAAATAGATTTCAAATTCTTTAAAACGAAAAACAGCCGATAAGACCAAGTAAAATTATGCATCAGGAGTTGTGAAACATCTTCGGATTTAAAATTGATAAGAAGTGTCAGTTTCTGCAGAAAGATCGATAGTATCCTAAACAATGCAAGACTCTCCATGAAACTCAAATAGCAGTCAACGAGATGCAAATAATGTCAACATGGGAGAAACATTCTTATTGTTTAATGTCACTGAAAGCAAATGGGTGGCAATACTACATAACTTTGTGCTGCCAGCAAATTTACGCAGTTGCCACATTTAAATGTTGTCCACCATCAAGCAGTTATGGCAGTGTCGTTGGTGTTTTGCTTTTTTTTTTTTTTTCTTCCCTCCCCCACTGGGTTAGAGCTGCAAGTCTGTTGGCAGAAAATCACAGTAGTGGAAGTTCAGGCACCACCAGGGATTCCACCTGTTATTTGAAACGTTGGCTCAAACTCATCACTACAATGTTTTTAAATTATCTCCTAAATTTCAAAATACTACGCAACGTTTATTCTTTTTGCATAGGGTGGCCAGATACCCATTGTTAAAAGGGGGGGGCAAAAGTTTACTGTTTGTAAAGAGGACACAAATTACCAATTTATATTGACTTATATCCCATATTTAAGTGTCTGTATTCCCAGTTTATACAAAATATTTATAATAAATTTGAATAATTATTTTACAGTAGTTACATATGAAAGCCAAGGAAAATATAATGATGAGTATAAAATTATCAAAAGACAGCGGCACGGAATGTAATATAATATTAGTTTATAACGTGTTTAACAGATAGCCACAACTTTTACATTCAATTTCAAATTCATTTCCTCCTTTTCCAACGTAGGACATTTGCTGGTTAGTATATTGTTGTACTTACATTGTCGTTTTGGCATTTTGAATGGATGAATGAATATTAATATCTACCAACTTTAGAATTACGTGGTCGAAAAAAAGAAAGGAGAATTCCAAACGTTTCTTTTCAGTGCACGCAAAGAAGACTGTGCAACTTTGAGAAAGAGTATAAGAAACTGAATTCAGAATTTGGTTCACTTCGATCTCTCGATTTACTTGCTATATGTGAATAAAGAGTATATTCCGTTGATGCTGCAGGAACATTATTTTGCTTCAAAAAAATTAACAAAAGTTTTATTACATACACGCAGATGGATATTATAAAATGTTACTAACAAATATTACAATTACAATGATAATTTAATTTCCAAAATCAAATAAACACGGTAAAAACATACTTAAAATTTAACAAATCTTTATTTCTGCACGTTTCCTGGGAATATTTTGAGCTATTTTGTGGATTTTTAAAATATTTTAGTGTAAGATCGCGGCTTTTTAATTAAAACTGCTTTAAAATGTTGTAAGAAGTACTAGGTCTGACAACAGAAAAAAATTCAACATAATCCATTGGAAACCTTTTAAGAAAATAATTCATGAATTTACTTAAGTGTCCTTACCACTACCACTACTACTACTAATAATAAATAAGCGTTTTGCAATAATTTTAATTTCTATCGACATTTGTACATTTGGAAAGGTAGCCTGTAGCAACTCACGATCAGCTGAACTGCAACACTCGCTTTCTTTCAAGGAAGAGCCTCGAACGCCAAGGTCAGGGTTCGAAAACGGGTTAAGAAGATACAAGGTGACCGCATACGCATTAATTATGACACTTCTTTTCACGGGGTTACTCAACTCTGTTCGTGCAAACTAGTCCTTTATACACTGTCACGGTCATGCACTATATCCGTCCTGCACACCATGATGAAGCATCTGGCAATATTCACAGCCGTAACTTTTGAAATGGCTAGTTTTACACAATGATGCACACATGGCAAGATGCGAAGTTGGGAGAAAATATTAGGTAAAAATTTATGATGCACTGCTTTTAAATTTTAGATAATTGCATCAAATGCTTAATACTTTATCGGGTTCCACCTGTGTCTTAAAAGATCTATTGTGACATTTAAGAGCATCAAAGGCCAATAGTACCCATCATAATTATTGATATTTGATTGCACTAAAGAAAAAGGAAGAGAAAAGCGCCAGGATGCTATTTCATCAGTACAATGCCCTGGCACGCAAAAGCCTCGTTTCCTTGAATGCAATTCATGATTGCAGGTTTTGATCACACATTCACATACTCGCACGAAATTGTGCAAGAGGTTTTATTTAATTCCAAATTTCAAAGAAAGTATTGGGGAAACAACTTTTGTGAGTGACGGTGCTGTTATTGCTGCAATTGAATAATTCTTTTGTGGTCAAGAAATCGATTAAATGTTTGTACTATGCTAAAATATGGTGGAATAAAACTTTAAGTGAAAAATAAGCCTGTTTAAGTTAACGCTCGTTTTTACTAATGAAGCACACAGGCGGTGGACACTGATGATACGTGAGATGAAATGATATTTTGAAAAAGGATTTTTTTTAAGGAAGGAAACCTTCCCAACCTAAGTTTAGGGTACTCCCCGGCATTTGCCATTTATGAGGACTGGGGAAAAAAAACCTCATTCAGGGAGGACAGTCCTGGCGGGATTCGAACCCCAGACCTCCCAATTACGAATCCGGGCCTTAACGACCTCGGCCACCAGTGACGATCCGAACAGTCATAGCAAGTTTAACTACACAAATGTACAAATTATTTAAAAAATATCATTACTTCAAGAGAAAACGATAAAGTAGAACGCATTTTGACGAAGGTACGAGTTATATGTTGTACTTGCAGCATGAAAATATTCTTAACTATTTTGACTCATGAGATTAAAGATTTGTTTAAATCCATGTTACCCATTGTTCCACCCTGAAGCATGGGCGTCTCCTATGTGGTTTCTATTACCAAGGAAAATTTAGTTAGCATATTTTCCTAGAGGGCAGAGGGACAGGTTATATATAGTACGGAAAAAAACCTTGAGGGCTTTTTGTGCTGGAATAAGATTACAAATATTAAGATGTTACGTTGATATGATACACGTGAGGAATGCTGTGCATTAGAGTTATGCACCGCTGGCTCAGGAAAGCAACGTTGTCACGTCTCTCGATCGCTTTCAGTACATGTTCAATGCTAACAGAGATAGGGTGTGGAAATGAAAGTAAATAATTTATTCTTTATTTATTAATTGAGACACCCGCAGATGTTCTTAATAATGTGATAAACAGAAAACTTCACAGTTTCTATTCAATCTTTGCTGTAAGAAAGTAATAAGTGACAACGCAGGAGAATTACCAGGTATCTTGTGGTAGTTTTACTTTTAGACTTATAACACTTGACACTCAGAATTCCATGGGATGGGACAGGGTCATTAAGGCTAATCCTGCACTTTAAGCTCATCACCTCCTTAGACATCTGGCAGGAAACTAAGACATTACTTGGGCGTTAAACGGCCAATAGTTATTCTGTTACTGTTTTTTATTTGCCTTTCGTAAATCTACGACATGGACCCACGACTTAGAGTCCTCCCCAAAAGGACTTGCGCTGGAGAGTTTTACATCCACCTCTTGAGTTTGGACCCAAGAATCTTCGATCCAGAAAATAGCCCGGTGCCCCTAGAAAAGGAGACCGATACGGGAGGACTTAAAGAAGACGCTATATTAAGATAGAGAAAAGTGACAGAAAGGGGAAACTGTTACAACTCCCACTATTACTACTACAATTATTAGCTTTTTTAATAACTGATGAACTAAAAGTGATGTTTGGAAACAGCGCATAGCTCTCTACAGCAGTGAGGTGAAGATTGTTTTGAATAAAAAAAAATCTCCAATAAAGTTATGAGTCTGCATAACATTTTATGAAAATCATAACGAACAAATTTCGAAAATAAGGTAAAAATTGTTTATTTCTTCAATTATGAAATATGGATTAATATATTGGGAGTAACTTCGTTGAAAGTGCACTAGTTTCTATTCTAGGATAATTCGAATAATTTGTAACGCTAGCAAAAATTCATATGAGTGGATTTTTTTAAAAAAAATTATATATTGGCATTTCCGTGTGATTATATATGTTCAATTATGAGTATTTACGTTAAAAATCAAAGCACCTTTATCAATATAGAAAAAAAAATTGTGGTCAAAGGTAAATTCATTACGAATGCTGAAGAATATTTAACGTTCTATCAAATAATTTCAAAGAATTATTATTACCCGATAATGAATAAAAATACAAAATTATTCTTACAGAATACATATGCAAAAATTTAAGGCAGTACTGCATATAATAAACATGTGTGTATAATAAACTTTAAATACATATAGCTAGACTCTTTCTATGAATGGCTATTTTATAATGCTTTTCTCATATTAAAACATGGCAAAAATACATGTACTACAATGTCCAGTATGCCATATATATGGCATACCGTGATTGATTCTCACTGTACAAATTTTAATTTCCAAACGAAACGGGATGTTCTGCGCGGAAATGGAGAAGAAACACGCAGTGTCACGACGAGGTGCAAAAAAACCCACGAAGTGTGTAATAGCGCAAGACGGGGGAAACAATGATCAGTTCATGCTTGCGTGGCTTTAAAATGAATTAAAAAAAGAAAGGGACTATGTGTTACTTTGCAGTTTATTACAACTGAGTACTTCAACGCGTTAATCTTGTTTCCGTGTCACATTTTCTCATTCACAATTTTAACATTTTATGCTTTCAATGTTACCATGTTCACCATCAGAGTGAATCAAATATCAGCAGGAATTTTTATTTGATCGCTTGCGAGCAGCAAGGAACGAGACATGCCTTTGAGATGTTACGTGCGGGGAGTTCTGGAGACCAGTATCGCCACACATCAGTTTCGTTTGTCAGTAGCATCACATCCGAGCAAAAACAAGAATGCGAACCCATTTTATTTCTTGGCGCGGGATGGCGTCAAATCGGTCGAAACTATGGGAATAAGACTATGTAAGGAGACAAGTGTATGAGTGAAACAAACGTTTGAGCGGGAGGTCTGGGGTTCGAATCCCGCCAGGACCGTCCTCCCTGACTGAGGTTTTTTTTCAGGTTATCTTCAGTCCTCATAAATGGCAAATGCCCGGGAGGTACTCTAAACTTAGGCCTGGAACGTTTCCTTCCTTAAAACTAAATCCGTTCCCAATATATCATTTCATTTCATGTATCATCAGTGTCCATCGCCTGTTGTGCTTCTGTAGCAAAAACGGGCGTTAAACACCATTGTTCATTCGTAGTCCAGACCTTTTGCCTTGCGAATATCGTGTTTGGACCGATAAAAAAAGCACTCGGAGGTCAGTGATAGCGCAACAGGATGGAAATCCAATACCATCTCTTCTTGGACAGAATAATTTCTATCCGCTAGGGAAAATGTGCTGATAAATCGGGAAATTATGTAGAAAAATGAGATAGTTCCAAATTGGTTATTCAATGAATTACGCGCGATAGATCTACAGTAGACATTCTGCTCCGTTTGAAGGTCTCTGCCCATCTCGCCACTGTTCGTTAGGACAAGGCACGCGTGTCCAGTGCTTCTCGTAGATCCGTGTGGCATTTTCGTGCATTCCGAACGGTGGCCATTTTCAGCATCTGCTTTCATAGAAGTTAGTGAGTAAAACAATTTAAAACAGTTAGCAAACTGTTGTATGGTTGGTTCATATTTAATTGGGTCACTGTGTACAATGGATGAAAGATGTTTTTTTTTTTTTTAATAGTGTTTAACGCCCATTTTTACTGCTGATGCATTACGGGCAATGAAAGGATTTTTTGTTTTCAGGAAGGAAGTGTTCCAAGCTTAAGTTTAGGATACCCAGCATTTGCCATTTAGAGCAAAATTGGAAAAAATACTCAAATCAGGGAGGACCTCCTGGCGGGGATCGAACCTCAGGCCTCCCGGTCAAGAGTCCGATCCTTAAAGACCTCGGCCACTTGTGGCGGTAATAAATGACGAGATGAATATTCAGCATTTAGCCTATTACGTTCGCCCTAATTCTTATTTAATTAATCAATATATGTAATATAACGTAAGAGAACGTGTTGGTATAGCGCAACAAACTCTTAGCAATTCGTTTCCTTTTGAGGAATCGTTCACCAACACCAGCAAAACTAGAAGCTACTAACAACACTCATTCAACAATCTGCAGGTGAAACAACGTTTAATTTGTTCACGTGGTGGCCAGCCACAAGATGCTAAACTACTGAATTGGAACGCATATTAGTATAGTTTTATGTGTGTAAACAGTTTAAATACAGTTGGCTGCAACACAGTAGAAAACTTCACAAAAGACCCCAATCTACCATCTATTGTTGCGAAACAAAACGTAGTCACATTAGAGAAAGTTGACGCGTGAAATTACGAATAGTTTCCTCATATTCGTCCATTTTCAACGACTTCCATAACCTTTAAACTAACCCGATAGACGGGGGAGAGGGGAAATTATATCGCGACCTGTCCCGATCTCAGTAACTGCTGTTACACTCTCTCAGGTGCTTCTTTTTAGCAACCGGTCTTTCTGAACTCCTCTTAACAATGACGTATTTCTGTAGTCTTTCGGTAATGTATGAAAGGTATTTTCGCTAGTGAGTTGTTTTCATATATTTTATTGTCGCTTTGACTGCATTGTGGAGATTGTGGACTGAATACTAGAGGTGTAGGTCTGCAGGGATAAATGAAATGATTTAATGACGACGCAAACGAGCTCGGATCCATGGCGGCTTAAAGCTATCTGGCATCCCATTTTCAGGGTAAAGAAAAAACTGCGAAAAAACTTGACAGCGTGATCTGATCGTGATTCGAACCTTGAACCTCCGAATTAGTGGTGGCGGACGCTATCACTCGATCAAGAGTTGTGTACAGGTAGTGCATTATTTTATGGTCATGCACGGTACAGCTATTCTCCTGGATTTATCTTGCTGTATTTCTCACATATATGTAGGTACTACAAAAACACTAGAAATACCCCACATGGTTTTCCAACCTGTGAGTATTTTAGAGTTTTGTTAACAATCACAATTATCTTAAAATATTTTTTAAACTTATATCTTGTTAATTTCGATTGGATAGTAAGCATTCAGACTAATTAAATACATTTCTATTCTAATTCCTAAAGTTGTTTATTAAAAGACAGAATGTCTTGTCGAGTCCTTGACAATTAGATCGCTGATGTAGTCTTTTTGGTACCGGCTTTTAATGCAAAAATTGCAATAAGTTATAATTTATTCGTTGTAAAATCTTATGAATACCCAGAATCTGCTATTATGTAAATGGATATTTGCCTTTCTTTTAGGCATCGCAATTAAGGTTCTAAATTATAAAGTAATATGTTGTTTTAATTGCTCGTACTTAGGATTTCAATAAATTTCGTAAGCATTTACACTTGTTACTGCAAAACAAAACACATGTCTTCGAGCTCGAGGGGAAGTAAGCTTTCAGGTTCAAACGTGTAATGCTGAATCTGGCTTCAAAAAAATTAAAATCCACATTCTTGAGCGAAATTGCTATTATAATTCATGCAGCTTTGTCGGAAATTCCTAAGTTAAGTTATCGGTGATAAATGATGGTGACAGTTTTGCTTCTACCGAGATGCGTCAATAAAACACCGAGGAAGATTGTCTTTATTTTCATTTTAGTTCCTTGAAAGGGTAGCATGGAAGAGTAAAACGAATAAAACAAAATTAAAATACAATAAGGAAACGTTGAAAGAAATGAAAAGAAATCTAAAAAGAAAACGTTTTATCCCTGCTTTTTACATTTTTCTTGTTTTCTTTCTTTCTTAAAAAAACAAAAACAAAACAAAGAAAAAACGGGTCTTTTTCTAAGTTTCTTTTTCTTTAGCTTCAAGGACATCTTATTATATCACTTAAAGTTGCTGCTTTTCTTGAGCATTACGCTATTACATATTAGATTTGTAAACTATGCACTGAAATCTTTTTAACTGTTTCGAATAATAACAAGCAAAGTTCAGAATCTTTCAGGCGGAAAACATTTTATTTAGCTGTATGTACTTGGTTAAGCTGAAAACTTAAAGAGTTCTACTTCATACCATCTTACGAGCCAATGAAACTCTCGTTTGGGCTGAAAGGCTGTGTAAACCTGTAAAATATGTTTACCGCCATGAAATTATATCAGAAAAAATATACCCTTCTTGCGTGACAAGTTGGGGTGACGTTTAGAATAGAGGGTTATGGAATCATTCCTTTTTTAATGAACGGTACCAGCGAATATATTGAAACTTTACAAGTGATTAGTCCACAACTTGAAAACAACCCACGTTTTGCCCACAAGCAATTGTTATAACAACAGAATGGATCATTATATATTTCTGCTTAGAGGTGAGGAAATTCCGTCGACCGTCATGAATTCATGCATAACATTCGCCACCTAGCCATGCAACCTTACACAAGTGACTTATATACTTCCTTGTAAAGTTTTTTACTAGCAGCGTGATTTGAATAACTTGCAACAGTTAACAGAATAGTCGCCCAAGAACTTGGATATCGTCATCGTTCTGGCAGAAATCACTAAATCCAACTTTGTGTTTTAGAGATATAAAGATTTTAGTACTTTCTGCTGAGCTTAAGATGAATACAAAGATATCCGTAACCTACAAACATATTAATATCTTAAAACAGCCAATTTTGGACTTGGTGACTGCCAGAACGATATCCATATGTTCAGCCATCGGTGAATCGATACCCAATCGATATAAATTGGTAACGAGAATCATTATGGCAATTTTGCAAAAACACTGCAAAGAAATGTTAGGAAACTTTTTTTTTTGTTAAAATTGTTGGGAAAAGCAATTTTTACGAGGGTATGTCCATAAGTTTCCGGCCTCCCCGATAAGTATTATAGCCTTCAAAAAACCCTTATCTGGTGTCATACCTTATCTGTTGTCGGTCCTGGTGGTGCAGTGGAACCATACTTGCCTTCTAAACCCAAGATCGCGGGTTCAAACTCCGCCAGGATGCATGGATTTTTTTCGGGCGTAAAAATCCTAAGTATAGCTTCCTTCGGAAGGGAAGTAAAGCCGTAGGTCCCGTGTCGTGCATTTACGGCACGATAAAGAACCTCAAGACTGAAAAAAAGAGGCCTCTGAGCAAAATTTATCGGCCGTTTCACGCCCTGAATTGAATGGGACGCTGATGACCTGAGACGTTAAAGAGCGTCCGTAAATAAATCAAATCAACATGTAAATAATTGCAGATGTAACTTCTGCTCCGCTGTGTTCAGGTGTTCGGATATAGTTGTATAAAGAAGGCTGTTTGTAGAAGACTGTGACATGTTCAAATTGGAGTATCGAAAAGTTTTTAAGTTTTTCACAAAAGGAGGACTTACTCCAAACTAAATTAAAAAGCGATTGGACGGTGTGTATGCGGAAGCATCTCCCTCATATTCTACATTAAAAGAATGGGCAAAGCTTTTTCGAATGGGTTGAGAAAGCATTGAAGACGAAAAGGTGCAGGTCGGCCCTTGGAGGTACTCACTCCTGAAAACATCACTCTTGTGGAAGGAGAAATTATAAAAGACCGGCAGTTCAAAGTTACAGAAATAGCAGCAAGGTTGGACCTTTCTAAAACAACAGTCCTTCAACTTATCCATGAACATATTAACAGGTTAGTGTAAGATGGATTCCTAGATTTCTTTCCTCAGTCCAAAGCAGCAACCAGGCAATTTTGGAGCTCTGCCGTGACAACGAAAGAGAAGTTCTGCAAACCATTGTTACAGGAGATGAAAATTTGGTCCTCTACAATGATCCCTTATCCAAAAGAGAATCAAGGGAGTGGCGTAAACCTGGCGAAGTACCGCCTCTAAAGGCCAAAGTCACTCAGTCAAACCAAGAAGATCATAGACACAATCTTTTGGGTCTGCGAAGGAATACTCTTCCTTAACTTCAAATACTATGCTGGCCTACTGCACAGACTACTTCTATCAAAGAGAAAAGGAGAGAAAAACTGAGTGGTGGGGTGCGCCTTTTTCACGACAACGCGCCTGTGTACACAACTCTTGTTGCAAAGGAAGGTGTGAAGAAATGTGAATC
Source organism: Metallyticus violacea (assembly GCA_030762175.1). Taxonomy (NCBI): domain Eukaryota; kingdom Metazoa; phylum Arthropoda; class Insecta; order Mantodea; family Metallyticidae; genus Metallyticus; species Metallyticus violacea. Next base: position 28,975,906 of record CM060831.1, on the reverse strand, counting down.
GACCATTCACCTTACAGCCCAGATCTAGCTCCCATGGTATTTTCCCTTCTCAAATCTCAAGAGGAACCTTTGAGGAAGGAACTTTAGGTGTGACGAAGAAGTGATGGATGCTGTTTATGCCCATTTTGCAGACAAGACGACTATTCTTTTGGGGAGATTGAAATGTTATATCAAAGATGTGAGAAGTGTTTTGCAATAAGGGGTAACTATTGAAAAGTGAAATATAGTTTTTGTCTTTATTATAACTAGGAAAAGGTTAGGCCGGAAACTTATGATCCTACCCTAGTATTTCATGCGCATATTACGTTTTCCGTGATGTTACACATTTTTATGCCTGCATCTTCACATTGAAAAGCCACGGAATCGGAGCAGTAGCTTTCTTATAGAGCCTATACAACAGCGATGACCAATTCATTCTCTTTGTTACTCGCGTGCAGCGTGAGAGAAGTACACCGTAGCGGCCTCGCTAAACTGCGTCGTTTGCAGATTGCTGGAGTAGCGATTTTGCTTAATAGCATTACATATTCGGCAGCGATTCTTGTGGTCACAAAACGAGATTCATTTGCAATGCGGTAATCATTTCCAATTAATTGTTTTAATTTGCAATGGGAACATTTATATATTTATCTGTTGAGTATGAAGGAAAAGCAAACTCACAAAGTTTTAACATATGTGAGACAGTTCAATACTCAAAGACATTGTTCTATTTACCAAGGGAAGGATTATACGTGTTATGGAGGACTCCAACAGTGCAGCCGATATTTGTTGATCTGGTTTATTTACGGAACGCTCTTTAACATCTCAGGCCATCAGCGTCCCATTCTATTCAGGGCGTGAAAATGCACACAAATTTTGCTCAGAGGCCTCTCCTTTCCGGCTTGAGGTTCTTTTTCGTGCCGTAAATGTACGACCCACGGCTTTACTTCCCTTCCGAAGGAAGCCATACTTAGGATTTTTACGCCCGAAAAAATACATCGATCCTGGCCGGGTTTGAACCCACAAATTGGGACATAGAAAGCAAGTATGGTTACCGCTACAACACCAGGACGGACGCAACATATATCGAAATGTTTAAAGACAATTTAATTATTTCGATGGTTGCGGACGAAATATATTCATTTAAATGCATTTATTTTATCAGCTGTTAATTAGCATTGTTGATTTTATCAGGCATATTATTATTATTATTATTATTATTATTATTAGACATACAATTATTGCAGTATGATTATATATGGTTAATATCATTGGAGACAATTCAAATCGAACTAAACTGCATGCTCTTAATGACAATTTAGTATAAATTAATCAAATTCATAAAAAGGAAGTTCCGAAAGTTGAACTATAAGGGGATATTCAACAATGACCAGCCGCCTCTAAGTGGATTCCTCTACAACGTGTAAACATTACTGCGCAAAAGAGCTGTTGAGTCGGTCAACGTTGCTGTAAAAGATTGTAATCTCGATTTGTTTTTTGTTACCGCAATTTTGTGTTCTTTAATGCAACTTGAAGCAACCTAAGAGGTATGTTTAATAAAATGTAATAGAATGTCTTTCGTTTATTTATGATATTCAGAGAGCTTCTCTATAATGTCCGATCACTGCAAGCGATGAAAATGTTCACCATACAAAAAGTTATTTCCTCATTACATCTGTTGTTACAATTAGACGGACTTACCAACTTCTGGACGATTTTCCCATAAAACAGATGGCATGCTTATTCTATTAACTAAGCTACGGTAATGTCACGGTGCTAAGCATGCCTCCGAGATTCTTGCTCGCCTCTGGAGGTGCACAAAATGGCCACACAGTCTTTGATCACGTGCATGTTCACGGTGAAACTGGTTATTGTTAAGCGCAGAGAGACCGAAGTGAGAGCAGGAACCGCCTGCTCCACGTATGTATGTGCGTTACTTAATTCTGGTGGGTGGTTCTCCTCTAAACGCATTACAGCGACTACATTTTGTTTTCTTGACTAATACAGCGCATGTGTGGCATATGAAAAAATACACTAGGTTGAAGGTTTACCCATTGCTAGCTAAAAGCTGACCATTAAGAGATATCTGTTGGAAAAAAAAAATCTAGTAAATAACTACAATATACTACATAAATAATACAAGAAACATTAGTTATAATTTTCACTATCATTGAGTTTTGTTCAAATTAATGTTGTACAGTAATGTCTGTAGGACCTGCCAACAATACGTTAACATTTTGAACGCGCTGTATAATAAACTTAACAATACCGTTAAACAAACAATTACTTATGTGCACTAAATATAAATATACATAATCTTAACCCAATTTTATACATTTGTTAAACATTAAACAATTTTTAGAATAATAATTATTTGCATAACAACAAGAATCATGCAAAATTATATAGATATTAAAGTTGCCTACCAATTCATTAATTGAAAAGAAGTGATGTTCATTGTTGCAATGTATTTGCCTCACCAAGTACGCCGTTGCCCGTATGAGACCTCTGTTCTTTAATAATCCGTAGTTAGAAAAACATTATTCATTCGTTGACACTCGTTATTATAGTGTTTTACATGAGTTAATGAAAAGTTGGTCAATGAATGCGAGATGATTAACGGTGCACATGGGATAATTTTTGACGGAAAATTTCGTGCAATACAGCTGGCAACCCTAGGTAGCTGAGCAGAGCAAAGCAAAGAACTTCTGACCGACACTGTGGCTTTCATTGCACTATCAGTCCATACATATTCTTTAACGCATTTCTATAACTTTGTAGTGACATACATGACATTAAGGAGAGATGGTCCCATATTCCATCAAATCTAAGCTAGCAAGGCATATTTCAACAAGACATGATGGAAACGGATGACCAGTTAGAGGTCTAAAGAACTTAACTAGAAAGATCGGAGAGAAGCAAGAGGAAAATCTCGTTTGAAGTAACTGGTGCAATTATTTACAAATACATTTTTAAAGTTTCATCCACGCCCGCAAAAACTTGAAAATCGTGTTGCAAGTGACGATATTCCATTATTGTAGATTTATAAAATGCCGAAGGCGCGATCAATGGTACTGATGACAAAAAACCGACAATGAAGAGCTTCTAGTAGTTGTGCTAGACTGACATAACCTTAATTAGCATCCCAATGTAATTACGTATTTCTATTTCGAACATAGTAAAGGTACTAGTTACAGTTTGGTCGTGGCCTATTAATAATTACATTTTTAATAGTTTTTAAAGGCGAGAAGTCTACTAAAGTACATACACTGCACATGGAAACATGTATATAAGAACAGCGAGGGGTGAGAGGTAAAGAGCGTCCGGCAACGTCGTATATTACTTCGCACCTCATTCATTGGGAACCAAATTATTTCCATTTGAAAAACACCAGTGCCTTAATGTTGCATATTATTAAAAGTTTTGCTTAAATTTTTATTTGCAGCGCGGTAGAAAAGTGTAATACTGGCGTTTGCGAGCCCTCGCGTGGGCAGGCCTTATCAGAAACCCTGAGAAAAATATACGCAAAGTTTAGGTATCACATTACCGATTGTTTGTCTTTACTTTCTTTCCCAGCAATGAACCGTCATCACCATCAGGTTTTGTTTACGTGCACACGGTTTATTCTGAGCAAGGCCTTGACAGAAGAACTGACAGTACTATGTAGCCTCCGCGTAGCAATGCAATCGGCATTTTTAAGTTACATTATCTACACCACTTTTAAGTCTGCGTTCGTATTTCTTCAAAAGAAAAGAAAAAAAGGCTATTAAAAAAACAAACGATCATCTTGTACTTCAGTTTGAAGAAGAAAAAAAAAATAAGGGTTGAAATTTGCAAATGCTTTGAAAGCATGACGTAACTCCCGCATAAGGAAAAAAAAAAAACTGGTAACTGCCCAAGACATTTTAAGCAATTTTTCCCAATTTTCCCCAACATTACCAGCACCACCCGAAGGCTGTTTGACATATTTTATTTTCTCATTCCTAACTGCTTATACAAACTGAAAAACTACTTTTGATGCCAAATTATCTTTAAGTCTGCATATACCTATGGCAATGAACAGCAACTTTCAAAATATTTTATTACTGTTTTCACAATGACAATAAACGCAGAAATCCAAGTACCCCAACACGTAAGGCCGGAAAGTAGATGAGTATACCAGTCGTAATAAAAATTCATTATCCTCTATGGTGATTTCACGAAGAGTTTAGTCTGACATGAGTTAATGAACCAAACGAAATTTTCGCGCTTAAGTTCGCTCGCTTTACATGGGATGCGAGGCAAACATTTAGCAAGAGAGAAAATAATGCGAAGTAAACTTACAGTACTGGAAAATGCGTCAATCGCCTTAAAGTTTTGAAATACAATATAATAGGATTTAGTTACAGAACTTGTACCTTTACGCTGTGTATTATGTCTGGGCTACCCTAGGCGTGCCGCAACGAGTGGTACTCGTATTTCAATGCTTCCTCTTTCTAAAGCGTTTTAGTTCATTAATTTACGGACGCTCTTTAACATCAAGTTCATCAGCGTCACATTCCATTCAGAGCGTGAAACGGCCGATAAATTTTGATTAGAGGCCGCTTCTTTCAGGCTTGAGGTTCTTTTACGTGCTGTAAATCTACGACACGGCTTTATTTCCTTTCCGAAGGAAGTTATACTTTGGGTTTTTATGTCTGATAAAAATCATCGACTCTGGCCGGGATTGAAACGCGATCTTGGGTCTATGGGGCAAGGATGGCTACCACTAGACCGCCAAGATGGGCCCTAAAGCATGTATACAATGTTACCTTATACAGAAGCTAAAACTGTCGTCCTGCCGCTCCTAAATAGAAAACACCTTCTGATTGATACGATTTCGGACACCGTAATATTTCTGAGCTAATGCTTTGTTAGCAAACATTCAAGATTTGCGCCAATTTCTCTAATTTTTCCTGTTAAACTGCACCTACTTTTACGCTCGTGGTTTTTGTTTTCTGTTGAATAAATAGATACTCAAATTTGGGCACAATATCATGAATTACAGTTCTGGAAGGATGCAATCGATCAGGTAAGTTATGAATTCCGCACGCACACGACGAGCTGATACGTACTTAAATAACGACTACACGCAAAAATTTGTTTAATGTTTAACCATCATTGCGAATGAATGTATCGTGCCTTGAGATCGCCATGGAACAGGTTCAGAAAGTAAGTTCAAGGACATGGCAAAAGGAGTGAGTCGCCAACTGCCATACGTAAAACATCGTGAGCGGACAAGCTTTATACCTAAAGCGCTATAAGACTTTTAAAAGGCGTGAACGGCTACAAATATAACGAAAAATGAAAAGTGTCTGAAAAATAAAGGAGTAAAAATGCAAAATAAAAGTAAACTAGGACCATTCCTGTTTTAGCAAAACGACTTTATATTGCATTCAATTTTGTCTTTTCTATCCCAGAAAAAAGCTATTTCACCAACTTCCAAATTATTCGTTTTTACACTGAATACATCATGCGAAAATTAGACTTATTACAGTCAGAAAATGCAAAGGAGGTCAAATAGGAGCATTCTGCCACGAGAGTAAGGCATTAAGAAAGTTACAAATAGATATAGAATTTAATAAGGGTAATGATTTGAAAAATACTTTTATTTCTCAATACAATCTCCCTGTACATTGAGGCACTTGTTCCATCGTTTCACAAGCCCATGAAATTTAGCAGCATTAAATTCTTTGGGCTGCTGTCGGAACCAGGCGGTAACTTCCCTTTTTACAACATCGTCGGGAAAATGTTTACCCGAAAAATGTTTAAAAGGACCCGATTAATGGAAGTAGCTTGGAAGAAGGTCGGGCCTATGATGCTCGAGGACTTTCCACTTGAAATTTCGCATCCTTTCATTTGTATTATCATGCAAGAGCAACACGTCTTTGGTGAGGAGTGCTGGTCGCTTCCGTTGAATGGCCCTGCGAAGTTTCTTGAGGATGTTACAGTAGAAGTAGGCATTTACGGCATGTCCTTTAAGCTGGAATGAGGTGAGCAGTATGCCTTCGCGATCTGAGAAGGCTTTGAGCATCACTTTCCCAGCGGATAGTGTTGTTTTAATCCCCCCCCCCCCGGAGAAGCAGGCTGTTTCTACTTCATTAATGCACACTTCGTCTCGGGCTGGAAATGTTGACACTGTGACAATTCGGGCAAGCATTTCGTGGTAGCGACAGAGATGCTTAATGCCAGACCCATTCTTGCATTGTGTTGTGGGGTCAGCATGCGTGGAACCCATCATGCACAAATTTCGTGAAAACCTAACCTGTCTTGCATAAAGTATTATTATTATTATCATTAATTATGTTTAACGCCCATTTTAACTTCTGAGGAACCATAGGCGGTGAAAACTGTATCTTGAGATGAAATGATGAACTGGGTAAGGATTATATTTTCAAGTAAGGAAACGTTCCAGGCCTAAGTTTAGCGTAGCTCCCTGGCATGTGCCATTTATGAGAACTGAAGAAAATCTGAAGGAATAAGAAACTTCAGTCAGGGAGGACGGTTCTGGTGGGAATCGAACTCCAGAACTCTCACTAACGATTCCGGGTCTTAACGGCCTCTGCACCCGTGGCGGTCATAATGAGGCATGACATGCCGTGTGAACAACCAATAGCAGCAGCTATAGTATCTGTAGTTACCCTTCTGTCTGCTCGGATTAATCTTCAACTCGATGCAAATTCACCTCTGTGGTAATGTGTTGACCGGCCGACGCGGTGTTTGTCTTCGATACGTGTGCGCCCTTCAGTGAACTTTTGCACACTTTAGTAAATGGCATGGCGTGACAGACACTTCTCCCCATAGATGGGAGGCATTTCTTTATGCATATCTTGGATTCCGTTCCTTTTGCCCACAATAATCGCACATTGGAGCGCTACTCGAAGGTTGCCTACTCATTCAGAGATGTCGCAATCTTCCACTGCTCTTCGCTATTGTTAACATCCAGTTTCATCAATGCCATCGGACTAAAGCCACCACCTAGTGGCAATAGCCTCGGATGCCTCATTCAAACATGTAGTACCCCATATTAATTTTTACCTTACTTAAGGAACTACCCTCAAATTAACATGAACGGAGGTGTGTAGCACACTTTTTCTGACCTGTTTAATGATTCAAAAATTCCTGTTAAAAGTACTAGAATGCACGTTAAAATATTTACTCACTTTGGTTTTTGTCAATGCCATATTTTCATATTTAAAACAATTATCAACTGAAACGGAAGCAACGCCAGAATTAGTTGGTTCTGTTGAGAGAACAGAGAAAAAAGACCAGATGCGACTTATCGGGCGAACAAATAAGTGATGCTGGTATGATATGAGGGCAGCCTAACAAATATACGTGGACGATGGTACGGATCGTTCAAAATAACACACAAGGTGAGACGAACGGCAGTAAATTGTTTGAATACTGGTCATGCTAGTGAGGTTATACGCGACAACAAGCATTTCCGTTACAGAATTAGCTTTAACCTCAGCATACGTGTGAGCAGTGTCGAGAATGTCCACAACGACAAAATCTGAATCCACGTGGGATTAAACAATATAGGCCTAGAGTAACCGTCCTTTCGTTCTAAAATGTTCAATTTCTATGAATCTCTAAAACAGAAAGCATTCAAGTTACATGTGTTTTAAAATGACAGTCTTAGCATTTGCCCCAAATTTCCAAACGTCTGAAAAATTTGACATTTTAAAAAGATTTATGCCAACTTTGTTTAAAAAAATGAAGAAGTAGTGTAATGAATTGTCTAAGGAAATACCAGTTCCATTAGATATAAAAATATACTTCTGAAACACTCTATTTTAATGATGGATTTTATATGTTATCATTTATGGGAAACTAAAATACAATTTTCTACACCGCCCCTATTGGAATTTTTACGCAAGCGTATAACAGGTCTACAGTCCTGTGCTCCAGTTTCGACACAAGCAATGCACCAGTATGTGAAACTATCCAGGGTGGTAGGTTCAAGTTATCAGCCAATCCTACACATGAGCACTAAACGTAGACCTCAAGGACGACTGGTTAAACGCTGTCAACATTTCCTGCCTGGAAAGTCCCGGCAACAAATTGCGTAACCTTTCTTCATATGCTTGGATTAGAGTATTTTAATTCCCATTATGTGGCAAAGAAGGCAATGTTTAAAACGTTCAGTGCACTACCAGGTTTCGATGTCAATACGATCTCATAATCTGGACATCTCTGAAGATGATACAATTACGTGGCAAACACGGAATTCGACTTATAAGTTTTCCTTATGACACTCCATTGTGGTATACACTACGCTTTGAGAAATGTGATATAGTAACGACTTGCTATAACGACTTTCGTTGTGCATAGTACACTTATCAAGAGTTGCGGTCGGACAGAGCGGGTGGCTTAGTTGGGAGAATATCGGCGTGGTAATTCTAAAGTCCGTGATTCGAGTGAAAGATATGATCTCTAATTTCTCCTGACTAAATCCAATTTGGTCAAAAACACGACTTGTGTGGAAAAAATCACTATTACTATAAATTAACCCAAATAGTGTGGTTAGGTGTACCCCTTTCTCCATCGATGGATTGCGCGACTCAGCTATGGCCCCTCAGGAACTGGGCCGGAGCCCATTGGATGAGAAACACTGCTATAAAGAACCTTAAGAGGTCTCCACATAATATAGACTTAGAAGGCGGGATTCGCTGTTGCTATCAAACAAGACATGATAGCTCAAATGAAAGAATATCGGCATGGTAAGCCGAAGAATCGCGTTTAGATTCCCGGCCGCGACCTGGAATTATTTCCATCTATCTAGGATTGCAAAATTTTGCCTAACACACTACTTACGTGAAAAGGGGGAGGTTGGAATATGATTTAGCTTGGTGGATGGAGATGCGGTATCAAAAGCAATCTACAGCCAGTGAAAGGAGGCCACAATAAACCATTTCATTAAATTCCTCTAACAGCATGCGGAATTTAAATAATTTGGGTATTGGCATATTTTCCTATGCCAGGCTACAAAGGAATCTTAAAATGGGTAAATTCCGAATGGATTATTCCATTATTTTCCATTCATGTTATAGATGTGTATGTGATATTGTACATTTTTGAGAACATGCACACAAAATCTTTAAATTTTTCTAAAAATAATTGTGTTAAAATATATATTTCCGTACACCAAAAGGAATAGGGGGAATTTGAGTCACAAATACGTTTAAAAAATATAGTAATTGAAGACCGAAAGAGGATATGGCAATTTTACTGTCAAAAACGCATTTAAATTTTTGTATTCCCGAAATATACTTTATTTTCAGAAATCGAACAACGTTCTTGTTCCTTGTTAGCTCTTTGAACTTAAATCTGCATTACAGATAAAACAAAATAATCTTGTTAATGTGGAATTGTTTTGAATTTTTTTAACAATAATGTCCCGTTATGCTTTTGGAATATTTTTTGAGATAAGTGCCGTGATATTAAAGGCGCATTTACATTACAGTTTATTGTACTGAACCTGCATTGAGGAAATTGTAACCACTTATGTCTACATTGTTTACCTACAGTGAAATGGAATTATGCCTGTAAAATAAAAGTAGTGTCGCACTATTTTAAAATCAGAGAGACAACAAACACACTTCGTGACAAAGATAAGAATCGCACAAAAATGAGCTTAAAGTATTTACTGGTCCAAGAATCTATATAAAAAAATCTTGTAACCAAAAACAAAGATGTGTTTGGGACTTACGACAGCTATTATGGGATGAATGAAGAGAGGAGGAAACTCGCCACTGCTTTGTCAACCTCAAATACACATTACAGTTCGCCGACGAATGTAACACGATACTTTTGGATCATCTTTATTCTGTGGCTTCCTCAGGGCACAAATCACTTTTGCCGGCCAACCCTCTTGTGGAGGCCAGTTGATCGGAAACAGCCAGACGGTGGCTTTACGAAGGTCGCTACTAAGTTGTTTGGATTCGAATAAACTATGATAAATACAATTTTTCTGTTGGCAGCATTGGAAAGAACATGTCTCGGTTAGAATCATTGTGGTCTAAGTTCGCTGTCTGGTGGCATTCTAAGACTACGATGACTCCAGAGAATTTATGTTTATTATTTATTATTACGACTGCGGCCTCAGGCAGCAAAGATGACCGGAAAAGTTACAGAAATCTTATTTCTGGGAAATTAGGCAGCATGTTCATTATTTGTCTAGTGCATTGCAAGTAAGGTTAGTTGTATTCATTCAATAGCAGAAATGGAGACGAGTAAAGAAGAATTGAGACCGCCTACCTCCCGAGTTATGTTGGAGGACGAGAAACTCGTCACATGGCTGTTGTGTATGCTGAGCACGTATGTCATGTTCTTATGTGCTGGAGTGGCATAAGAGAATCCGAAACAACGCTTGTCACGTTAATTCGCGCACAGGGCAGTTCTTTGGATCATTACTCCTGATGCTACTGCGCGGATGGATAGTCTTGGATAGGATGGAAAACCGACGATCATGAAGAAAGAAACTCTTGTTTTGATGTAGACACGCCACGGTTCCATACACATCACCTGTAGTACCGAAAAATCTGTGCTCAATATGATTTCATTCACTGATTAGGGAACGAAGGACTCCATAACGCCTGCATCTATGTATCACCTGCAACGATATGTGTGTATGTCCAGGGGAAGAAACGTGGTGCCACCATTTTAAGCCTGAGAACAAAGGGAAAGCCAACAATAAAACAATTTTACCAAACCGAAAAAGTCCGAAGCTTCCTTACACACAAGTTTCGGGATAGTCATGATGACATTCTTTGATTTCGAGGTTCCGCTGCTTGTCTATTTTCTCCAGCATGTGGCCATAATCAATGCGAAGTACAAAGACACTTTGCAGAAAATAACACCCTAAAACGATATAGAACGGATTATCATTCTCCATGATGAATGTGCAACAGTTTTTGCACAATACAATAAGCGAACAGAGTGAGGTTATGATCACTAGAATAAGAACATATGAAACATTTCACACACATGGTGAAATACATGTAAAGCATATACTTGTAGGATAGGCGTTTCGTAAGTATAAAAATTATCAAAGTACTTATTTCGGTTATCTTTTTGACTATCCTGTATATTTTACACGTGTCAGTAAAATGTAAAAGCATGCAAGGTAACTGTAGAAATGACAACATCGGAGAGAAGCGTGTTTCTTTACAGACTGGCTTGATTTTCTTTGACACGTGACGACGATGTTATGAAACAACATGCTCTTGTATTGATGTTCTTTCTCCTTTCACTTACATTTACCACCCTTTGCTTTAGTTTCATGTTTCGGCCAGTTCAAAACACTAATAAAATATTTGTTGTAATACAGGAAAGGATTGATTAGTGTATGTTCCGCGAGATCCTAATACACCAAAGAGGGCCTTCTTTGATGAGCCGACAAAATAGAAAAGTACAACTACTCTAAAAGCCGTTAATACCTATATCTACGAAACTTGTTTCTTAACCTCCTCCTTTTAGCATAGGGGACATTTATCCGTCCGACTTTATCTTCTCTCAGCTCCTATACTGGCACAGTGCCGCCCAATTAAAATAACAAGGTCTATCTACATGCCTTTGGTTACAGGGGCGAACCTTCACTTCTGTTTCTTTGTTGTTTGGCGCTCTTCTGCATCTGTTCCCTTCCATGGTGTCACCAAAATCGTCACCTCTACGGATGGGAGGTCTTGGGTTCGGAGCGGGAGGTTTGGGATTCAATTTCCCCGGAATCGTCCTTCCTAACCAAGGTATTTCTTAATCCTCATAAATGACAAATGCCGGGAAATTACCCTAAATTTTAACCTAGAACGTTTCCTCATTAAAAAAAAATCCCAATTAATAATTTCACCTCATCAGTGTCTACTGTCTGTGATACCTCAGCAGTAAAAACTGGTTTTAAACACTTTAAAAAAAAAACTCTTGTTCCCTGTCATGGCTGCAACCGCTTGTCTTTGACCCTAAATGATCCCATTTGGTATGAAGGGGCTAACCCAAGGGGTATACGCTAGCCTGCGTTATCAAGGATAATTCCTAGTACAGAACATTGTCATACTTTAGCACATATTTAAAAGCAATAAATATCATTTTAAAGTATGTAACAACTACGTCCATTAATGAATTTTTCAATTAAATTCTGCATTTTAGGAACTATTTATATAAACAAATGCAAGTGTTCCAGTAATTTGCAACAAAAATCACTCATAGCACGGGAGAAAACATTTATCCCGTAACAAGTTCATTTGCATTTATTGCAGTTTTTTTCCTACTCGAGAATGAGCGGTGATTTCCCACAACTGTTATCACAAATGTGTGCAGGTGTACACGAAGTCCGCATCTATTTTTGGTATTTAATGACCATGAAATGCTTGCGTTACAGATATACAGAAGAACGTCTCTTCGTTGTAAAATTCGTACCTAGTGAAAGAAATAGCATTATTACTGAAAAAATTGTGAAACAGCTGACCTGTTTAAGACTTAAGTATGCAATTATGTTGATAATGCTTTTGTGTGTAATGCACACATTTATTTGTATCAGTGAAAGAGAACAAATTCAACATACACATTTCCTTTAAAAATACCAGTTAGGATTTTATTTATCTTCTTTTACAATAATTTCAGCACATATCTTATTTTGGCATATCACTACTATTCATACAGTACTGCCTTGCCACTTGAGTGCTGAAACTTAATGTATACGCAATAAAGGTGGTCTTCTTATACCTGAAAATGCTCATTACACACTAAGGCGACCGCCAGGGGTGGCCGAGGTCGTTAAGGCGCAGACTCGTGAGCGGGAGGTCTGAGGTTCGAATCCCGCCAGGATCGTCCTCCCTGACTGAGGTTTTTTCCAGGTTTTCCTCAGTTCTTATAAATGGCAAATGCCGGGAGATACCCTAAACTTAGGCGTTTCCTTCCTTAAAAAATCCTTTCCCAAAAAATAATATCATTTCATGTATCACCAGTGTTCATCGCCTGTGGTGCCTCAGTAGTAAAAACGGGTGTTAAACACCAGTCAAAAAAAAAAAAAAAAAAAAAAACACACACACACACACACACACACTAAGGCTAACACGTGTACAGTACTAGTGAATCAAGAAAAATAAATGTCGAAGAGTATTGTTAAATGGATTGCATAATGATCGAATTTCGAACTTTAGGAGAGAAATTTGAAATTAACGATGTCATTACTGTAGAATGAGATTCTATCACCAGCTGATTAACTTATAAAACTTCGCTGTGGAGGGCTTAAGTGCGCCTGGAGCGGTAAAGAAAAAGAAACAAAAACTATTGTCGTTTCGTGATTATATATCAGTTTGTTTACAAAATGTGGTTGTGCTAGTTCTTAAACCATTTGCTAGGTTGCACAGTATCGTACTATAAACCGACAGCCTTCAAAGAAACGTTTTCTGATTAACAATTATGGGTACATTCAAATTGACTAGCGGTAACTTAAAATAAAAATGAATCACCGGGTATTTTTACGCAAAATGGTGTATCTATTGAATTGTATCATACATATTATCAACACCAGGTAGTCTACTTTAAATCTATTTATTCAGACATTTGTTAAGTAAGCAGAAAAATAGCGCCAGTTTAGTTTTGTGTTAATTAAATTATTTTTCTATATACATACTTAAGAAAGCTGAAGAAGTTAAATCGCCTTCACGTAATTATAATACATTCTATGTCTAGTTTATGTTTGTTGTCATTGTGTATAATTAAATTTTTTGCACAATATTAAGTTTTTTCCCCCCTTACAGCAAATTTTCCATCATCTAGCGTTGCTAAGGTGCTGTCATTATTATCTTTATTAACAATTTATATTTGTATCCACTCTCATTTTCCCTCTTTTACATGTGTATCCATTCATTTACTTGTGATGGCTTACATTAATTCGTTTGAGTATGAAATCTACTACCACTATTACCACATAAAGTAATATCATGCAAAAATAAAAATGCATAGCCTTTAGGTTACATGCAACAATATTAATATTTTAATGCAATTACATTTTCATACACGTCTTTGTTATATTAAGGCTTGTTTACAAACAATGTCTACAGATTTACGGCCGACTTAAGGGGAAGTCAAATTTGTATCCTTACCGATGATAAAATTTAGCAAATTTATGACCCATCATCCCAGAAACTATTAGAAATAGTTTGCTGATTTTTGCATGGCGTACTTAGGAACACCATTTCTTTCGCATGGTTTTCATGTTTTTTTAAAAGAATTATTCACTTACCGAACAATTAATTTATTCAACATTTTTATAAAAAAAATAGCTAAATTCGGTTTTAAAATATATACCAAAATTAGCGGGAAAATGAAAATATATTAAAAAAAAAAAAAAAATCACCGTTGTGACTCCCTCCACGAAGTACCTGTAAAGTTAAATTTGTTAACTGTGCAAAGGAAGACCATTAATTTTAGATTATTCCATTGCATTAGTGATTATTATAATAGTTTAAATTATGGTAAGAAAAGTATTGATTCCTAGTTATATCATTCATTTTAGAAAATTGTAAATGAAATTACTAAAAACAGAATTGTTTGTACAAGATCAGTACACTTCTTAATCCGAAAGATAGTCACAAATGATTGCTTTAATAAATTTATATCAATTGTTTGTCAATCATTTGACTTCAACAGTAGACGTGGTCAATGCCGTTACATAGCGTAACAGTTACCCCTCTGTGCAAAAAAACTGTAATTTCCGTGAATGGTTTATCTGATTTCATTAATGTATTCCTCACACACATATGGGTTACCTCTCTGTGCATTATGACTTCAATAAACACGAACATATTTTTCGGTTTAAGAGAGTCAGTTGAAGTCATGTCATGTCATGCCTTCTATTCTCTAAATCGTAATGTGTTTAACAATTGGCACTGAATAAAATTCAAGTAGTGAAAAAAGGAGAAGCTGCAATTTCTCTGGTTAACCAGAGTGGGCGAAAAATCGCATTCCTCAATAGTATGAAATATAGAATATTGGCAAAAGCAACTTTTTGCCTACTATGTACATAAAGTAAGAAAATCTACCGTTTCTCGCAAAACAAACGAAAACACATTTTACAATTTGCATCTAAATTAGATTCTACGGGCGGCTCAGGAAAGAGAAAAGATATGTTTTAAATGGCAACATTATCTTATTTTATATTTTGACGTTCTGTTGTTTCTTAATTTGTGGAAAATTGGAACTGTAACCGTCCAAATTGGTTAGGATATCAGTGCCAGAATTAGAGATTGTCGCAAAGTTTTATTTCCCTAAATTTTTTGAATTTTCAATGTAATAAAATCTACTGAGGTAAATCGTCATTACTTACTATTGACAAAGAAATCTAGTTCATTTTTAATATTAACGCGTTGTTATAACAAGATTTCAGGTATTTTGTTTCGTGTTAGAATAAGTCAACAATCAGTTCAAAAATAGCCGAGAAGCAACGGAATGCTTTATGTAAAGTTCCATAATGCACTCTGATATGGGTTGTTGGAAAATTCTCTGCAACTACAGCATAACTATCTACGCAATTTGCAATTTCTAATCTGCAAGGCTTTTTTCTCTTTATGATACTCCCTTGTCGGTTCGTAAAGGAAACACGGAAGATAAAAATGCTCTATGTGCATTGCAACTACCTTTTAAAAGGGAATAAGAAAACGAGTTTGCCTCGTTACACACCAGAAGGATGAAGCAGCAAAATGGAAGTAAAAAGAGCTGTACTGCACGAGGACTGTTCATTAAGTACCTGTCTTGACAACAGATAACGCCACTAAAGTCAGATCAGTTGCAACCTTCAAACAATTGATGTGAAAGTGTTCTACAAATACATTTTGAAGAATTCAAAGTGTGCTTTTCTTACGTGCTGTATTTACTTCGTGGCAACTCTGCCACGAAAAAGTAGATAACTCAATTTCAAAAAGTGGTCGTAGAAAGTACACAACTCTAGAGACAAAAAATGTATCAAATTGTTCTAAGTAATCGCAGACACTAAGCTCACTTAAAGCTTAAGGTGTTTGAACTGTTTAACTCTATTATAATTCTCTAAGTTGGGTACTGCAATCAACACGTTTTCCGAACTATTGATTAAAAAATTGAACCAAACAATGTCCAAACAGGTTTTACGTATTTTTAACATTAACGATGATACATGAATCCACCAAAAAATAATCGAGCAAACTAAACAACGTAAAAATGGCGTGGGGATTACAAAATATTTTGCTGAATTATTTTACTGTTTTGACAATAAAAAATAATAAAAAAAGTTATCAAAGAAAAAGAACTCATTACCAAACAGCGCATCTGTACTTGCAATGGTAAAACTGAATAAATTAAAATGCCCGTTGCTTATGCTGCATATTCCCTAGAATTAGCTCATTTTGGACTTCCACTCTGAAAAAATGGCTGACTGAAAAGAGGCTTCCAAATTCTGGGATGGTGAATGAAGTAGGTTATTAATTTGGAATGTTTGACAAAAGTCGCATTTCTGAAAGAATTTAATATCTGCAAACATCGTTGGAAAAAATGTATCGAGTTAAAAAGATTATTTAAAAGAACTTGTACACTAAGATATATTTATTTTCTTATTAGAACTACGTAATAATAAACAGTTGCCCTACACATAAGAGCATGAGCTACTGCTGAATTCAACTGTTAAAGGGTGTAATCGACACGTGGCCGAAATCACTAAAACATAAGATTCGTGAACGGCAGGTCTGCAGCTCGATTTTCGCCAGGAGTTTCTTTACTAAAGATTTTCCCAAGTTTTCCCAGTCCTCATCACTGGTAAAATCAGGAGAGGTAATGTGCGGAACGAACCTTAATGACCTCGCGCCCACCACGCCGAATTCAATGTGACTAGTATTTCGTATAAACACTAACACAAAATAGCTGGTAATTCTCCAGAGTTGACACAGTTTCGATTTGGTTTATTAGCAGATGTTCTTTAACATCTCAGGTTATCAGCGTCTCATTCAATGCAGGGCGTGGAACGGCCGGTAAATTTTGAGCCCGAAAAAATTCATCGACCTTGGCCGGGACTGAACTCGAGATCTTGGATTTAGGAGGCAAGTATGGTTACCACTACACCACCAGCACCGAACGTTAGCTTCGTACGTCAAAGATTGAATAGTAGAATATTCAATGCTTGTGTTACTATTAAGAATATCTGAATGAATAACGAATAAATCATTTACTTTCACTTCCACACCCTATCTCTGTGAACGTTGAAGCAGAGTTCCAGGGGGGAGGGGAAGATCATTAATGCTTGTTCGATACTTAACCCTAAAGTACCTGGAACGGTTCCCTCCGGGGTAATTTTTTTTTAAAAAAATCCCTTTTCAATTAAATTTTCATCTTGTTCAGTGACCACCGTCTACGATGCCTCAGTAGAAAACACTTTTAAAAATTAAAGGGAAGTTGAAGACATCCTTGAAAAATCAGAATCATACATTAAGATCTGTGAACACGAATGAAGTTGTGCTATAAAATGTCTGTGTATATGAAAAGCTTTAATCCTGGTTCTTGTGGCTCAAAATGTTTCACAAAAACATACTTGGTTCCAGTTCCTTTGGAATATATTGTTTTTTTGGGTCCTAGAACAGAGAATGAATTTTAACGATAAGGATTAAAGCACTTTTTATACTCTTTTCCATGTTTCCGAACAAGCACTAATTGCGGGAAGAATACCAAGCGCGCCTCAATATTGCACACGCACCTTAAAGGGTTAACGATTTTTATAATGTAACATAAGTTATGGCAAAGTGCTACGTGTCACTCAACCTCGGCCTCGTCATCGCCACTTGCCCCCAAGGTTACCGCGGATTGCGTAATGTGGCGGAGTCTTGACCTTCGCCGCGTTAAAAAAAAAATCTAAGACTGGTTCCTGGTGGAATTTTCACCACGCCTAGCCTGGAAGGAAAATTAAATGTGTCAGACGCCATGCAACTGGGTCACGATCAGTGGATCCGAAATATGGCCGATATTATTCAAGCGTCCTTTTCAACCATTTCATCAACACTGGAATTCTCGTTGCCTTTCACTCTGTTTGCAATTGGCGAATTAAGGCGAACTTAAGCTCATCGACCACGTACTATTTAAGAATTCTGTTATTGCATACTCGTAGATTTACTTAAATAATGAATGAATGGCCGCTTATCCGGAACAATGACTGCATGCTTTCGGACATAATCGAAGTCGCATGCAAATTCCTTCAGCTAAGTACACTACATAATGTGGCTGCGAGTAATATTGACATAATTAATCTTCAATGAAACATTTGTTTCTTCGTGAAAACCAGAATTATGTTGAGCATTGGGGTTTTATTGAACGATTAAACGGAATGCAGTCCGCAGCTGTTTTCTAAAGCGAAAGTGTGTCGAAAAGAACAGATTTGACATTCCAACCTCACAGCGTCCAAGCAATTAAAAGAATTTACTTGATAGATTGTGGCTTGGAATCTTACACAGTTTCTACACTTTTTTTTATTTTTATTGTTTGTGATATATATTGTTTATATATATCATTGCTTTAAAAACCTTTTACTTTGGCATTAACAATTAAATGTTTACATTTGAGCCACAGTTCGGTCTCTACTAAAATAAACAAATAAAACAAAAAAATTAGAAAACTTAATATCCAGTACAATATCAGTCATGCTCTAAAAGCACAAATTTTTAACTTGGTGTTGAATAAGACAAAATGCATTAATTCATTCGCTTTAAATGCATAGCATATAAAGGGCATATTCTGCCGTCAGGTTGGATATTTCCCCTTCTTTTGCGTTCTGTAGATTCACAATGGCTAACAGGAACATGCAAATTACATATACTTACAAACTATAGTGAGTTTTGTAATCATCTCAAACTTTCCGAGACAGAACCAGTCACCAAGGAATTAATTTACAGAGCTAATAGGTCTCTTACACATATGTTTTTAGAAAGATTAACGTCTTTTTACTATCCAATAAACTCTTAAGAACACGTATATATTTTAACAATTCTCATAATAATACTTCCTGTTGATAAATTAAATTTCCTGCCGACCTATAGAGATTTCTCTCCCCCTTGATTTAAAACTGCAAACACGTGTATTTCTAATAAATGAATGTTAATATTTAATGTAAAACGTCTTAAGCAAGAAAATATATTTGGGTTAAACATTCCCCATTTACAAAAGAGAAAATGCGCAAATTTGTCCAGCGGGCTCTATAATGGGCCACTGAAATTCTTTGTATTTTTCCTGCAGTTTAAAGATGATTCTGTTATACACAGAGTTATGCCAGAAGATTATTTCATACTTCAATATACAATTTAAATAAGTAACATTTGTACTTCCAAGTCTCTTTCATTTGCTACCAAGACACTGTGGCAAACTTAACGTGTAAGTAAGAATTTAATTACACTAGTTTTGTCAAAAGTTCGTTTGCTTTAAACCATATACACACTTTGTTTAATTTCCATACAAATGTGTCCGCGTATTTATTATTAATACATTAGTATCAGCAAACATCCGAAATCAATTAGATTGGACAGTTGAGTAGTGGATCTATTTCTTTACACAAGTGAATCCAAAATAAATCTCCAGACGGATGATATAGGAGGTGCAAAGAACTGGGGAGCGTTATGCTGCTTGTACTTTTCGCCAAAGGTGTAATTTGCAGGAAGGTCAATAATGGTGTGGAATGGTGGCAGCCTTGCACATTACTGACTCGTATTACATGTTTGGAATCGCCTGTGCGCTTTTATTTTGCTATGAAATGCGTCGTTTACCTGACCTAGACAATTTGCCTACACGTACGTACGTCCGTCCACTTGTATTTAAAGTTCTGAGGCCCCCCACTAAGCTGGAACAACCGTTCTCGATGCGGGAGGGAACAATTGAATGTTGACCGTGCGGGCTTATATGGGGATTTTCTAAAAGCACGTAATTGGCAGTGTGAACAACTTCGCAACAATTCTGTTGCTTGATACAAATTAGGAGTATGCAATTACACTTTGCCTTTATAAAAAATTAACTGGTGTCGTAATCCAGCATTAAAGGGGGAAAAAAAACCTGATAAAAAATCATTGAATTTGAATGAACAAGGACACATATCTTAAGTCGTACATATAAGTTTATACACGCAATAATATATTAGGGTATTCGAAAAATAATGGTAACATAGTTGTCTCATACAAAATATATCTAAATTATTTTTTGCACAGCACTCTTCAAATATAGATCCCTGCATGTCAACAATATTTGGCCGAAATTTTGGAAAACGGCCAACTCCATCTGCTGCACCATTTATGGATATCTCTCTCAATGAAGCCTTTAAAATTCTGATCTCAACTTTTGGTTGCATGCAAATGTCTCGCAGATGTTGTTCGATCTACGAATACAATTCATAATCACAAGGAACCTTGAAGAGAGATTTCACCTTCATTCCAGATACAGTATTATTGTTTCCATTTGCTGTTGACTATGCCGAACCCATTGGATACAAACTTGCTAAAATTTTATGAACAGACAATGCTGCAATATTAAGTTCCATGGTAATTTCCATACATGTTCAGCGCCTATGATCTAATAAATACAATCAGAGGTCCAAAAGTTTCCGGTCTCGCAGATAAGGATTATCGCCTTCATAAAACCCTTATTTGGTGTAATATCATAACTGTGAACTAAGTAATTGCAGCTCCAATTTCCCCTCTGCTGTGTTCAGACATAGTTGCATAAAGAAGGCTATGTGTAGAAGACTGTGACATGTTCAAATTGGAGTATTAAGTTCTTCACAAAAGAAATACTCCAAATGAAATTAAGCAGCGAGTGAAAGGTGCATATGGGAAAGCATCCCACTCCTTTTCTACCGTAAAAGAATGAGCCAAACTTTTTCGAATGGGTAGAGAAAGCATTGAAGACGAAAAGCGTGCAGGTAGGCCTTTGGGGGTGCTCACTCCTGCAAACATCGCTCTTGTGGAAGGAGAAATTATGAAAAACCGGCAGCTTAAAGTTACAGAAATAGCAGCAAGGTTGGGCCCTTCTGAAACAACAGTCCTTCGAATTATTCATGAACATTTAAACATGAATAAGATTAGTGCAAAATGCGTACTTCCACTGTTACAGGAGACGAAACTATAGTCCTCTACTGAGATCCGTTGTCCAAAATAGAATCAATGGATGGCTTAAACCTGGCAAAGCACCGCCTCTGAAGGCCAAGGTCACTCAGTTAACCAAGAACATCATGGGCACAATCTTTTGGGGCTGTGAAGGAATACTCTTCATTGACTTCAAGGAGAGGAACACCACAGTGAATGGGCAGTACTTGCTAGCCTAATGCAGATTACGTGCTTCCATCAAAGAGAAAAGGAGAGGAAAGATGAGTGGTGATGTACGCCTTCACAACGGGCCTGTGCACATAGCTCTTGTTGCAAAGGAAGCTGTGAAAAAATGTGGCTTCAAGTAGATCGACCATCCACCCTACAGCCCAGATCCTCCCTCCCAGTGACTATTTCCTCTTCTCAAAACTCAAGAAGGACCTACGAGGAAGGAAATTTAAGTGTGATAAAGAAGTGATGGATGCTGTTCATGTCTATTTTGCAGACAAGACTTCTGACTATATTTTTCTTTTTGGAGGGAGCACTGTAATGTTAATTCAAAGATGCAAGAAGTGTATTGCAATAAAGGGTAACTATACTGAAAAGTTAAATATAGTTTTTGTCTTGATCATACTTGGAAAATTGTTCAGCAGGAGCCTACCCTTGTACATTAATGCCCAACAAGGAAATCGACTGTTGCATCAAAGAGTATACCAATGTATGGTGTGTTCACCATTTTTTCCTTCCTTGACGAAATGCTTTCACCTATCTTGCATAATTTGCTATGCTGGAAATGTTCTCCCACACCTTATATTACCCTAAAGGACTAAATTGCATTTTTTCTTCTAGCAGCGTGGATTTTTTATTTCAGATCTTTGTTTATACACACTGGGCATTTTAAGGTGGCATTACTTACTACAAATCAGAATGTCACTGTGCTTACAAAATGTCTTTACTTCCAGACTTTCAATATAGTAGATTAATGAAACAATGCTGATCTATGCCATAAAACATAATTCCAATGGCCATCTCAGGAGTACTGATTCACAGCAAGGTTGTCATTGGTTTTGAATGGCCTAGTATACATAGCATCATCTGTTGCTTAAATTTGCAAAACACCATCATGGCTATTCGGTCCTGGTGATGTACACATTTTTCTTTTTTAATAGTGTTTAATACCCGTTTTAACTACTGAGGCATCACAGGCGGTGGGTGAGTGGTATAGTGGTAACTATACTTGCCTCCTAAATGCAAGATCGCGGGTTCAATCCCGGCCAGAATCGACAGTATTTCCGGCGTAAAATACCTAAGCATGGCTTCCTTTGGAAGCGAAGTAAAGCCATGGATCCCATTTCATAGATTTACGGCATGTAAAAAAACCCCAAGCATTAAAGAAGATGCCTATGAGCAAAATTGATCGCCTGTTTCAAACCCTGAATTGAATGGGACGCTGATGACCTGAAATGTTAAACAGTGTTCATAAATAAACATGGATCTACATCCAAGGCCCATGAACCAAGTGGGTGTAGATCCAGGTTTTTCAACTTGGAACACACATATCTTTACTATAAGCACATTTATCTTCAAAACATGCCATATAATTTGCAGTCAAATACTGTCATTGTGTTTCATGACAAAGTTATAACCTTCATATTACTTTTTACTCTCCTTCATTTTAGCATTATTAGCGGTGCTGAAACACAATCCCGTGTACTGCATGAAATTGTGCCATAATGTCTATAAAGGATCTAGGAAGAAAGGGAAGAAAATATTTTGGTACTTTTCTGTTCACATGCCATAAAGACGATGGATACTATTGAGATTCATCAGATATCGTAGTTCTTTTCAGCAAAATGCTTGAAAATGTAACCATGGCAATGTCAATTTGTCACTATGTAGTTGTGGATAATTTTTATTTTGCACTTAAAAAAGTAAATATTCTCAGCTTTTAAAAAATATATAACTTTTTCAGCTTATTGCTTATAAGTTTTTAATTTGAACATTTAACCATGGTAGCAGATAGGTTATGCCCCTTTGACAACATACTACCAACATCATAAGTATATGGTTGCTTCTTTCCAAAGCTTGGCACAAGGATAGAAATTCTTATTTTGTACTGGGTAACCCTCCCTTTAGCCTTCACATCATTGATGCAAATTTCAAGCAAGTTCAGAAATCTGACTAAAGATAAACTCTTGGTAAATTATCTGTATAATCACAAAAATCTCCATTGAAAGTTTTCACCTTCAGATCCATCCCCCAAAAATGAATATGTTGGAGCCAACACATTAAAACTGGATGTGTTAGAGGTATATCATGGTGGCTGCAGCAGCAGATAAGAATATGAGCAGCCTGGAATACTAGTGGGGGGATGTGAAAATTGCACTAAAGATTACAGAAGATATAATCATTGACAGAGAAAGAGAAATGCAAAACACTAAGGCCAGAGTTAGCCGGAGACAAGAAAAGATGCAAAGAAAGGGAGAAAGACCAAAATATTTTAATTATGGCTGGTTCCCGAAATATTGTTCCAACTTAGGAAAATATACTAAGTGAAGTGTGTAAATAAGTTACCCATAGTGTTACATTTTAAATATAATAGCTTCACTGTAAACAGCTTAAAAAAGTATACCTATTGTTTATTTCCCATTTCAAAGCAGGCAATTTGGCATACTAGGAATGATTTATGTACTTATATCTTCATACACATAAACAAAACTTAGCAATGGATGCCAGTTTATAAATTTTAGGTAAATACTATCCCGTCGTCATCAAGTTGTTTGAAGATGGAGAGGATGTCTCTTCAAAATCGGTCCCACCATATTTAAAAGCAAGTGAAGCATAAGAGTGTGTTGGATGACAAATTAATTATAATTTACATTAAACAAGCTTCACTGAGTGAGTTCCAACAGATTTTTTTTTAAAAAAATTTTTTTTTGAAAGTTCTTAAATGAAATATTACACTGTTCCACAGATTGCAATCTGCATTGTTCATTTTGTAGTGATCACAACATTATGAAATCGATTAATTACACTATGCAAATACTCATTGCTGTGATCTGTGGACATAGAATAACTAAGACTTGACTCGGCATTGATAACCCGTTCTATGGAATTGGTAATATAAGGCAAAGCGATTTCAGAAGTTGTAATTTTATTATTCATGTATCAGAATCAATTCTAATGTAAAACTGAAGATCATTAAAATAAAACGTATATTTACAATCACATTGATCAAATGGCAACAATCTTTCTAATGAACTTAAAATTCCATTTCATGTTTTCAAAATTACTATTAACATAGCCATTAAAACTCCTATGTGCACTTTTCATTTATAGCATTAAATTATGGTGAAATTATCTGGACCCTGTTCCACAATATGGTCTAATACTTTACAAGTGCATGGAATTGTAGTTATTTGTAAAATTCTGTTCCACAAAGATTTCTGCTATACTTGTACTTTACAACTCCACTGACAAATGTACAAGTGAGTTTTCATTGTTCAGTTCCACAGAAATATTAGTAGAGCACTTGTAATTTGTAAAAATTTCTCTACAAATGTAAGAATATTGGTAACTTCAAATACTTGCACAAAATTTACTATCTTTTTAATGATTTTTGGAGTCAGTTGACCCAAATCTGCTAAGTATTAGTGAAAGTGATAATGATGAGCAGGAATATGTATAAAGAAAGAATAAATATTTGTGCACAAGGATAAAATTAGGTTCATTGCAATTAAATATGACTTATGACTGATATTAGAGTAATCTGTTTCAAATGCATATTTCAGACAATCATCTTAGTTAATGTCTCTTAGGTTGTTGCTACATGCCAAGAAAATAATCTCTCTTCATTTGTCATTCTATTATAAAATTATCTCTTTTGACACAATTACCCCAGTTTGTTTACTTGCAATTAGAACATGATTGTCAAGCAACATAAACATATAAATAAATATAAATGATCAAATGGATTAATAAAATAAATGATTGAGAACATTAGGGAAGCTCGATTCTTCTGACATTGCTTAGTTTAGTTTCTGGAGCATTCAGTAAGTTCATGGAGCAGCCACAGAGACCTACGAACATAAAAGTTGTCATATACAATTACCACAGTACCTTTCAATCTACATTTATAAAAATAATAATTACAATAAAAATGAAAAAGAATACACAGAACTCAACCAAACAACAAAAACAGACAAGTACCTTAATCATACAATTTTACTATATACATTGATATTTTGTGCAGTATGATATTGTCACTCACATATTCCTTTACAGAATAATAGATCTTTTTACACAGGTATTTTCTAAGAGCAGATTTAAAGGATTTATCATTATTTATTAAGGCTTTTAGACTAGCGGAAAGAGCATTGTGTACTAAAATGCATTCGTAGTAAACATCTTTTAGATGGCATGAAAGTGCTGAAGTTGGGCGATGTAGATTTAGTTAGTTCTTGGAGCATTCAGTGAGTTCCCGGAGCAGCCACAGACACCTACGAACATTGAATTTGTCATTTACAATTACCACAGTAGTTTTCAATCTGTATTTACAAAAATTTGTTTGAAACTACATAAATAATTACAATAAAAATAAAAAAAGAACACTTAGAACAACTCAACCAATACCAAAAACAGATAAATCAATCATACAAATTTTATTATATATATATTTACATATACATTGATATGTTGTGCAGTATAATATTGTCACTCATTTATTCCTTTACAGAATAATAGGCCTGTTTACATAGGTATTTTCTAAGAGCAGATTTAAAGAAATTGTCATTGTTTATTAAGACTTTTAGGCTAGAGGGAAGAGCATTGTACACTAAAATGCACTCATAATAAACGCCTTTTTGATGGCATGAAAGTGCTGAAATTGGGCAATGTAGATTTGCTTTTTGTCTAGTATTCTTGTAATGTATATTTTGATTTTGAATAAATTTTTGTTTATTTCTTATATAAAAGTTCATGAGGGATAAGATATATTCGCAAGGAAGAGTTAAAATTTCAAATTTCCTAAAGAGATTTCTGCACGAATGTCTGCTATGTGTACCAGCGATTATTCGTATGACTTTTTTCTGTAACAGGAATACACGTTCACTTTTAACTGAATTTCCCCAAAATATTAGACAGTACTTCATTATTGAGTTGAAATAAGCATAACAAACTAGTTTTAAAGTCTTAATTGACCAACATTACTAATCCATGTATTGTATAGCATGCACTGCTTAGTTTAGGTGTAATAAGATCAATGTGATCTTTCCAATTCAGACGGTTATCAATTATTAAACCAAGGAATTTAATATATTTGGTTTGAGAAAGTACACTGTTATAATATCCTATTTGTAATTGTGGATCTAGAGATCTATGAGTAATGAATTTCATAACATTTGTTTGATCTAGATTTAGAGACAATTTGTTTGCTTTGAGCTATACACACAATGAATTGAGAAACAAATTTAATTTAATGGCACAATCATTAAGGCTCTTTCCATTTATCAATATGCTTGTGTCATCTGCAAATAGAACAGCATTTTCTACATCTTGGATAGATAAGGAGAGGTCATTTATATATATTAGAAAAAGAAGAGGACCCAGAGCAGATCCTTGAGGTACTCCATGGTTAATCATTCCCCACTCCGATGCATTGTTTTTATTTTTGAAGGGACAATTTATCACTATTGATAATTTATCATTGATCAATGAAGACACAGAATATAATGATAGTTTGTCTAAATTTACAAATATATTACCTATTGCTGTGCTAGAGTTTTTATCAATCCTGGTGGGAAAGTTAATTGTATGAACCATATTATATGCAGTTAGAAGGGAATTCAGTTGATTCATTCTTACACTTGGCATTAAGTAATCAATATTTATGTCTTCAAATATAATTATTTCATGTTTAGGCTTAAATAAAAAGTTTAAGATATCTTCAAGCTTCATCAAGAAAGTTTCAAAGTTTCCTAACGGCAAGCAATAAATAGCAATTATAATTATTTTTGTATTGTTGCTATCTAATTGGATTGTGCATAATTCAATGTCCTGTTCTGAATTAAATTTTGATATATTTAATGTTTTATATGGTACATCCTGCCTGACATAAATGCAAACTCCTCCGTTATTTAGTTTTTTTCTTGAAGCTCCTGCTCCCAAACAATAACCATGTAATGACAATTGTGATAATTCCTGTTGTTTCAAATGATGTTGAGATAGGCAGATAATATGTGGTTTTATATTGTCACAAGTTAAGCTGTTTAACAATTCATCTGTTTTGCTTCTAAGTCCTCTAATGTTTTGATGAAATATACAGAGATTTTTTATTGCTTGCTGAATACTCTTCAATTTTACTTTGCTTTCTGTATTGTCACATGTATTTTGATTTTGAACAAATGTTTGTTTATTTCTTATATAAAAGTTCATGAGGGATAAAATAAGGGATAAGGAATTGTATTAATGCACTTGTATGTATTAGATCACACTTTGTGGAATAAGGCTCTGCAGTATTGTTTATTTCTAAAAAAATATTGGTCAGAAGTCTTTTCAAGCTCTAATAATTGATAACTTTGTTGCACATCACAGAGAAAAAAAAATGTTAATACAATTGCATAAATTTAAGATTAAATTTTAATAATTTTCTGTTATGTATAAGTTACCTAACTGTGTAGAAAAACTGGAACCTGTGTTAATAATTTGTGATGTTATTCAGTTTTGCTTGACAAAAATGTTTATACAAGTTTAACTGACAGATTCTGAGTAATCAGTAGGAATTTTAATCAAGTATGTTTGTTGTAAAATATAATACTTATGCATTATTATTATATTATTGATTTTTAGACTCTTACATATGCAATCAGTCTCATCAAGATCATAAAATCATTGTATAAAAATAAATTTTACAATGTACAATAAATGTAATAACATGGTATTACAATGTGCAGATACTACAATATCTATACAATCAAGTTCTACAATTCATACAAATAAAAGCCTGTTTCAGCATACTCATTAATACGGAAGTACAAGGCAAGAAGGCTCACATTCAAGAAATTCTTCAACTGAATAGAAAGCTTTAGATTTTAACATACCACCTTGAATTTATTTGTTGGAAATGAACATATGGTGTTTGGAAGTCTGTTAAATAGAACCTAAATGCTCAAGTTATATATTTTAGAAAGCCTTGAGAATGACACACTATGATATCCAATGTTGTAGCTGTCAATAATACACCTGAGAGGGAATTGGTTCTGATTTTTCTTTATAAAATTAGGATCTATAGATAAAAGGCAATGGCACTGTAATAAAATTTAATCTTTTGAAATAATCCGTGCAAGATTGCTGATAAGAAATGCCACCAGCAATGTATCCGACTTCCTTTTTTCTTTACATACTCATAACATAAAGTTAATGCTTCAATTTTCACTACATACATAATTTAGAATATTTATCCAAGCACATTCCCATTCAAAGAAACAATCCAGCAAATTCATTTTCTCTCAAATTCTATTTTCTAAAATGCAGCTTTGAGCCCCCTCAGTTTTATTTCGTAAAATGTAATGGAAGGCTATCTATGATACACATGAACTCACCAACAAAATGTAAAATGCATTATGAAGGGTGACATTCAGCAACAGATAATTTTTCATGACCAATGAGGAGTTTTATGTATAAACATATCTAGTTCTGTAGATTCTGAGTTGAGCAAGAGCTCTAGGATATAGCATGTGTCTAGCGAACTTGATTTAGTTTTCCCAGCCTGGCATCCTATGATTCATAGTCACAACCACTTAACTTATTGCTCCTGTCTGATTGCACTTTGTAAACACTACTTTTTCACTTTCATTTTTCTCCTAAACCGCATCCTAAACATCCCCCTTCTTATTCCAACTGACAGCTATCATGCAACTTGATCAGCTTTGTAACTGTGGAGATGCCAACTAATATTCAATGGAAATGGTTCAAATGCCTGATCTGGATTTTTAAACACCTATGATGCAAAAAATTCCAAGGTTAATTTTGCAGCTAAAAACAGTCCCTGAGGGCCTTACATGCCATTTACTTTATATTTAAAATCAGAATGCAGTAATTATGCAAAATAGCAATATTTCTTTTAGGCTTACTGCATAATAATGTGCAAGGGTATGCATGGTCTAACCATTTTTTCCCCCTGATACTTTACAAACAAACAGCTCTGTTCTATTTATTCAACATGAAAAGACTAAATGGCCATATATTAGCATAAAGAAACCCTTTATCGCCTAATTTTTAATTTTATATCCACCAATAAAATTACTGATCTAATCTGACCACATTTAAGAAATATATTCTATTTCTTACCACAAGATTCTTGAAAGGGAAATTTGAGTAGTAGCCCTGTATAGTGTTTGCCCTTTGACATCACAGCAATGACAAGATATAAAACTACTTACACCAGCTAATCACTAAACTTTCAAGTTGCTGCATCCACCTACTGATGTTTGGAATGCAGATGATGCTGATCAGCATTGTTCATCATATTTAAAATACAAACAAGAAACTAAGGAAAAATGGTTTCAGCATATCCTGTCATCAAAAAAGCAGCTTATTATGAATGCATTTTAGTACAAAAAGCTCTTCCCTCTAACCAGAAAGCCTTAATAAACAAAGGCAAATCCTTTAAATCTGCTTGCTCTTAGAAAATACCTATGTAAAAGGGCCTATTTTGTAAAAGAATACACGAGTGGCAATATATTATACAGAGTTAAAAGTACTGCAATAATTTTATATCAATGCATATGTATACACGTATGTAGTAAAATTTATAACTGAATGATTTGCTTGTTTCTGCTTCTCTGGTTTTTGTTGTTTTGGCTGTTATTCAAGGTTGATTTTTTATCTTATTGCAACTATTTATACAGATGTACATATTTTTTGTAAATGTAGAATGTGTGGTTCTGTGCTAGATGTAAATGACAATTTCTATGTTCATAAGTCTCTGTGACTGCTTTGCTAACTCACTGAATGTTCCAGGAACTAAACTAACAGTGGTACTTTCATATTTTGATGTGTCCTATAGAACATACTGTCAACGCCATTAAAAATAAACATGAGAATAAGTAGCAAGCTATGTCCAAACATAGGAATGTGCACACACGTGTGTGATATTCGCCGTTTCCCATAAACAAAACCTATTCAAAATTTGCTCATTACATGTAAATCCTGAATATGGGGCAGGAAAAACCGAGAAATAGTCCCAGAAATGGAGTTTATTATATTTTGTTTGGCCTTACCAACTCGTCCCTGCTGTTGTGGCTGCAGCACTCGTTTCTCTGTTGTTGATGCTGACGGATGCTTATCACCAGCTTTCCCGGTTATCACCGACGCAGCATTCTTATTTAACGTCCAAGGGTTAGTCTTTGGTAACGGTGCTTCGACGAACTTTTTCTCGGGAACTTTGTCAGATTCACCGTTTCCTTCGTCACAACTCACAGAAATGTTCTTAGCACTTTCAATTTTCTCATTACACGTTCCGTTTGTTGGTCCATTGTTACTTTTAGTAGCACTTGTATCTTTGTCCGACAACCTTCGCGAGTTTCTAGCAGCCGGTGGAATTATCTGAGGAAACTCTTCACTGTTATTTGCACTTTGCTGCTTAACGCATTTTGGTTGATTTGATTTAATTTTACCCGCATTGTCTTTAGAGACATGTTCTTTTGTTGAGGAATGTGGTACGGCATTTATATTCTCTTTATTACTGTCCATGGTTTTAAAATTAAGTACTGCATTGGCATACGATGCTCCACCCGACTCTCTACTGTGAGAGCCATCACTCGACTGTACGACCTGAGCCGCCATTTTCCTTACTGTAAGAAACAAGCGCAGTATCACCACGAGGCAAGACGCAATTTCTAATACTATTCTGATTCATCAATTCCGCGCTCTGCCAAAACAAACAGTACCATCACAACATTGATTTAAGCCCTGATATCTGTAATTTATACTTAACACAGTCATTAATCCTTCCAAAGTATAATTATTCCACACAATATGTTATAGTTCTGCATCTCGAGAGCATGGCATGTTGAAAATGTTGAAGGAATCATACAACAAAGTTAATTACAAGTAGCAAAAGTAACACTGCTATTAAACTCTAATTTTTCATATATTCTCAGCCTTCAAGTCACAAACACACTAAAAATAGTAAAACATTTGCTTTTATTGCACTTAAAACTTGTTACTTCTCATAGGTTCTATTTTTCTCCCTTTTGAAGTGCGCTATAGAGCAGTTTCAGGATGCACAATATCCAAAACTAATTTCAAGATTATTATTCTTTTTAAAAGTTAAAATATTAATGATTTATTTCACATGACTACCCTATTGCCTTGCTTCCATTCGCCACACTTGCCCAAAACCACACATGTTGACTGACGCTTGTACTTGTACATAAACTCAAAGATGTCGCTAGTAATCACAGAATTCAGCACGTGCACGTTTTGGTTTATGTAAATGTTGGTACAAGTAAATATTAACTGTTTGGTTTTGAACCATTAGTTAAGTAAATATTATTATCTATGGCGCTTTTTAACGATATAACTATGTATATGTAATAGGCTTGAGAAATCAGTAGGCTGTTCAAGTTCAATTCTAATCCCATATTTGGATCTTGAATATGATAAAAAACAAAATTAAATTAAATTAAAATGCTTAGTTGTGCTTTAAACAAAAATACAATGTAATCTCAGGCAAAAACTGTTTTATTAATACGTTATTAATATTGCACATAAATGACAACTTTTAACAAAAATCAAACATTTATGACGTAGTTTTTCGCGGCTTACTATGAAAATAAAACACTTTATTCAACAGAAATTCTTGTAAACACTATTGCATTAATATTATATAATGCTACATTTCTACTGTCAAAAAAACGGGAAACTCAGTACCTTGGTCCGAAACATAATTGACGTTTTTATAGTTCATTCATTTTTTACTATATATTGGTATTAGAAAACATTTTATTTCCTAATATCCAAGTCAAAGTCATTCGTTTAATCTTAGTTTTATGGAATTTCATTTTTGATACGTGTACAAAAAAGCACGTCTGCTTCAGCTGTACACTTATTAATAAACTAGTGGTATTTACTTCGGATTTATAAAATGTATTTGTTTTTCACTGATACGGAATGTTATATGGTTGGTAGCGTGTAATGATCCACGTTTTCGAAATCCTGAAATATGTGATTCGTGTCTGTCTTTTAAGACATTTTTAATAATTACAGTATTAATTTGTTTTCAAAAACTCGGTATTAACATCACTAAGGGCCGCTTTGGTACTGACAGCTGGTACATCGCATAGAGGAAAAATAAGTAGATAGTACATTTCAATGTTCGCTGTACTTCAAAATATTAATGCTCAAGAGTTGGTCACACATGCTACCGGCTTTCCACGCAAATTGAAATACCAAAGCAATCACCTTTGGGGATTTCATACAGTTTCTATTTTAATTAACACGTTATAATGTTTGTATATCAATGTAAAAGCTGTTTGAAGATAGTTAGTAATGATCTAAGTCTAATTAAATGTGATTCAAACTACATGGTGGTCACAGGTAAAAATATGTTGGGAATTCTTCGCATAGCACGGTTGAAAATTAACACTGAATAGGTTATTGTGTATAATTTCTCCACATTGACTGTCTTAATATTTTCATCCCATATTGATAAAAACTCAGGCTACAGAACGTGTCAGTACATAATCTGTATAAAAATATTACTTTAGCCAGACTCAGAATGTATGTGTGTACGGTGTAAAAATCTTTTGATCTCTACCATGCAATGTGTTGTGCACTCAGACAAAAACATCTGAGTACTTTTTGACATCTGTCATTGATCATATGCAAAATATGTGTTAATAGCATTTCTCTAATGATAACAATGTGCAGATACACTTAGAATCAAACTTTGTTAGTTCAGTGCAGATCATGACATAGCACCATGCACTGCTCTTGTAAATGGTTTATATTTACGGTTCTCATTTTTGCTTCTGCTGACAGTCTTACTTTCATCTTGGTTTTGATTTATGTATTGTACAAGTCACTCCATATAGTGTTGCCCTGTGTATAGCTCACTGTGTGTATAGCGGCTGATGGAAGGTTGGTAGATGGTAGCATTTGCTGTTATGAGCTTCTCTCACCAGTTCAAATGTCAACTTGGGTGTCATGTATTTTGGTAGGCAGAATACCTGTATCTGTATGACTTAGATGCTTTGTATATCATGAAGGTTTTCTTCATTGGTATTTCTATATATTTTCTAGGCCATTTGTTATTATTGGTATGATTTTTGCAGTAAATAACTACATTGCCATTTCCATTGAAAGTTTCTTTAGAATATCAATACTATTCATTGCTCTCATTGTTGCTGCTGTTTTCTATGTTGTGTGTTTTGTAAATATCTTTTATAGTTTTTTTTTCTGCTGCTGTTTTATGTGTTTTGTATTTTTTTATGAAGTTTGTGACAGTCATAAAGATTTATGAACATAGAATTTGTCATTTACAATTACTACAATAATATAATTTTTTCTAAACTTAATAAAAAACCGTATACATCCATATGCATGTTACATTTATATATGATTTAAAATCATTATAGCTTTTATGAATCAGCATGACTGATTGTCATCCATGTATTCCTTTATACAATAGACCTTTTTGCACAAGATTTTTTTAAGAATAGATTTGTCATTGCTTATTAAGGCTTTTAGGCCAGGGGAAAGAGCATTTTTATTAAATACATTTGTAATTAACTTCTTTTATGATGGCAGGAAAGCATTCAAACCAGTCTATATATATTTGCTTTTGTCTGATATTCTTATAATGAATATTTCTGTTTTTGTATACTTTTTTTTATTTCTTATATAAAAATTCACTAGCAATAATACATATTTACATGAAATAGTTAGAATTTCTAATTTTCTAAAGAGGTTTCTGTATAAATGTCTGCTATGTGTACCAGAGATTATTCATTATGCCTTTTTTCTGTAATAGATATGCTTATTTTCAATTGAGTTACTCCATTTTTAAAATATAAGACCATAATTCATTATTGAGTTGAAATAGGCTTAATAATCCTAATATTAAGGTCTTAATTGAATGCAAAAGTTAATAATGCACATATCTTGCCTGTTGTTAAGATATGCCCTGGTATTTGAAGCTGCTGTTCTGTTTCACCTGTTATCCAGTATCATTTAGTTAGTTTCTGGAGCATTTAATGAGTTCACAAAGTATTCACAGAGACCAACGAACATAGAACTTGTCATATATAATTACCATACTAGCACACAAACATTTACAAAAAATATTGTGTATATCTACATAAATAGTTGCAATAAAAATGAAAAAGAATGCTTATAACCACTCGTCCAAACAAACAAAAACAGGCAAGTAACTTAATCACATAAATTTTACTATATACATGTTTACATAAGCATTGACATACAATTATTGCAGTGTTTTAATTCAGTTAAGCATTTTTATATAAGTATTTTCTAAGAGCAGATTTAAAGGAATTATCATTGTTTATTAAGGCTTTTAAGCTCGAGGGAAAAGCTTTTTGTACTAAAATGCATTCATAATAAACTTCTTTTTGATGGCAGGAAAGTGTTGAAGCAGCCTATGTAGATTTGCTTTTTGTTTAGTATTCTTGTCATGTATATTTTGATTTTGAACAATTTTTGTTTGTTTCTTATATAAAAGTTCATGGAGATAATTTAATTTTACAAGGAAAAGTTAAAGTTTCAAATTGCCTAAAGAGGTTTCTGCATGAATGTCTGCTATGTATACCAGCAATTATTTGTATGACTTTTTTATGTAATAGGAAAACATGTTCACTTTTAACTGAATTTCCCCAAAATATTAGATCATATTTCATTATTAGTTGAAATAAGCATAATAAACTAGTTTTAAAGTCTTAATTGACTTCAACATTACTAATGAACATATTGCATAGCCATGCACTGCTAAGTTTAGATATGATAAGATAGATGTAAACTTTCCAATTCAGACGGTTATCAATTATTAAACCAAAGAATTTAATATATTTGGTTTGTAGAAGTACACTGTTATAATATCCTATTTGTAATTGTGGATCTGGAGATGTGTGAGTGATGAATTTCATAACATTTGTTTTATCCAGAGTTAAAGACAATTTGTTTGCTTTGAACCATACACACAAAGAACTCAGAACCAGACTTAGTTTAATGGCACTATCATTAAAGCTATTTCCATTTATCAATATGCTTGTGTCATCTGCATATAGAGAAATATTTCCTAAATCTTGGATAGGTAAGAAGGGATCACGTATATTATATATATAGCATCCCTACTGAAGGACGACTTGGGTAGCGATTATGATGTTGTGAGCATTTTTAAGCCAAGTGCTGGACTCGCTGATGTCACTAAAGACTTGGGAAAACTAACTGCTGATTTCAGTAAGAATGATCATGTTGTGATTGTTGGTGGTGCAGGTAATAGCCTTGATGTAGATAATACCTATCAGATTGAGCAAGATCTTGGTGACAACAGTGCCAAAAGCAGGTATACCAATGTGAAGTTTCTGGGACTGTTAGATAGGCATGATAGGTCTCAGCTTCATAGGAGGGTGCGTAGTATGAATCTGAGGCTTGAGCGTGCATTGATGACACCCAGAAACTCCCACATTTGTATGATAGATGTAAATCACCTAGGTAGAGATAATTTTACTGTACATGGCCTGCACTTGAATTCTAGAGGCAAAAAGCAGCTTTCGCTCCTTATTGCTGACAGAATCAAGGGTAAGATTCCTATTGTTATAAATAGTTCAAGGTCCCGTTTTTTAGTATAAAGACACCTGGTCCAGGCCAGAAATTCATCAAGTCAAACCTAATAATAGTTAATGTTAAATTAAATGACAATCATATCAGTGATCATGATAGCACAGAAAATAAAGTAAAATTGAAGAGTATTCAACAAACAATAAAAAGTCTCTGTATATTTCATCAAAATATTAGAGGACTTAGAAGCAAAACAGATGAATTGTTAAACAGCTTAACTTGTGACAATATAAAACCACATATTATCTGCCTATCTCAACATCATTTGAAACAACAGGAATTACCGCAATTGTCATTACATGGTTATTGTTTGGGAGCAGGAGCTTCAAGAAAAAAACTAAATAATGGAGGAGTTTGCATTTATGTCAGGCAGGATGTACCATATAAAACATTAGACGTATCAAAATTTAATTCAGAACAGGACATTGAATTATGCACAATCCAATTAGATAGCAACAATACAAAAATAATATTAATTGCTATTTATCGCTCGCCATTAGGAAACTTTGAAACTTTCTTGATGAAGCTTGAAGATATCTTAAAATTTTTATCTAAGCCTAAACATGAAATAATTATATTTGGAGACATAAATATTGATTACTTAATGCCAAGTGTAAGAATGAATCAACTGA
The DNA here is from genome assembly GCA_030762175.1 of Metallyticus violacea. Lineage (NCBI taxonomy): Eukaryota > Metazoa > Arthropoda > Insecta > Mantodea > Metallyticidae > Metallyticus > Metallyticus violacea. The sequence continues at coordinate 28,939,344 of CM060831.1, read as the reverse complement.
ATTCCCTTCTAACTGCATATAATATGGTTCATACAATTAACTTTCCCACCAGGATTGATAAAAACTCTAGCACAGCAATAGGTAATATATTTGTAATTTTAGACAAACTGTCATTATATTCTGTGTCTTCATTGATCAATGATAAATTATCAATAGTGATAAATTGTCCCTTCAAAAATAAAAACAATGCATCGGAGTGGGGAATGATTAACCATGGAGTATCTCAAGGATCTGCTCTGGGTCCTCTTCTTTTTCTAATATTATAAATGACCTCTCCTTATCTATCCAAGATGTAGAAAATGCTGTTCTATTTGCAGATGACACAAGCATATTGATAAATGGAAAGAGCCTTAATGATTGTGCCATTAAATTAAATTTGTTTCTCAATTCATTGTGTGTATGGCTCAAAGCAAACAAATTGTCTCTAAATCTAGATCAAACAAATGTTATGAAATTCATTACTCATAGATCTCCAGATCCACAATTACAAATAGGATATTATAACAGTGTGCTTTCTCAAACCAAATATATTAAATTCCTTGGTTTAATAATTGATAACCGTCTGAATTGGAAAGATCACATTGATCTTATTACACCTAAACTAAGCAGTGCATGCTGTACAATACATGGATTAGTAATGTTGGAGTCAATTAAGACTTTAAAACTAGTTTATTATGCTTATTTCAACTCAATAATGAAGTACTGTCTAATATTTTGGGGAAATTCAGTTAAAAGTGAACGTGTATTCCTGTTACAGAAAAAAGTCATACGAATAATCGCTGGTACACATAGCAGACATTCGTGCAGAAATCTCTTTAGGAAATTTGAAATTTTAACTCTTCCTTGCGAATATATCTTATCCCTCATGAACTTTTATATAAGAAATAAACAAAAATTTATTCAAAATCAAAATATACATTACAAGAATACTAGACAAAAAGCAAATCTACATTGCCCAATTTCAGCACTTTCATGCCATCAAAAAGGCGTTTATTATGAGTGCATTTTAGTGTACAATGCTCTTCCCTCTAGCCTAAAAGTCTTAATAAACAATGACAATTTCTTTAAATCTGCTCTTAGAAAATACCTATGTAAATAGGCCTATTATTCTGTAAAGGAATAAATGAGTGACAATATTATACTGCACAACATATCAATGTATATGTAAATATGTATATAATAAAATAACTGCATATAATATGGTTCATACAATTAACTTTCCGACCAAGAATGATAAAAACTCTAGCACAGCAATAGATAATATATTTGTAAATTTAGACAAACTGTCATTATATTCTGTGTCTTCATTGATCAATGGTCTCTCTGACCATGATGCTCAAGTAATAATGAAAAAAAATTCTACAATAAAACTCAAAGAATGTTATAGATATATAAAATATAGAGATATTAATGATGCTAACCTCAATATAATGGTGGAGACTCTTCGACAAGAATCATGGAATAGTGTTTACAGTGCAAATGATGTTAATAGTAAATTCAACAATTTTTTTCATATTTTTAAATTGCATTTTGAAGCATATTTCCCACTAAAAATAAAAAAAAGAAGTTATAATATGAGCAGGGAATGATTAAACCAAGGAATTAAAAAATCTTGTCAACATAAAAGACAATTGTATAATGAGCAAAAGCTCAGTAAAGACCCTAAATTAAAAACACATTTTAGAAAGTATTGTAAAATACTTAGGAGAGTCATAAAAGCAGCGAAAGGCCTCCATTACAAAACACTTATCAATCATTCAAAAAACAAAATAAAAACTACTTGGAATATAATAAAACAAGAAACAGGCAAAAATCTGCAACAAGACGATGCAATAATCTTAAATATTAACAATCAAGAGATACAATACCCTGCAGACATAGCAAACGAGTTTAATGATTACTTTCTTAATGTAACAAAAAATTTAAATTTATATTCTGGTGATAAAAGAGATGCTTTAAAAATTTTACAATCATCAACTCCCCCTCATAATAATGAATTCAAGCCAGGTATCACTACCCCACTAGAAATCAGTAATATCATTAGGAAACTAAAATCAAAAAACTCTTCTGGCTATGATGAGATCAACAACGAAGTCATAAAGGCCTGTGCAAAGGAAATAAGTACCCCCCTTAGTCACTTGTGTAATGAATCTTTAACATTGGGTGTATTTCCTGAGAGGCTAAAATACTCAATAGTGAGGCCTCTGTACAAAAAGGGAGAAAAGATAAATGTCTCTAATTATAGACCTATAGCTATTTCACCTACATTTTCTAGGGTGTTTGAGAAAGTAATGTACAATAGGCTTTACCATTACCTTGAAAGTAACAATATTCTAGTTAGTAATCAGTTTGGCTTTAGAAAAGGAATATCAACAGAAAATGCAATCTATAAACTCACTAATGAAATTTTAACTGCATTTAATGAAAGAGCACATGTAGGAGGAATATTTTGTGACTTAGCTAAGGCTTTTGACTGTGTCAATCATGAAATTCTGATAGATAAATTAGCTTTCTATGGAATAAAAAACCAATATTTAAAATGGTTTATATTCTACCTTGACAAAAGAAAACAAAAAGTAGTGATAAATTGTCCCTTCAAAAATAAAAACAATGCATCGGAGTGGGGAATGATTAACCATGGAGTACCTCAAGGATCTGTTCTGGGTCCTCTTCTTTTTCTAATATATATAAATGACCTCTCCTTATCTATCCAAGATGTAGGAAATGCTGTTCTATTTGCAGATGACACAAGCATATTGATAAATGGAAAGAGCCTTAATGATTGTACCATTAAACTAAATCTGGTTCTCAGTTCATTGTGTGTATGGTTCAAAGCAAACAAATTGTCTCTAAATCTAGATAAAACAAATGTTATGAAATTCATTACTCACAGATCTCCAGATCCACAATTACAGATAGGATATTATAACAGTGTACTTTCACAAACCAAATATATTAAATTCCTTGGTTTAATAATTGATAACCATCTGAATTGGAAAATCACATTGATCTTATTACACCTAAACTAAGCAGTGCATGCTATGCAATACGTGCATTAGTAATGTTGGAGTCAATTAAGACTTTAAAACTAGTTTATTGTGCTTATTTCAACTCAATAATGAAGTACTGTCTAATATTTTGGGGAAATTCAGTTAAAAGTGAACGTGTCTTCTTGTTACAGAAAAAAGTCATACGAATAATTGCTGGTTCACACAGTGGACATTCATGCAGAAACCTCTTTAGGAAATTTTAACTCTTCCTTGCGAATATATTTTATCCCTCATGAGCTTTTATATAAGAAATAAACAAACATTTGTTAAAAATCAAAATATACATGACAAGAATACTAGACAAAAAGCAAATCTACATCGCCCAATTTCAGCACTTTCATGCCATCAAAAAGGCATTTATTATGAGTGCACTTTAGTATACAATGCTCTTCCCTCTAGCCTAAAAGCCTTAATAAACAATGACAATTCCTTTAAATCTGCTCTTAGAAAATACCTATGTAAAAAGGCCTATTATTCTGTAAAGGAATATATGAGTGACAGTAGTATACTGCACAACATATGAATGTATATGTAAATATGTATTAATAAAAGTTGTATGATTGATTTGTCTGTTTTTGGTGTTGGTTGAGTTGTTCTAAGTGTTCTTTTTTATTTTTATTGTAATTATTTATGTAGATGTAAACAAATTTTTGTAAATACAGATTGAAAACTACTGTGGTATTTGTATATGACAAGTTCAATGTTCGTAGGTCTCTGTGGCTGCTTCACGAACTCACTGAATGCTCCGAGAACTAAACTAAACTATATAATGGAGGAACAGCTGAATATGATACATAGAGTTGCCCTGGTGGAGAAAATGCAAAACCTATGCCAACAATAACAACTATAAGTTATGGCATATATTGCAGAAAATAACTGAATTAATATTAGCAGAGAGCAAATAAAGCACATTTAAAATATGTTTATAATAAGTGTATGAGCATATATCATCATTGTTATTGCTAGTTCAAAGACAAAATAATGAGCTATTTTATATTAATCCTGTGCGGTTTGTTAAAATAGCTTCCATTTATTTATTTATTTGTTTATTTTTTTTTGTTTGGTTTATTTATGGACACTCTTTAACATCTCAGGTCATATGTATATCAGAAAAAGAAGATGTCCCAGAACAGATTGTTGATACACTCCATGGTTAATTATTCCCTACTCTGATGCAATGTTTTTACTTTTAAAGGGACAATTTAATACTACTATTTGTTTTCTTTTCTCAAGGTGAGATATAAACCATTTTAAACATTCATTTTTTATTCTGTAGAAAGCTAATTTGTATATTAGAATTCCATGATTGACACAATCGAAAGCCTTAACTAAATCACAAAATATTCCTTCTACATGTACTGTTTCATTAAATGCATTTAAATTTTCATTAGTGAGTTTATAGATTGCATTTTCTGTTGAAATCCTTTTCTGAAGCCAAACTGATCATTAACTGGAATATTGTTACTTTCAAGGTAATGGAAAAACCTATTGTGTATTACTTTCTCAAACGCCTTAAGTGCAGGTGAAATAGCTATAGGTCTATAATTAGACATTTTTTCTCCCTTTTGAACAGAGGCTTCACTTACAAATTTAGGGGTGACTTTATATTTTAGGCATAATTTCAGGAAATGTATGTTAGCCACAAAGAGGCTTCACTATTGAATATTTTAGCCTCTCAGAAAATACCCCCAGTGTTAAAGACTCATTACACAAGTGACTAAGGGGATACTAATTTCCTTTGCACAGGCCTTTATGACTTTGCTGTTAATCTCATCATAGCCAGAAGAGTTTTTTGATTTTAGTTTTCTAATGATATTACTAATTTCATTGGAGTAGTGGTACATGGTTTGAATTCATTATTTTGACTGACTCCATTGCACAAGTGACTAAGGCACATACTAATTTCCTTTGCACAGGCCTTTATGACTTTGTTGTTAATCTCATCATAGCCACAACAGTTTTTTGATTTTAGTTTTCTAATGATATTACTAATTTCTAGTGGGGTAGTGGTAATTTGTTTGAATTCATTATTTTGGTTGGGAATTGCTGATTGTAAAATCCTAAATGCATCTATTTTATCACCAAAATATAAATTTAAATTTTTTGTTACATTAAGAAAGTAATCATTAAACACATTTCCTACATCTGCAGGGTGTTGTATCTCTTGATTGTTAATGCTTAAGATTATTGCATCATCTTGTTGCAATTTTTTGCCTGTTTCTTGTTTTATTATATTCCAAGTAGTTTTTATTTTGTTTTTTGACTGATTGATAAGTGTTTGGTAATGGAGGCCTTTCGCTGCTTTTATGACTTTCCAAAGTATCTTACAATACTTTTTAAAATATATTTTTAATTTTGGGTCTTTACTGAGCTTTCGGATTATATAATTGTCTTTTATGTTGACAAGATTTTTTTAATTCCTTGGGTTAACCATTCCCTGCTCATATTATAACTTCTTTTTTTATTTTTTAGTGGGAAATATGCTTCTAAATGCAATTTAAAAATGTGTAACAAATTGTTGAATTTACTATTAACATCATTTGTGCTGAAGACACTATTCCACGATTCTTGTTGAAGTGCCTGTGCCATTTTACTGAGGTTAGCATCATTAATGTTGGTCCTGGTGGTGTAGTGGTAACAATACTTGCCTCCTAAACCCAAGATCGCAGGTTCAAACCCGGCCAGGATCGATGGATTTTTTTCGGGCATAAAAATCCTAAGTATGGCTTCCTTTGGAAGGGAAATAATAAAGTCATGGGTCCCGTGTTGTACATTTATGGCGCGAAAAAGAACTTCAAGCCTAAAAGAAGAGGCCTCTGAGTAAACTTTGTCGGTCGTTTCACGCCCTGAATTGAATGGGACGCTGATGACCTGAGATGTCAAAAAGCATCCTTAAATAAACCAAATAAAAAAAAAGTATCATTAATATCTTTATATTTTATATATCTGTAACATTCTTTGAGTTTTATTCCAGAATTCTTTTTTACCATTACTTGAGCATCATGTGAAGACACAGAATATGATGGCAGTTTATCTAAATTAACAAAAATATTATCAATTGCTATGCTTGAGTTTTTATTAATCCTATTGGGAAAGTTAATTTTATGGTCCATATTGTATGCAGTAAGAAGGGAATTTAATTTACTCATTCCAACACTTGGCATTAAGTAATCAGCATTTATGTCCCCACATAAAATTATTTCATGCTTAGGCTTAAATAAAATGTTTAATGTATCTTTAAGTTTCATCAAGAAAGTTTCAAAGTTTCCTAACAGTGAGCAATAAATAGCAATTATAATTATTTTTTGTATTTTTGCTATCCAATTGGATTGTGCTTAATTCAATGTCCTGTTCTGAATTAAAATTTTATATATCTAATGTTTTATATGGTACATCCAGCTTGACATAAATGCAAACTTCTCTGTTATTTAGATTTTTCCTGGAAACTTCTGCTCCCAAACAATAACCATGTAATGGCAATTGTGATAATTCCTGCGGTTTCAAATGATGTTTAAATAGGCATATAATATGTGGTTTTATAATGTCACAATTTACACTGTTTAATAATTCATCTGTTTTACTTTTCAGTCCTCTAATATTTTAATGAAATATATAAAGATTGTGTATTTCTTGCAGAATGCTCTTCAGTTTTACTTCATTTTCTGTGCAATCATTATCATTGATACAATTTTCATTTGAGTTAACATTAACTGCTATTAAGTTTGGCTTGGTGAATTTATGGCTTGGATCCGGTGTCCTTATCCAAAAACGGGACCTTTGATAACAACAGAAATGTTACCCTTGATTCTGTCAGCAATAAGGAGCAAACAGCTGCTTTTTGCCTGTAGAATTCAAGTGATTGGCCATGTACAGTAACATTATGACTATTTGGGTGATTTACATCTATCATACAAGTGTGGGAATGTGTGGATGTGATCAAAGCATCATAGTATATCTTTTCATGAGCAACCACTGTTCTTCCTTTTCAAAATATAATTTGTATTGTTTTCTGCTTGTCAGTTTTTAATTAATTATTCTATGCTCAATCTCTCCAAATTCTTAAATGTAGTGTGGAGTTTTTCAGATTTATTTACAGCTTGCACCATATTGTTCACATTCATATATACATTCTTTTTTTTTTATGTTGATATCATTAATTAGATCTATTATGTTATACTTTAGAGTAAGGGATTTTTTAATTTGTTGTGGCACACTCCTTCTGTTTGGTCTATTGGTTTAGATAAAAGTTATGTTGTCGTTTATGATATAATTATAAGCAAGCATATTCTCTATTAAGTCCTAAGAGGATTTGTTCTTCCTGGCAATTTTCTGGTTTTCTCATTAGTGTTTTTCTATCCAGTATGCCAAAGTTCTTAGTTCTGTTGACGAAGACCGCATGGAGTTTCCAGTTTTATAGCTTAAGTGTACCTTCTGTGGCTCCAAAAAGTGTTCGGCATTTACTCTCAATCTTTGTCACCAGAATCTAAATTATTCTTCTGGTATCTTTTCTTCTAATAACACATCACTTGTTTTAGGGAGTTTTGTAAATATCTTGTAAAAGCATATTTTATTATGTGTTACAGTTTGCACAATGATGTTGAATTATAGTATCAGCAAGGACATTTATATACTGTAATTAGTTGACTCAATTATTTCAACCTTTAAATGCCAATATCTCTAACGTGTATCATTACTTTTGTAATACTAGAGAAAAACAACTAAAATGCAAGAAAGGAACTTGAGTATATTTTGAATATATTGTATATTTTCATGTATTAACATTTGTTATTTGAACATTTATGGGTTTGATTTAACACAGGGGCTGCAATTAAATATCAATTTTTTTTATCTATTCATTATCTCAATAAACCAAAGGGTCATACTTGAAGTAGAGGCAATACAAATTTTAATATCACTATGATGATTGTATAGCAGTAATAATTTGTGGTTCAGGATATGGCCTGAAAAGATTATAATTATTGCAATGAAAAAAATATAAGTGATATTGAGCAACAAAAACAGTCACATTAATATGGAGTTTGTAGGTCTGATTGGCTCCACAAGCTGCGGCTTAACAGGAGGGTAAGAAATATGGATTTTTGACTTGTCTGTGCTTTGATGACACGTAGAAATTCCCTTATCTGTGTGATGAAGTTAAATAAATGCTTTTATTTCACATTGCCTTCACCTTTATTCTAAAGGTAAAAATGTGGATTCCTTATTGCTAAGGAATTAAAGGTAGCATTCCCATTGTTATCAGTAAAGGACAACCTCATTAATTAGAACAACACAGATAATTTATGCCACAGTAGTGGTAGTAGAGGGGATATTTGAGAGAGTTGTAGAGACCTCCAGGTGTAGGCTTTTTGTGCTACCCCCAAAGGGTATTCCAAATTTTGTGTTCTTGAAGAGATCTGGAACCTTACTTCCCTATAAGGAGATCATCCATATTTAGATATGGTTGTAGACCAAAGAGTTGATATTTTTCTTCTATCCAGGGCTTTACACTCAAGGAGTATGTGCTTCGCAGTCTCATGGGTTTGGCCTCAAAGTTTACAAATAGCTCTCCCTGAGGGAGTTCAATTTTCTGGAGATGATTCCTAAATTGACCATATCCACTAATTAATCCTATCACTCTCCTTACCTTTTTCCTTCCCAGCTTCAGGAGCTTTTCGTTGAGTGTGGGATTGGGTCCACTGACAAGGCTTTTTCCAAAGGCTTATCTTGGGTAATTCGACCATTGTGTTTTATGTTTCTCTTTGGCCCATAACCTAATTGTTCTTCTTACTATGGATTTACTAACTCCACAGACTGCTTCCGGCCCTATTAAGGGGCAGTTGCTCCTTATTTGGCCAGTTTATCTACTGCTTCATTTCCTGTCACTCCTCTGTGACCTGGTACCCATCGTAATTCAACAGTTTTAAACTGACAGGGCTTTCATTTTTTGAAGGCAGTCCCATACCATCTTTGAATTAAATTGGTGAGAGTCAAGTGCTCAAAGTGCAGCTTGACTATTGAGAGGATCATAATATGTGTACCATAATAGCCCTTCTCTATGCCATTTTGCACACAGGTCAGGATTGCTAAGATCTCTGTTTGAAATACAGTACAGTACTTCCCAAAGTTTATACTAAGTTGGACCTGGGATTTTTTCCATAAATGCTGGCTCCTGCTTGATTGAGAATCCGTGAACTGTCTGTATACCATATTAGTTTACCTTGGTCCTTCTTTGGCTTTGATCTTTCCTGCCACTCAAATCGAGATCCAAGATTTATCCTATAGGCTCATTGAAAACAGAATTGGGTAATCATGAAATCAGCTCTGATTTCCAGTTCCGGACAAGTGTTTTAAGAAAAATTCCTGATATAAGAGTGGATTGGCTGGAAAGAAGATACACAACCAAATAGAAGCTTAAATGTTATATGGGTCAGAAATTTGGGGTGTAGAGCATGCATGGAAAGATGTTTGAACGACAAGAAATATTTAGTAGTTTGGATGAAAAGAGTTCAATGAATTTTATAGGGGAATAAAAATAGTATGGGGTAGGGAAAAATGCATAGAATAATGTGATAAGACAGATAGAGAAGGGTTTGCTTGTGTTAGAACTGGAGTTATGAATTTAAAAAGATTAGGATATGATAAAGGAATAGGAAATTGTTTTATGCAGGGAGTAAACAATAGAGATTTTCATTGTTTGTTATATTGTAATCAAACAAAAAGGTTGTAATAAAAATGGGAAAATTTTAAATGTAAAAGGAGAGAAGGGAACTATTTAGGTAAAGTTAGAGAGAAATGATAAGAATGACGAAGAGGATGATGGAAAGAAATGTAACCTTAGAAGTATAATAATTGAAGGATATTACAGAGTATGATGGTCACAGATGCACTAATAACCTGGAGATGTATGCATTGGAACCAGATGTTAATAAGCAACTTAGCAAAATTAATAATTGTATTGAATTATTGTAAAAATGGTATTGTAAAGTTTTGGATATTTCATGTAAATTTAATTGTAATGTTGGGTGTGGAAATAAATTCATTCAACAAGCTCTAAACAGCACATATGTAAATCTTGCATGAGTCAAGTTACATGAGTGAATTTTTTCCTGAACCAGTAGGGGCAAATGCCAGATAGTTTTAGGTACTGATGGATTCATGTTCATTCATTTGTATCATTGACTTATTCATCCATAATCTCAAAAGTCCTTGGCAGCTACCATGGTACATTGAGGAGGGGAAAAAACACTTCTTTTTGAACACATTGCGTCAGTGAAATGTTTCTTTTCCTCTACAGTATTTTTTAATGTCCAGTAAAGATAAATTATAGATAAGTGCAAATGGCAGTGAATTCAGGGCTCATTTATGCTGCCATTTATGTACTTTATTGTCTTTGAGACCTCTAGAATTTAGAATGAAACTTTGAAAGCCAAAAATATAAAATGAAATCTACACTTAACATTAATATTTTTGTTTTTTTATTGACAAAGGTGTTGAGAATATTTCCCTGATGGCAACCAGTGATCCACATAGTTACTATTTAATATGTCATTGTGGATATAAATTGGGCGAATGCCAAGAAAGAATGGTTAATGAAAAGCAACAAATGATATACAAGCTTCAGATCAAGAACATAATCTGGTAAGCTAAAACACAGATTTATTTACTATCCTTTATAAATGTGAGAAAAAAATGGCTCTCTCTTAGAGCAAGTGCAAGTTTGCACTGTTCTGTATTACTAATGGAAATTAATTAAGCATAAAAGCAATCTGAATTAAATACGAGAGTCACTGCAAACGTTTTAGCAGCAGTTAAACCTTAAAAGTGGCAATAACTTAATTGTTTTAATTTAAAAGAGGTATATTTTAAAGCCATAAGTTCATTTTATTATGTAATAATGTGCCAGCTATTTTTGTGAAAAATGTATTTGGAAATGCACTCATGCACAAGCAGGCAAATACATGCTTAATTTTGTGTCATGGTTTATTCATGGATCACCATTGGATATTGGTTTTGGGAGTTCCAAATAAGTCGAGAATCCCTGGAAGATAAGCCTCATGCAGGTTGCCCAACACAATTGTAATCAGAAACAATTGCAACTGCACAAAAGTTACTTGTGGAAGATTCCCACACTACCTATGCTGACATTCAGAGTACCATTAACATTGGGATCAGTGGCACTGAATGTCATTCTTTATGATCATCCTCAAGTAATTGAGCATTCTTCTATTGGGTACCGATTCATTAAGAAAGTAGCAGAAAACAGCTCACATGGAATGCCATCACTAGAAAATTTTGACAATGGGAGAAGCAATGACACCAATAACGCCATTATAGGAGATGGATCATGGATATATCACTAGGATCCTAAAAAAAATGGCATTCAGCAGTACTTCTGAAGATAACCCACCAAAAAAGTGTGAAGAAGTAGAAGTGCAGGAAAGAAGATGGGGCTTCCTTCTTCACAAAAAACTAGACATTTACCATCTGTTACCTTGGTTACCCAAACACGGTTACTGCAGAGGGTATGTGAATGACAACCAGTCATTGCAACTTGGAAAGTAAAGTGTTCAAGATTGAAGGCCATTCACCTGCTGTTTCATGATGACAATGCTTCTGCACACACACAGTGACTAGAACACTCAATTTCTTGGCCAAGCAAAAGATCAGAGTCCTTCCCAACCCAGATCTGACTCCATGTGACTTTTTCCTTTTCCCTAAAACCAAAGAAAATCTTTGTGGTCACCACTTCCCATCACATGAAGAGGCTGTTGGGGCTTACACAGATACTGTGAATGACCTTCCAAAAGAAGCTTAGAGGCATTTTCAAAGGGTTTGAACATAACTGGAGCTCTCGATCATCGCCGTCAAACTGGTTCCCTGGGACCTCCCGATATCAAACAGTATTTTGCAGTACCTAAAGATAAACCCTACCTGCTGTTCAGCTGCAGGCAAATAACGCTGTCCAATTGCACTGTTCTTATTCGAATAGCTGCCAGCTACACTGGTCGGTCGGCCTAATCTAGCCACAGGCCTACTCATTCGTTTACTGGCAATTGACCAGAGCATTTAGGGAGTTCACCATCCTCCTGTGACATACAGTGCTTGAGAACTTAACCTCTGCCATCATGATACACGCCTTGAGCACTCCCAAGTGGCACATTGCAGCTGTAAGTACCCAATTTCCCCTGGGTCGCAAGGACACATACCCTGCAGACTCCAACCCATCTGGACCCTCCCTGAAGGGAGGGGCTTAAAGTCCAGGATGCAAAAGTGTATATGCCATATTGGTCAATACTTTGAAAAGCTGTAAGAGTTAACAACTAAACTGAAAAATATTTGTGACTGCTGCTAAAAACTTTTGGAGTTACTCTCATATTGTTAATTGTTATCAGTAACTGCAAAATGAAATAGCAATAAATGTTTCTTAATACTTCTCCAAAAATGAGCAGAAGAAGACGGTAACTTATCAGAATTTCAAGCAGGTTTTAGGAAGAATAAGAGAACAATAGATGCTATTTTTATGATAGTTGCAATGGTAATGAAATATTTAGCAACAAAAAGAGGGAGGTTATATATGTTTGCAAATTTTGAAATCACTGTGAACCAAATTGAATAGGAAGGGAATAAGTAACAGGTTTATAAGAATATTACAAAGAATATATACTGATAATGGTTTTTGCATAAAGAATTCAAATAATAAACTGACCCAAACTTTTCAAAATAATTTAGGGCTAAGGCAAGGCTGTAAGCTAAGTCTGGTACTGTTTATTGTATGTAAGTGAAGTGTATAAAAATTATCCACAGTGTATCAATCAATATACAAGACCTTCGCTGTAAATAGCTTCAATAATTTAACAAATACTGTTTAATTTGTTCATTGATAATATTTTAGAGGCAATCAATAAGGCAAATGGACATGATCCAGTAATTAATAACAAAGAAATACATGATTTGCTATTTGTGGATGATATTCTAGCAGGATCAATAACCAATGTGGGTGTGTTGAAATTAATTGAAGTACTAGATAAGTTTTATAGGAAATGGAGTGTAAGAATTAATATAAATAAATTAAAAATTATGGTATTTAAGAAGGGATGCAAGTTGAGGAAAGATGAGAAATGGTTGATATTGTTGTATGATGTAGTTGAACTACACGATAATGTATAGAACTGGTTTCCAGAACATTTAGTTCTATACATTATGAAGCATTAAGAGTGGGCAATTCAACTAAATCACACAATAATATCAATTACATGGATTGGCTTCACTATGCAAGTTCCAATTTACATTTTAATTTTTAATGAGAAATGGTTTTGGCAAGGAAAGAGAAATTGGGATGGTAAATAAATTTGATTATCTGGGAATAAGATTAAATAGTAATGGTGAATGGAGTGAGCAGAAGAAAAGGATACTAGCCAAAGGAAAACTCTTCTTGAAAGCCATAAAAGCATGTTTAGAAAAAATATCAGGGATGCAAATAAAATGGAAAGAGTATATCTGGCAGTAGTTGAGGTTAGGATGCTTTATGTAGTAGAGATTTGGGGTGTATAGAAGGGGTGGACAAATGTGAATATGTGTCATAGGAATTTTTGTAATAAAAAGTTTAAATCTACGAGAAACTAGGTTCAATAGGATTGAGAAAAATTTGGAAAAAATTGGTTTTTTGAAATTGGGAGAGCTAGAGAATCGTTAGAAAGTGGTTTCTGGAAAGAAATTAGGGCAAGAATTGAAGATCTTTAAAGGCAAGATATATTAGCCAAATTTAATTCCAAAATTTTATCGAAAATGAAATAATGGGGATTAGAGAAGATAATGTTGAACATTATAATAAGTCAGCAAGAGAAGATTTTTACTAGAAAGAGGAGGATGGAATTGAAAGGGTTAAGAGTAAGGGGAATTTAGAAAAATGTTCACTTTGTAACCAAAAGAATAAAAATTACTAGAATGTGAAGTAATCAAAAATTTTAGAGGAAAACTAGAAATGAAGAAATACTCTGATTTGCCAAGAAAAATTAGAAGGAAACAGATATGTGTGAAATCAAAAAAGAATATATAGGAAATAAAAAAGTATTTAGGTAAAGCATAAAGAATATAAAGGAAAATTAGTAAGCAAGATCATGAGTGTAAGAAAGATTATTACATAGTAGACTTAAAGGGAAAATAGAGCCCAGTAAGCTAGATAACTATGTTAGAGACTATTGGAGTCCCTATGGGAATTCATTAGTTATTTGTGAATTGGTTGATTAGGTGAAGTATTATAAAGGAAATGTTAACTTTTTGGATATTTTTTTTGT